>VWZZ01007504.1:0-16548 GCA_013399095.1 Psophia crepitans | reverse complement strand
GGGGGGATGGTTGGACTAGATGATCCTTGAGGTCACTTCCAACCTTAATGATTCTATTCTATTCTATTCTATAAATTACCATGGCACGTACTATGAAAATACAGGATGAGTTTGTTTCTACAATAACATTTTTCTGTCACATTAGATAACAGAAGTAGTGCTGTTCTGTAAGCCTCTCCTGCTGCCTGGGGAGGCAGTGGGATTTCAGGTATTTTCCCCTTTCATACCTAGCCAGGTTCTCTCACAGTACGTCATAAGTACCAACATTAAAGCAAATGGTAGAGAGGGAAATAAAAACAATAGGTGTGGAAACACCGTGTGTGCATTCACCTGGAAAAGGTCCTTTCAGTCAGATGAGGCCAGCAATAGACAAAGTTATTTTTCTCCCTTTCTCTTCCATTGGCAAACTCAAACTATTTATCCATCATTGGCTTTGAATGAGGCTTAGTTTGGTGTGTGGGAAATCGCCCTGTCTTGGCAAGAAACCTGGTGGTTTTGTTCTGCTGTGTGTTGGTGCTTTAATGCCTATTTCAAGCAAAACCAGAAAATCTCACTAACAAACTGTAAGTTCATTTAAAAAATGGGTATTGTTCTCACCTAGTTCTGAAACCCTGCTTTGTCCAGTCCTGTGACAGAGAGGAAAAGAGCTGCTTGTAAAAGTGAAGACAGCGAAAAGTGGGAGATCACTTTTTTCTGCAATGAGGGATTCTAGAGAAACGAACATTGGCATGTGAATATATGCCGATAAAATTGTAAATACTTAGTTACTGTTTTATGTCATTCTGCTAAACACTTCCCAATTTATTTTAGAGAAGTGCATGACAGTATCTGTAAGTAGAGTGAGATTTTAATCTACATAACATATCAAGTCTCAGCAGCTTCAGACTCTTGGGGCTACTGTCCCTGAGCGATTACACTGACATTTAAATAGCGCAGTTGTTCCTGCTGTGCTCCTCTGCAGCCGCAGCCTTCCTGTGGACGCACAAAATCTGGGCTGCCATCTGAAATATGTGGCCAGGGAGCAGCATGTGACTCAAATCACGCCAGCAGATTCAAAGCATTAATACATGGTTTTTTTTTCTTTTTCCTTAGGTATGATCATCAGGTCAAGCGTATGGCTAGGCTTCCCAGACTTCATAGCGAACATTTCTGTGGTGAACACGACCGATGTGTGGCCCTCTGCTTTCTGCGTGGGGAGCGCGGTACGTACAGAGATGATCTCCTCCTCCTGCTCCCGCCTGACAGTCCCTCCATGTGGGGAGTCTGAAAGGCAAATCACTGTGTCCTAGAGGAAATTCGGCTGTGAGTCAGGGCCTGGATATGATGGTTTCGGTCTCTGCCGTGTCCCTGCAAGTACATTCACGTCTCCCCCCAAAAGCCTGGATCGGGGCGGGCAGGGTGCTAGATGCCGCAGATGCGTGTGAGGATGCCGGGCAGCGCGGGTCAGACCGGTCCCAAGTATTTTGTAGTACTCACTCGTCAAAGGAGTGCTGGGGTAGTGGAGGGCACGCCAGTACCGAAGCCAGGGATACCTAAGGGTACAGGCATTCCCCAGGGGGCTGTGAAACCACCGGTTTTGTTTGTGCGGGCACAGCGTCGCTAATACTCCGGTGGCTCAGTCGCAGCCACAGCTCGAGGGCTCTGCCCGCCTTCTCCAGCAGAAATTACAGCCTGCATGGCGGCGGCAGGGACCAAACCAGCAACTCGGGTAGCTCGAATTAGCTTTTGCGGCGTGGGAGTGTGTGTTTTAGACACAGAGGGGCTGCGGGATAAATGTACCCAAAGGCGCAAAGCTGCTGGCGGAAGGTCCGACCCTGCCATGTGGGATCACGTGCTGCTTGTATGGCTGACCGCATCTGGCCAAGCCTAATGAAGTATCTGCTGGATTAAAATGCAAGAATAAGAAAATGTAAATGCGTTCCAAAAGTGCAGATTAAAACTCAGTTAAAAATATTACAATCACAGTGCTGGCTGAGACATGTAATTTGAGTTTACAAGAAAAAAGGCCGTGGCTTTTACCAAAACATGGAGAATGACAAATAAGACAGATCATCACTTTACCCAAATTTAATCAGGTGCCCAATGAATTTGTGCAAGAGCAATAACAGTATTAGCTTTACAGTTCAAAGTCTGCAGTATAGTAGAGGATATGCTAGGTGTAAACAAAATTATTCAGCTCCAGTAGTTTTTAAATAAAACAGTATGTGCTAAATTGAACTCACTGTACCTTATATGCCTATAAGGCAATTTCAGACATGAGTGTTGTGCCATAGAAGCAAATATCAGTTGTATGCACCTATCGATTCTCAATTACGTCATAAGTGTTTAAGTTTCGCTTATTAGATGCAAATGTTGATTTTTTTCCTTTGAGGAAGAGGAAACTGGCAACATCAATATCGTAGCAAGAACATCCTATTCAAAACCCATGTTTCCCTGTGCCTTAAATTTCACTTTCTGGCCCTTACCACAAACAATAGTATTTTTAAACTGTGACGAAGATACTGTATTCAGACTGTTTGTTTTTCATTTGGATCTCAGGTTAGATGGTGAGCAGCATAGCGGTCTACCACGATTTTTATTTTTCCTTTCTTGGGCTCCAGCAAAGTGCTGTAATTTAAGACACTTGCTAAATTTAGACTTAAGTATATTGGAATGAAAAATAACCCTCCTTCCACTCACTTCCCCTAAAATATTCTCATGTGGGTTAATAAAATGTTTCTAATTCTGTTTTATTTTTCTTTTAGTACTATTGTTTTATTTCACTTAACCACAAGCCAATACAAACTCCAAATAGTGAGGCCTTGAGGCATCTCCTTTGAATAACACTCTCTGGTCTGCAGAGGGGTACCCTCTCAGGCACTGTAACAAGACGTGTTCTTTTGCTAAAAAGTGAGAGAGCATACGAAGATTTTGGTTATAAGTGCATCTAATTTATATTAATTTTTGAGACTGTCTTGTCTATCTTGGATTTTCTGGGTGGAAAGACCTCATAGTTTATTTTTGAATGTGTGTATATGTATAGCAACTTGTGCATGTTTCAACTACAGCAAATATGTACACGTGCAGATGAAGTTACAGGCCCAGTGCTATAGATAAAGTGCATTAGAAGGAAGTCTGGAATTTTATTTTCTGGCTGCTGTGCATTAGGAAAATGTCATGGTGTTTGAATCAAATACTGAACAATTTGTGCCACAAATGGCTAGAGGTAGGGTCTACACCCATGGTGAAAGGAAATATTTCCCAGCTTGATTTGCCTTTTGAAGGAAGGAACGGTAGAACTCTATTCATTGACATTTGGCTCTGTAACAAATATGTTGGTTTCCAGCTGTAAAATGATTCTGCTGTGGAGCCATGATAAAGGATGTTCAGATAGGAACTGAGAGAGGGCTTGGAGGGAAAGTAATCTGAGTATTAAAATAGTTCCAGACTGTTACAGAGAATCAGCTCCTATAGGGAAGACATTTGGAATTTAGAAACAGTAGCAAAAAAGGTCAATTATATAGGCTCATGGGAAAAATGCATAGGGTCAGCTCATGAATGCTGTGGAATTTAACTTGACTTGAACCTGTTTCCTTTGGATTCTTATTGAAGAAATAAGCCAGGGAGTTCAGTATGGATAATTTTTCCAGAAGGTGAGTGATGTTATTTTTCATGACCTTTTTTCTTAATAACTGTTCCCTGAATCAGGTTCTTGTGCATGGAAAAAATGCCCATCACGTGCAGAACCCACAATGCATGGGCATGCTATGGTGATGGCTCACCTCAGTTATATTTTCCTACAAAGAAACTACTAAAATTTTAACCTAAAATTAAAACATCCTGACTATAAATTTCTTTGGGCTTCACTCACGACAGTGAGGGTTAGGACTGGAGAGGTAAATAACAGGTTTTCTGAACAGCAGAATAAGCTGTGAAAGCAAATGCTGTTCAATTTTACCTATGACTTGACCCATTTGCTACAGAAATGCTGTTCCTGTGATTTTGAGTACGATTTCATACTTCATAATCTCAGCTGGAAAACGCACACATTTAAAGAACAAATCACCAGGACAAAGGTTTGGGTCCCTCCCCAGTCCCCAGACGTACTTGAGAAGCAGCTGTGATATCTGGCATTTTTTTCCCTGCAGATGTGGATCCAGCTGTTATACAGCGCTGGCTTCTGGTGGTTGTTTTGCTATGCCATTGATTCTTACTTGGTGGTAAGAAGATCAGCTGGATTGAGGTACCAGAGTTAAAGCTCTGAATTTGCTTTCCTTCCGACACTGTATGTCTGTGTCTGCAGTTATCTAAGTGTGTCACTGAAGCTTCTACAAACCTCTGATGTTCATGCAGTTACCAGGGAATGATGTGGATGAGTGGTGTGCTAAGTGCTTAAATAGCCAGGGCAATGCTCAGATGTTGATTTGTTTATGTCCAGCTAGAATTTAAATGTAAATGAATTCATCTAACCTTTAGAAAATTAGGGAGGAGGTCAGTCTCTGTAAACTTTATTGCAGTGAGATAACTACTTTTGTCCCTAAATCTAACCTGAAATTGATTCTTGTGGCAAATTAAAAAAAAAAGTCTTACCCTGAAAATAAAAAACTGGGAAGGGGAAGTGCTGAATTTCATATAGCTCAATCTACAGGTTTGGTGTTGGTTTTTTTCAGATTTTCTATTTTATCCACTTCTCAGTGTTGCCATTGTGATGTTTCTGATCCCATCTGCAAAGCTTTTAAGAAGAATGCTATGTGTTTACTATACATTTTTCTGCAATGCCTGTAACAGAAGAACCTAAACCCTTTGGAAAGTACCATGCTTTCATGCCAGCCAGAAATACAAGGTGTTTCTAAGGTGGTTGTTAGAAGGGCAAAATGGCCTTCAGTTGCTATTGCTAAACATGGAATTATGTGACTCTGTTCCCAGATGATACTGAGCAATCAGGTACTGGAGACATGTTTCGTCTGGCAGATGTTATCAAAATGAGGATTTTTGAGTTAATTTGGAGGACGAACCTGTGGAGGATAAACCTGATTTTGTGAATTCCCGTAGTTCTGGTCTGAAACAAATTGGGACCTACCTCCTTCCCACATCTCTGTTAACAAAAAAAATCATGTGTATTTGGACTTGATTCTAAGATAAGATTAAACAATAAAAAATTTACTGTACACAGAGATCTAAATCTCCCTCAGATGGGAGCTGTATCCAATTCTGAACAGAAAGGTGTTTTATTTGACTGTTCTGCTCCATTCTTCAGTTTTAATCCCCTAATTTGCTCTCTGCAGGAGAAATGAAGGATACAGTCTTTCCTTCTGGAGATTTGGGGATAAGTGAAAGGCTTTCCACCCTACAGGTTGGAAGACACAGAACTTCTGTGTCCAAGCCTCACAACTGCTTTGGCTCATCCTTTTTCTGAAGGACTTCCCTGCCCCGCCACTGTCCTTGGTTTTTAATGTACTGCCAGGGTTGTTCTGCACAATTTCATGTCTGTAAAGTTCTGTTTCAGTGAAGGTCCTGTTTTCATGTTGCAATGTCGAAAGCGTAAGGTTTAGTATCTTTAATTACGCCTGTCCTGTTTGGTGCCTACAGTACGATTGTGCTGTACCACATGATGACGTGGGGCCTCGCGGTGATGCTCTGCGTGGAGGGAATTGCACTGCTTTATTACCCTTCTATCTCCAGGTAAGGGGGGCTCTGGGAACAGCCTGAGAAATCATAGTGCTCTGTGGTCATTTGAACGTTTTTTCATCAGCCTTGGAGACAAGACATCCAAATGTTGGGTTGTGGGGTTTTTTTATCCTTGATAAGTGTGTCCCACTGAGTCAGTGTGATCCTAGAAATACCTGCCTGGGTTTTGGGGAGCTGTGAAGAAATATGCCCAGCAATACAGGCACTTGGGCATACTGCAGCACTGATACAGCTTCTGCTAGGAGCCACTGTTGTCCTACTCCTGCTTTTAGCTTTGTATTTGTTGCTTTAAATTTGAGAAAGATGCACGTAATCAACTTTGTGTCCCATGTGAACTGGTGGTGAAGGTCTGTGAGTTAAAAGTTTAGTGTATGTCTGCTTGATTTCTTTTATCTTTTTAAGTTAAAGGTGACATAGATAGAATAGCCAGAACTGTCAGATGCGGGGGAAAAAAAATAAATGCATGACCTGTTAATGGTTTCTTCTCAGCTGTGAAAATGGCCTGGAGCATGCAGTCCCACATTACATCACAACCTATGTCCCACTCCTGCTAGTGCTGGTGGTCAACCCAATCCTGTTTAGGAGGACAGTATCAGCAGGTACGTTCCTAATGGCCAGCATCAATCAGTACGTGTTATTTAGCAACATAATAATACTGTAAAAAGTCATGCCTGTGTATTCAGTGATGTGGCATAGCTCCTCATTCAATCATAAAGATACAGCAAAGGGTGGGAGGGGAGATACCATCTTGATGGGAAATTTGCCCTAGAGACACATTCTGATGACATGCTCAAGCTGTGCTGTTATAAACCTCTACTGCAGATTGGCAAAAGTATTTTTATGTCACTAAATTACTCTTGATTTCAAGTATTTGAGGCAGTGTGTACTGGATGCTTAACTCTACTGTAGCAGTGGCACCAACCTGGACTTTGGAATGTAATTTATTCAGGTGTAAAGATAATGTTGGTGAGATCTGATGGTTGATTTAACTTTCTGGCAGCCCTGAGGCTGAAAAAAAAAAGGTAAAATATGATCAGAATTTTGTCACTCTTGATTCTGAGATAATGAAACAAAGGGGAGTTGTACATAACTCAGGATCTTGAATTTCCCAGTTAATTTATTATCCTGTGCTTTAAAGAAATGTGACTGAAAAAAAGCCACAGATTCAATGCATTCTTTGCATTTAATGTGACCAGTGCTTAGATGTCTGCAGTACCTGAATTCATACTTATCATCTACACACTGAATATATGTAAACAGAAACAGAAGACCTTATATTCTCAGTTCAGTCTTCACCCCCATCTATCCTGCGTCCCTCAGTAATACTCGTTTTCAAAGGAACAGTTGTTTCTTGAAAAAGTTGTTATAGGACAATACACACTGTATATTTGTGCTTGTGCATGTGTATATTCCTTGTGATATGTGAATAGCATGCAGCATAACTGTCTATTTTTGCTGACATTACACCTTCAAGTTTCAGAGGTGTAGCCAATGCTGTATCAACTGCACACTGAAATATAATGTGCATAATAGAATGTATTCTATTTTAGTCTAAACATCACAAAATAAATATATCATTCTATCACATGTTACATAGAAGTTGTGAACACTACCTTTCATTATAAAAGTATGTGGACCATATTATCTCCTATTTTAAGTGGGACTGAGAGAAGAAAAACAAGCTAGTGGGATGTCACTCATTTTAGGAATCCATAATGGATGTACTTCTTTTCCTTTAGTATTAGGCTATATGTGAGATCCCTTGATGATAGTCCTTCCAGCTTCTGAACTGCTGCTGGAGACAAACCCATCCATTCCTTTGTTCCCTCTTAACAGACATCTATCTTCTGCATCCTTGTGCCTATAACTAACAGGATACATGTATATTAATGAACATAATTGTATACTTTCCAGTCGCCTCCTTACTGAAAGGGAGACAAGGGATTTACACAGAGAACGAAAGACGTCTGGGGACAGAGATCCAGATCCGCTTCTTCAAAATAATGCTGGTATTCATTATTTGGTAAGAGGTGCATTATTTTGTTTTAAAATGCCTTTTTTTCCCAGCTGGAGAGGGTCAGGGACAAGAATAGAGTCTGATGGGTTGCTTCATTTGTTTGTCTTTATGCTTGGAAGGGAAGGTGTCTAAGGAAGAAGCAGTTCTAAACTAGTTCACAAAGTAGCTGAATCACTCATGTAGCATCACAAGGCTGCGAGGAAATGAAAAAAAATATTTAACCAACAGGAAACCAATAACCCCAAGAAACAATAGCAAAAAAAAAAAAAGAGAAAAGGTTGGGCATAGAATAAAGCTGCCTGGAACAGCAGCTCCCCAGCACCGGGGGCCGATAGACAGCTTTCTGTACTTAAGATTTCTCAGAGCATCTTGTCAGCAAACGCACCACTGAAAACCTACAATAAACATATTTTTAAGACTGGCTTCTTGGCCCTGGTGATGGTTACATAATGCAGCCACCTCTGTGGTCTGCAGATCCCAAGTGTGTGGAAAAAAGCATGGATATCGACTGGAAATACAGGGTTATGTGCCAGGAAAGAAATCTCCATATGATTGTGCGTGAAATTTCTGATCATTTAATTTTATTTTTTTTTAATATTCTGTCTTCCTCAATGAAAATAGGACTTTGGGGTAGGACAGGAGAGAGATAGGGAGGAGAGAAGGGAAGAAACAAAGGTAGGAAGGAAGCTATGTGCCTTTTCCCCAAATCCCTGCACGTCTCCTCCAGCAGCACCATCCAGGGTGAAAGATTCTGGAGTAGTAACTGGAACTGGAGGTACTGGGTGCACACAGCAAAACTGAGCTGAAATAGGGTCTGCTTTTGGAAAAAATGGTTATTACTGCAGTCTCGCAATTATCAGACAGCAATAAAGGCAGCAGGAGTGGTGACCTACTCTACAAGGGTCTGTGCAATGACCTGGCAAGAAGCAGTCACTGCTGTGAAGTGTTTACTACCTACGTGGGTAACGCAAGCAGCAGGGGGAGGAAGGAAATGGTCCTGGAGCCGTGAAATGACTTGGCCAAACTTAACAGTCTCTACAATTACTTAACTTTTTTATACGTGGGTACATTAAAGCACGTTACATTGCTTTAAAAGGCTGAGCAGGGAGACTGCCTTTTTATCTTCTCCCGGCTGCTGCATACGGGAGTGCTCGGGAGGGAAATGACTGTCTTTTCTTGGGGAATAACAGAGTCTGCTTGGTCAGGAGAGAGGTTTCTAGTGTGAAGGGTTGGGTGAGAGACCCCAGGGGAGGGGGTGAGAGACAGCAGTGAAGGATCCTGCAGCATGGCTTCCTGGAAATTGCTGAAATAATGAGGAGCAGAGATTTAGCCAGTCTTCCAGGGCTGTGGAAAGAGTGAGTCCAGAGGGCCCACAGAAGAGTGTTGCAACCTAAGGAATGGTGGCCAGCTTGCTGGACTGGGAGCAAGCATGAAAGAAAGGACCAATTCCCCAAGGACACAGTGGGGACATTTGCTTATTTCCATTCTGTCTCATTCTGGGTTTTCCTATTAAAAAAAAAATAATCACAGCTTTAGTTTTGGGTTTTGTTCTGCTAACAAAACATAAGCTTTAGAGTGCAAAAAACTCTCGCAAAGATTACTGTGGGGGAAGACTGAGGCAGTCCCATCTCCAAAGCTTAGGGCAGATTTGAGTTAGCCAAAGACAGCAGGTTGGGGCAACATGGGGTAGAAGAGATGCCTGCAGATTTTTACACAGTGATAAAAATGTAATTGCAGGAAGGACATGCATAAACCCCTTTAGAAAGTATGACATGGCTGCTGTTGGCTTCCATTCTGAAGTTGCAGTAGAATTATAAAGAAATGCTGGTCTGACTGTTTAGAAGTCATAAGAAGTTACAGCCATTTGCTATAACCTTTATTATTGTAGAATATCCTCAATTTATTTCACAGGATGAGGCTTGATTATGTTCATCCTTCTTTGGAAACAGAAATTAGCTTTATTCCAAAAATCTGATGGCATTTTCAAGGGTTTTAAAGTCAACTTTTGTTTTTCTTTGTAGTTTTTAATGGACATTTTGCAAGTCTGCTGCAATCTGACCCTGAAATTCTAACTCCCCTGGAGTTTCTGCAGCCTTTTATAACACATATGTGTATATTTGATTTCCTTATCTGTGAGCACTATCCTTTTAAGACACAAACAAAAGAAGTCAGCATGCGTGATGTTCCCATTATGGATCACAGTTGTTTATAATCTCAATTTTATCCTGCAATTTACTGCTTTGCAGCAAGCTCAAATGATCAGATTCTTTTTTTCTTTTTTTTTTTTTTTTAATCTTTTTTTGTTGCTGTTGTTGTTATATTGACTTCTTTATCTAGGCCTGGCCTAGTGAATAAGTGTCTAGTTTTTTATCACGATCTCAGAGGTCCCTTCAGAATGAGACTTACCATTAAACAAATCTCACTTTCCTTATTAGTGATCCTAATTCCTATAATTTGAAGGTAAAGCATGTTTTACCTACATAGTAATATATATATGTATAACTGTCATATTGTTCTTTTCTCCTGCAATAGCTGGTCATCCAATATCATCAACGAGAGCCTTTTGTTCTATCTCGAAATGCAGCCAGATATCAACGAAATGCCCCTGAAAAACATCAGAAGTACCGCACTGATCACATGGATTATAATGGTAGGTCAGCCACGACACTGCTTAGTCTTAGAAATCACTTTTATAGGGCTGGTGGAAGACCACCAGTGCAGTGGGTGGTTTATGATTTGTGGGGAAGTAAACACTCTGAAATCACAGAAGAAATGCAGAAAGTAAGAGAGAGGATGGAGTGGTCACCGCGAGTGCTTTTCACACAGGAACTTTTCCAGAAATGTACCAAAGGCCAACTTCTTCTCCCATTTACTGTAATATACATTCTCTCTGTGAGTTACTGCTACCCATTTCAAGATCCAGAGCAGACCACTACAATGATTTCTACTCCAACCTGTAAAGCCTGAGCATGCTTTGTGTAGTTAAGCCCTTGAGCAGTTTTGTATTGAAGGGTTAAGCAGTGCAGCGGATTTGATACAACCTCCTCCTCTGACAAGCAGTGAGCATGTTCATGTGACAGGGACCTTGCTCTTGCTCACCTGGGTCTGCTGAGCTATTTTTGAAAATTGACTGTAAAAATAGTTTGATGCTTTCTCATGAGAAAGATGAAAACAGTGAACCCATTTACTTGCCAAGCATCCCAAGGCACTGGGAACAGAGACTTTTTTTTTTTTTTAAATCACTTGGGATTTTCTTTTTCAGTGTCCCTCCCCATTTTTCCATCCCAGTTTGATGGACGTTTTCACTGGCACAGGAATCTGCAGCAATCCCAGACAGATCAATTCCTGCTATTTTTAAAAAACTTGACTGTGTGTGCTGGTGTCTACTCTCATATATTTGACTTGGCTTCTAGTGAAAAATATAATATTTGCTTTTGTGAATAAAAAAGTCTAGACCTTGTGGGAAAAGTTAAAAACACACCAGGGGACTAATCGGCTAAAATTCACGCTGGAAAACCATTTGGCAGTTACTGTTCACTGGTATGGCCTCAACTACAGGTCGTGGTATTTCACTCTGATTCCTTTGTGTCAGCAATGGGAACAACATACATTTTTATCTGCATGCATATAGCGTATTTTAAAGACAGCGATTGTTCTGTGAAAGCGAAGTTGTTAATGCACGCAAAGCATTTTGCTGGACTTAAAAATGGAGCCTTGCTGGTGTAACTCCTGTTGCACTTCTCATTCTTAGGGGGTTCTTAATCCGATGCAAGGCTTCCTCTTCACGTTAGCTTTCTATGGTTGGACGGGATGGAGAGTGGACCTGAAATGGCGAAAAAAAGAAATACCCTGGGAATCACTGTCCTCATCAACTGTGGGAGAAAATGCCTATCCCTCGCCAGTGAACTACCCAGGCAACATCCATGATTCAAAGAAGATATCGACAACTGACAGCCAACAGACTGATGAGGCTATAAGCATGTTGTCTGAAGGTAACACTAGTGGAGATGACAGGTTAACCAGGAGCTCTCCCATCTACCAGGGCTGGTAGTTTATAGGCGCAGTGCTGAATCCCGCTTCTCACATTGTCAAGCCTCATAAAACCACGTCACTGTGTAAACCATTGTGTACTCTGGAATTAGGTTTGTGCCCAATGCCTTGATGTCATTTCCTATAACTTGTGCGTCTGTGAGAGAGAGAGCATGTGAGATGGAAAGATATTATGGTTTATGCCTTTGTTTGCCTTATAGGAGATGTGTTAACAGGTATAAAGGTCTGATCCTTTTTCAGCAGAGGTATATATCTGCAAAGTTCTACATTACATACGATTTAATCCATTTTGTTTTAAGCTGTCTTGTAAACCCTCATATGGTAGAAGAGTCTTTTGTTTAAATAAATGGACTATTAATATGTCGAGGTTTTAAATTTGTTGCCTTGCTCAGCATAAGATTTTGCACCCAGAATTACAGCTCTAGGATTTCTGACATGCTGGTAAAACACTAGTGACAGCAAACTTTGACATAAGCACAAATATTTCCTGCTTGTGTAGAATCTTACTGGCACAGTCTTCTTTTAGCTTGTTTATATGAATTTTCAGTTTGGTTTTATCTAGGGAGCTGAAAGCCTTTAAAAAAAAAGTCAAACCCAGCCTAAGCTCCATAAACTCTTCAGATTAATGGTTCCAGTTCACTCCCAGATCAAGCAAAAAGAACCCTTCAAACTATTTTTTTTTAGTATGGATTCAGTTTGATCCTTATATGTACTTGTCTAACAGGATTATCGTTCTTAGGGGCAGGTGCATTAAGAGATAACGTTTGCAAAAAACACCTAGATGATCTGAGTGCTCATCAAAAAACTGAATGAATAGAATCAATAGTCCTTTCTCTGAGGTGTGCTCTATTTTATGTCTTCATCTGCAGAACTAAGAGATATTAAATCCATTCTCCTTATCTTCTCAGATACATACCTCTTTTGGTGCCGCGCACTAAGTACCCATATCCAAATAATTCCCTGGATTGACTGAAAGTTAAGAAAAAATGATGACTGTGTCAGCCCCAGGCTTTTAACTTCATAGCAAATAGTAGTAGTAGTAGTAGAGTTTAAGGCTGTTTGTGCTGGAAGCTGTTTACAGTACAGTTCGATGGCACGGTGGAAGCCCCCTGAGCCCAGGTAACCTCTCTTCCTTCAGCATGTGGCCTGGCTCAGCATAAAATAAAACCTATTCTTTAGAGCCTGTTCACATCCACTTTGGCTGAATTTCGGCTGTCCACGCCCTTCTTTTCCAATCCAGTTCAGTCCCAGCTACTGTATAAAGAAATAAATACATTATTAGAGAGAGCTGAAAGGTAAGTACAATGGTAACATGAAAGTTAAGCTGCCGTGACACTCAGGGGAGTCCCAGGATGGCTAGAGAAGCAGGCTCAGCAGAAACTATACAGAACTATATTGATTTGCTATTTTACATAAATTACCTTCTTGAACTAATTGTTTGATAGCAAGGTGTTAAACAATGATCCGATAATTAGGCAGATCATTGCAGAGCTGTGGTTGGTTTGTAGCAAATCTTTTACATTGTGCCCTGTGGTTTTATGGCTTTGTATTGCTGTTCTAGCTGTCAGAAACACTGGCAGATCACCAGATGCTTTCTTTTCATCACAGGCATTTTTTCCTAGGCAAGTACGAAGAGAAAGCACAGGGACTTGGGACCACGTTGAACTTACCCTTTTGAAGCAGAGACCACTTTTTCGGTGCAATACTCACCACAACAGGGTTCAAAAGAGCAGGAAAAAGGCGGAGGTGGAATTGTTGGTAAACCTTTTCAGATGCGAGGGTGTGGGCTATGAAACCCTAAAACCAAATAAACAGCTTCTGACTTCACAGGAATAATCATGTGGCATGAAAGCACTTGGGAGGTGACAGGCTGCAGCAGGAGGGCCTGTGAGAGAAATGAACAACTAAATCTTTCCTTCCTTTCGCTGCTCCAGGGCATACATGGGGCAGGGACAGACTGGGTGCCCCAGTCCCAGCCCCAGCCCCGGCCCCTGAGGCCGAGAGCAGCCCCTGAGCAGTGCTGGGGGGCTGCTGGTGCTGGAGCACCCTGTGCTGGGGCAGCCTCCCACAAGGGCTGCACTTTTCTCCTCTGCTTTTCTTCCTCTTTCGGGGTTGTCCTTGGGATGTATGTGGCATATCTTTGTATTGGGATGTCATCACGAAAGGTTAGAACCTGTTATTCCCAGCCTCTGAGGAATGTACATGAGACATTCCTATATGGCTTAAAACGGGGTGATAACTGATTCTGCTCACATATAACCACGGCTGTATTGGACTTCACCCCACAAGGACCTTGTTTGTGCATTCAACAATTCAAGCCAAGCATTGCCTTCTCCCAGTGTTGTGGGGTGTGCCCACCTCTTCCCATCAGGAGTGTGCTTTTGAAGAGCATCTCCTGATCGCCCCCATTGCTTGTGCTTGCTGCACGTCACAGGGCAGCCTCCGGCTGCTGCAGATGGCTTCATCTGGGAGGGGGGGAGCTAAGTGTGTGCTCCAAGGGTCGGCAAGGGCATGCTATAGACACCATGGCCTGGACAATATAGCTGTAACACCAACCTAAACACTGCTGCTTTAAATGTGCCATCTACCCTCTCTTTATCAGCACATAGAAAAACATCCTAGTTTTCATTTGGACAATGGTCTGTATCTGCATAGTCATCACAGTGTGTTCATTTCTGCATCCGGACTTCTAGCCCATGGTGATACAAAGGGTTGCTTCAAAAATGCTTATTTTTAGGAGAGTGCTGGCAGGCTGCTTCCAGTGAATGCGGGAAGTGCTTGTCCCTGGCCTCAATATTTGTTTTCTAAGGTGTATTTCAAGCAGGGCTTGTGTTGACAGGGGAAAGATCTTGTCAATACTGAAGTCCACCAATGCAGTCAGTCTATGGTCTTCATCTTACACTGTCTGGGGGTGGGGGGGTGTATGTCTTCCACAGTCACACAGCTCCTCAGTTCATGAGCAGGAATTCAGCTGTTTCTCTGGAACAGCAAAGGGTGACTCAGAGGAGAAGTAAATAGGGAACGAGATCCAGTGTTGTCCAATAAAATATGTGTAGCTAAAGTACTACGCTTTGAGAGTACAGAAATTGTCAGTTTTCTTTTATTTTGGGCATATCAGAGCACAACAAAGCCTTCCTGAATTTACTGAAGGGGAAAAAAAAAGTTAAATACAAAAAATTGAATCCATGCACTGAAATAAAATTGTTGTAGTGGCAGCTCATAAACAGGCTATCTATGCATACAGGGCAGCACAGCAGAATTGCCTCTATTTAACACCCTCCTCATCCCCCAGCCACCTTATCAAATCCGACCACACACAGTAAGTGTTCTCCCTATTCACCAAAACTTATTTTTAAGTCCTCAAAGATAAAATGAAAACTTCCAGGAAAAACGTCCTCTCATATCCTGTAATACTTTCTTAAATACTCCTGTCTGTTCTCTGTTGGTGGAAGAGGACGCGTGTGACCGTATTTGACTTGCCAGGCTCATACATTTAATTACTATTTTATTTGGCCAGATGTTCAGGCTAATTGCAAAGCTGAAATATGGGCACCAGTAAAATCATAAACTACTTGAGTAGGCAGACTTCTTGCATGCCAAAGCTCCGCATTTATGAGGTCCACCATATGTCTGAATACCAAAATCCTAACTACACCTCTCATTAAGCCCTTCCTCTGCTCTTGTTGACCAAGTACATGGAGAAGACTAGAAAATGAAATGCTAAATGTGATTCCTCCTCCTGCCCTGCATCCCCTGTATAACAGGACTTGACCTGTAATTCAGAAGTTGTCCTTGTGTATTCATGATGAAAAGTTATCTGATTTTCTTAAATTTTCTTAATTTTCACGGATTCTTCAAGTTTAGAATAATCTCAGATGGAAATCACTAAACCACACAGTAGTTAATGTAATTTTAAGACAGGTCAGATGATGTCTGGGTCATTCATCCTTTAAGGAACAGGCATGCATCTGTGTGGACATTGAAGTTGGCAGCTGAAGAAGATACAGTCTTACTGAGAGAAAACTAGGGAGCACAGTCAAATCCAGGGATGCATTTTCATCTGTTTTCCCAGGCGGTTTATATTCCCCAGGATATGCTGTGAGCTGTACAGAAAGTTGGTTCTCCCACCACACCTCTCTAAGCAAACTCTTAAACATTCTGAGAGCTAAACTCATCAGGGAATTTGTAGGTAAGGTTTTCAAAAGGCTGAGAAAATTCACCGAGTGGTGGTAGCACTGGAGTTTAACCCGAAACAAAACTCCAACGTGAACTAAAGCACTTTCTTCCCTGCAACTAACAAGAACGGGCGTCTGTCTAGCTCCTCCCAGCTTCTGTGTGCTCATGCTACACAACAGTGAAAGAGTCCTAGACAAGAAATGAGACCATCATAGCTAGAAAGAGAGCCGCTGTAGCCATCCCTAGACCTTTGACACGCCCAGGGTTTAGGGTGCGTACCCTTGCCCCTGCCCGGTGTGTTGAAATGTGTGGTACAGCGAGGACCTGCTGGGCTGTGAACTTGTGCGTCTCAATCTACAGAAAGGACCAGCAAGGGCCGGCATGTTTTTGTATGTGCTGTGCAATTGAAAGCCTTGAGACAACGTTTTGCTGCTCCCGGCATTCGTAGAGTGAGGGTTGAAAGGCTGAAGGAACGGGTGACCTTGCTGGAACCCACCCCAGCCAGCGGGACTGTGTGAGTTGGGTCAAACGCAATATAATGGAAACATCGGTGAGTCCCAAAGGTGGCATCCACATGGAGAAAAGCCTGTGTTTCTAATTAATACAGAAACATTTATGCAAGTCCAGAGGAGGGCCAC
>VWZZ01007500.1:0-16240 GCA_013399095.1 Psophia crepitans | reverse complement strand
TGACCTCTCTCAGCCAAGCAGGGGGGCAGGCAGGCCTCCAAGGCAAGACCCTGCTCCAGGTCATGTTAGCAAGGGCATCTTGGCCAGCCATGGGCACTGTGTGGCTGCACCTGGGCTCTTCCAAACCCTTCCCCTTTTCTGCCTGTACTGGTATTGAAATACCATTTCAGTATATTCCAGGCTCTGTTGGAATACAGAGAGTGATGCTTCCTTACCCCGGCAGCTGATTTAACACAGGTCTCCTTCCCTCCCCTGCGTGGCAGCTCGCTCTGACAGGTAACAAGGTGTTGGAGGGACTGCTCAGCAAGCCGGTGAGATGAGCATGGTGAGAGGCCGATTTGCTGGAGGTGCTCTCAGCAGTACTGACACCTACCAGCACCAACACCTCCAGTCTTGGCCTGTAGCAACACCCTGCAGCACTGCCAGCACTGCGGGCAGGAGCCCCACCAGAGGCTTCTTCCCATGGCATTGCTACCAGCCTCGCACATCGAATTCAACGACTCCAATAGCTCTGTTCAGGGGATTGCTGCTGCTTATTTTCAGGCAGGATTTGCCCTTGAGAGGAGGAAGTGTGGTGCTGAGTACAACAATGATCTGGCAAATGTACAAAAAGGGGGAAATAAAACAGCTGGGGATTCCTGGCTGGAAATATTGTGATGGCTGAATGAGCTGCACTTTAACAATTAACACAAGATGTAGTACTCGCCTGTGTTTAAACAGTCGGTCTAGCTTAACTGCACTTGGGGTATCACCTCAGTTTGTTCGGTTGAAAATGGCAGTTACAGTTTGAGAATAGCCTGCTGCTTTTTGCTTAGAGCTTAAATCCTCTCCAGTCAACATGATATTTTCCTCTCAGTATTTGCTATTTGTAAGAATCTTAAATTACTTTAAATGGATTTTTCTCTCTTAACCTTACTACATATGTACAAACACACACAGTCCTGCTCTTGTAATAAAGCTATGCTGAGTTTCTGATGGCACTTACTCCCATAAAATGAGACTGAGGTCATAATATGTAAGACCTTTCTACAATCTCAATCAGAAGAAAGGAAACTAAGAAACTAGTGCACAGCTCAGTTTCAAATACATGTCTAGCAGTAAAAAGGCTATGATAGTTCTCATAAAAACAGGAATGTCTCCTAGCTATGCCACATCTGCGTGAACTCCCCTGTAGTTTCCGCTTGATGAAGCGCTCTTCTCTCTCTGCCTTGTGATTGTGGTGAGATGTTTCTGTTACCACTGTTCAGCTGCTGCTTACCCCCACGGTGATACTGCTGTAATTCACTGTTAAGGGACAATTCATTTGAGACAAATTTTTTCAAGTCATTGGGGTCTATTTTCCACAGGCATATCTGGGACCAAGTGTTTCTGGGTGCTGGTTGGGTTGGTAGGCCCTAGAATAAGGTCCAGGTGGTGAAGTACTTAGGTCCAAGTTTAGTTTTCCACAGTGGGATCTTTTCACTGTCATGGGGTGAGGGGACCATGGCTGCTGGTTTCTGGTGTCTGAGCTGCAGCAGCCCTTTGGGACGTCTGGTCCTGAAGGAGAGCAATGAGCCCTTCAGAGCAATGTGGTCCTCACATGTGTGTGCATTCAGCAGGCTTCAGTTCGGAAATCTCTGGTCCCACTGCTTACACATGCATGTCCTGGCTCTGGCCAGGCCGGGGTTAATGCTCAGGCCCGGGCCAGGTGAGCCGGGCCGGGCCGGCCGCTATTCCGCACCACGTGACGTCACGCCCCTATAAAGGGACTGGCCGGGAGGGGCCCGGGGCTGCTCCGGGACGGTCTCGCTGCGGGCTGCGCCTCTGGTCTGTCTGGTCTGTCGGGTCGTCGGTCGGTAAAGTACTGCGTTTGTTATCGCGGTTGTTTACATCCCGGGATAATTATTGCAGCCCTATTGTCATTTCCCCTCTCCCTTTGTCGGCCCATTAAACGGTCGTTATCTCAACTCGAAGCCATTTGCCCTTTTGTTGCCTCATTCTGCCCCGTGTTTTGCTGCCGGGGCGGTGAGCGAGCGGCTGCGTGGGGCTCGGCTGCCGGCTGGGGCCGAACCACGACAATGCAGCAGTCCTGCTAATCCAGCTGAAGATGCAAGTGTGGCACTCCTGCGTTCACATTTTTCAACTTTGTTGTGTGTAGTTGAGGGCAACAAAATCATACTTGGAAATCTGTAAACAAAGCAGAAATAAAAAAATGCAAGGGATTCTATTTAATTGAACTGAGGATTTTGAGTGCTTGTCTCTGGCCCAGGTAAGCTGTGTTCAGCATGGGAGGGAGCTCTGGGGCCTGGGAAAGGTGGTGAAAGTTTGTAAAAAGTCATGAATGGTACAGAGAAGATAACCAGGGAATGATTATTCACTAGGGTGTCACAGTCTGAGACACCCAGTGGAAATACCAGGCAGTGCATTTCAAACAGAGGAGGAAGACCTTCTCTGCACAATGCATGCTTAAATGGGGAAATTGTTGTCATGGGATGTTTGGGAGGCCAAAAGTATGAACAGATCACAGAAAGGGTTAGTCAAGCCCATGTCACACAGGCAAAGGCGAGAGCCTGGGTATGAGCTCCAGCTGGCCCAGGGTGCGTGCTGGGGATGTGCTGCTCTCTGCCTAGCCTTCCTCTAGACTC
This sequence comes from Psophia crepitans, assembly GCA_013399095.1. NCBI lineage: Eukaryota > Metazoa > Chordata > Aves > Gruiformes > Psophiidae > Psophia > Psophia crepitans. The sequence goes on along the minus strand of VWZZ01007500.1, from coordinate 13,616 downwards.
CCTCAGCTCTGCTGGTCCCTGGTGTGGGACAGTGATGCTCCTTACCATCAAGTCAGGAAGGTGAAGGGTGGCTTTATTTAACAGCCATGTGGCTGCTAGATCCTGCAACTTATCCCTGTTAGCGATAAGGTCCACAGCCTGAGGTCTTGGAGTGCTCTTGTAGGAGAGTACTGTGGGGAAAAGTAACTAGAGTCTAGCTGCTTTGCAGTGTTTATGCTCCAAGCTGGGAAACAGGGTTCCTAGTCACAATGAGGATGCAGATTTGCAAGTTTATCATGGCAGCTCCAGGTTATAAAATAAGGGGGAAAGAGGGACTGAGGTAACAAACAGCCTTTTGGGTATGTCCCTCCCTGGTAGCTCTCCTGAATGATGCACAGGCTGAAATGAGTCATAGAAAAGCATATACCTATGTACTCTAGAAAGTCTGGGTTGCAGTTATTTCTGACAAGAAATGTGCTGAAAATTGTGGTATCCAGAGGTAGTTTGCTAACGAAATGTGAGAGGAAAAGCGGTCATTTACCTGCCTCGCGGATCAGAGACCTTTGGGCCACAATGTGACAGTCTTACTGCTGTGGAGAACACTCAGATTATCACTTTGGCAAATATTAAAAAAGCACAGCAGCTTGCAGGCAAAAATCAGTGAGGAATGCAGTACATGAAGTCCTCTGCACTCACAAGTAGATGCTTGCAGTGAGCCCCTCACCCACAAGCCCCTCAGACAGGCTGTGGAAATCTAGGAGCATAAATCACAGGAGGAAGCGTAAGAAACTGCTCTCCTTACATCAGCCATTTGTGTGGCATGCACATTTCTCAGACAATGCAGGAAAATATCTCCAGCTATTCCTAGAGGTCCTTTAGATTGGAAATCTAACAGCTTCACCGCTTGGGAATTTCTTCTTGAATCCTTTTATAAAAAGCAGAAAACTACAGGCACAGAGTTGAGGGAAATTACATTTTTGATGTGTAGGATATACAGTGTAGGTCTGTACCATCAAGCTGCAGCACGACATCTTGCTCAATTATTTTTAGAGGATTCAGCTCGTTTCCTAAAGGCTAGACTCTTATGGCCCAAACTCTGCCTTCACTTCCTGGTAGACTCCTCAGATGCTCTCCTCTTCAGGCAAGAAGGGTCCAAATAAGTTTTTTAGGACTCACCCTGAGTTTTCCTCAGGTAAGATGCCTACTGGTGTCTCAGGGCTTCTTACTCGAGTGCAAATGGCAACGTTGGGTCTAGGATGTCTCAGGAGGAAAGTTAAAAACCAGTTTAACTAAAGAGCTGTGAGTGAAATTTTGAAAAATACAGTACCAGGAACTGCTCACAAGTAAACCTCTGTCCTAAGAACAATCCATGGCATAGTTCAGCCTTTCAAACATTTTTTGGTGTTGCTTTCTTGTTTTCCATGCTGGCAAGTAAAATGCTACCCCATTTAATCAGCTGAGTTCAAATGCTTTCTTTCATCCATAAGGATCCAGTCCAATTAAAGGAAGAAAAAGCAGAAATAATGAATTTGAGAGCATTTTTTTAAGGGACTGCATCTAAACACAAAGTGACTGGTGACTGAGGCAAGGAAAGGAGATTTTTCTCATTTAAAAGTCTGGCAGATAAAGAACAAATTGTTGCAGATGCATGGTATATAGCACTCAAATAACAACCCAAGCCTGTACCTCCCAAGTGGGTTTCAGTGCAACGGTCCCTGTAGGACCACACATCCGTCTGGCATTTCTGGGGCTACAGACGCAACTTCTGTGGACTGCGACTCGGGGCTGAGGTTGATTTGCTCACAAACATATTAACTTCCTGATGCCAGGTCTGGGTAGTGTGGGGTGGCTCAGCACATGCAAAATTCATTGTTTTCTGTTTGTTGGTCTTGATCAAGCATAGGGCAAGCAGCAGTGTCATCTCACTTCTTCAGGTGAACGAGGGCACTGCTATCAATTTATCTGTGGCAAAAATGGACAAGCTCAATCTTGGCTGGTCTGCGAAGAAGACGACTGGGTTGGTTAACACCTTGAGGGGAGCTGCCAGCCCCCTCCCCAGCCATGGTGAACTGCACCCTCTTTTTAGGTTCTGTGCATGGGGATGGGGCAGAGAACCATGCCATGAGGTGCTTTTAGTACAGAGGTTTACTTCTCAGGGAGATTTGTATGCTTGAAGCTATGCTAGCATGAAAGGGTAAAGGTGCACTTTGTCAGCCACAAAAGGTTTTGAGAGTCCAAGTAAAACAAGTGTGTTCTATCCTAAGAAGTATTTGAGGGCAATATGGACATGGAGTCAAAATTTGGTGTGTCTGTTCAAAAAAAGCCACAGGTAAGACAGTTAAAATTTGCCAGCTGCGTGGTTTGCTGGCGAAATAAAGTGACTTGGGGTCATTTTGTGCAAGCTTGAAGAGTAGTTAAATGGATTTTAATGAAGAGCTAGTGTGAAAAAGGATGAAATATTAGTGGCAGTGGTGCAAGCAGCTCTTGGCTGTGATATTTTCTTATGTTTAATTTTAAAAACACAACTTCCAACTTCGACTGCTGGAAACGCTTCTCTCAATTGATCATGGTATTTTACCAGTTCTTGCTTTGCTGAGGGAGCTGATGTCTCAGAGTTGTTTGATTTTTGGGTTTTTTGGGGTTTTTTTGAGTTAACACAGCAAACTGACAAAATCAATTAATCATATGACTCCTAAGCAAACGATAGCATCAGACTCTCAGGGACTTTCAGAAGGTCTGCAGAGGTCTGATCTCTGAAGCCCCTTTTGAAACAAAAATCCTTAACAGCTCTTGTGAACAAAATGCAAGGTTCTGTAGGCACAGGCATAAATTTTCTGTAAAACCAGTTAACAGCCTCTGTATGCAAAGTTTGCTGTTGACTCAGCACTTTCAACAGCTTTTAATGCGATTTCTTGGAGTGCTTACTCTCTCCGAGCCGTTGAATTAGTTGATCTTCTGAGAACTGCACATTTGCCCTTGTTTTGAACTTCTCAGTCAAATTCTATGAAATGCTAATGGTATGCAGTGCAGAGGGCTTAAAAAACAGGCACCGTAACAGCTGTGGAGCTTGTATTTCTGCAAAACATATTTCTTTTAAAATATCGTTTGCCACATTCAATATCCAGGAAATGCGGTCCAGCAGTAACAGGTTTATGAATAAAGCTGGAAAGGAAAGATCTGGGAGTTTGAGTTGGGCAGAAAGGTCTGTAGGCTGCTGTTACAGCCTCTTATTCAATTATCTATTTTAGAGCAACTTGAATAGAAAGAATCAAAGTGAAATGTGGCAGGAGAACATCTGTGCTACCATAATGAGTATTCAGGGCATTTTTATTCAATTGTCAGTTTTGGCTTCCTGGCAAAACATAATTTACATGTAATTTCTCCAAATATTATTTTTACTATAATGAATTCTTTTCCTTATAATAAATCTAGATTAATCTGTTTCTTTTCCAGAGGAACCTTGTATGTTAGTGAAACTCCTGTGACTTGAAAAAAAGGCAAATTTGATATGCCATTGTTTTTGTGTTTCTTAAAAAAATAAATATCACTCTAAATGTCAGTTCCCTGATTCATTAGTCTTTTGAGAATGAAAGCTAATGCTGTAATTATAGCTTTGTTCCAAACCTTGATCACAATGATAGTAGGTGTTTTATAATAATTAAACCTTGTTCAGCTTATTTGTGAACACCATGTTCATTGATATTTTTACCTTTTTGTGGTTCATAAATTGTTTGCAAGCAAGCCTCTCTCTTTCTGCTTCCTGTGCTATGATTACTGGGGGCAGAGGGAGGAAGAGGCTGACATTAGCAGGGGACTTTCAGACCACGAGCTGCCTGCACGTTGCTCATCTTCCCTCTGCAGCCTTTGCAGGGTGCATGTGTGGCCAGTTAGCCTCAGTGCTGGCGTGCCAAGTGCTTTTGGGGGAGGCTGACCTCAACAAGACCCTGCTGAAGCCTGAAAGTGTGCTTACTAACAATGAGCAGCAAAGTTTTTTGTTAGCATGAGAGTCTCCATCTTTGCATGCTAATGTGGGATTTTTGTCAAAAAAAGTGCAGATATTTCTCAATGTGTGCTTGAATAGGCAGTAACAGGGGGTGTGCTGGGGTGGGAGTGAGCAGCCGCTCAGCACTAAGAGCGCCCACCAGCCTGCAGCATGGGTGTACAACCCACAGCGTCCACCACCACAGAAAGGCAAGGAAAACTGGGTATGCTGCCATGTGTTACCTAACATAAGATGTTGCCCTCCAATAGATGTGTTATTAGAGGTGCACCAGCGTGCCACAACCTGGGACGGCTGTGCACAGGGATTGTGCCAAGGATCCCACTCGCTCCAAAGTGACGATGCTCTGCAGGCATGCAGCAGGCAAAGCAAGCAGCCTTGTCTCCATCTCTGAGCTGGACATGTAGGTCTGCCTTCATCGTTGCATGAAGCCAGTGTCAGCATAGAAACAGAATCCCAGGGTTCTCAGCCAGTGTCTTAACAATGAGACAAGACTCAGTTTTGCAAATGGAGGGAGTAGCTGTTTCAAACCTGTTTTTCAGAGGGAGCTTCTTCAATTGATACCTGCTGCAGGAGGGAAGGGCTCAAGGTAAGAGGAAAAGGTGTGTAGGAAGGATGATCACAAAGAAGTTTTCACATGGTTTGGGAAAAGTTTCTGCCTCCTTCATTTCTTTGAAGAGGAGCAGATAGTTTGAGATCTGCTTCTCCCTCTGAGCTTTCTGAACTCTCACTTTCTTTTTTTCTCTTTTCTTGACCCTTGCTTCACATAGTGCCTGCCTATCCTATTGTTCAGTGTAAAAATCCTATTAGAGGTGTACCAATTACCTAGAAATTAAGACAGATACTGTCATGCTGCTACTTTTCTACCTCAATTATGCAGAATGGAATGAAAAGTACCTTAGAATAAGACCCTCTCTGTTTTATGAACTCCAAACCACACCAAGAATATTCTACCCAGTGACCTTTATCTGCACATAATTACAGTCTGAGGCATTCTTAAATCATTTGCTAAACTATTTCTGGTGTTACTCCATGGTAATCTTAAATACCTAGGGATTACCAGGGATTACTGCCCTATTTTCAGGGCACAGCATCCAGACATCTCTGTGCTCTGATACTTCCAGCAAGCATTATTATCTTTGATAAATCTTTTTTTTTTCTTAAATAAAGATTAAAAATGCCTTATTAGATAGTCTAGATCTATAGTTCCTCTTTAAAACTTTTAATAAAGTAAGAAACTTAACAAAAGTGTCTGTATAAAAAAATCCATGCTCTTTCATGCTAAAGTTCACTGTGTATTTTAAGCAATTTCATGATCCTATTAAATGATGGCACTTCTGCAGTAAACTGCTTAACGGAATTTAAACTCCGGGCTTTTGCTGCATGTTATGTGCAGAAGAAAATGAGTGAATATAGTTATGTATATGCCGTAGGTCAGCACAGTGTTTTCATTCAGCCAAGAATCTGTAGAGCAAGTAGCATTTCTAACGAATGGATTGTTACTCCAGGAACCTAAAATAAGCTGCTTCTTACCTCTGGGTTATAAACAGCTGAACGTGGAAAGCAATATTGGTGGATAAAATTACTAAGATGTGGTAGCTCTTTGTGAAGCAAGTCAGTATCATTAGCCTTATTTTTAAGGGTGTTTTGGGGATTAGAGGTACTCTTTACAACCTAAAACATATTTTCACCTGAGTTAGGTGTGTCATGGGGGGTTGCATTAATCACACCCTCCAGGTCAGGTCAAAAAGGATCATCCAACTCCCAGTCTGACCTGCTGAATATGGGACGTAGCTCCTATCCTAACCAAAAGAATAGAATAGAATAGAATAGAATGATTAAGGTTGGAAGAGACCTCAAGGATCATCCAGTCCAACCGTCCTCCCACCACCTATTACCCACTAAACCATGTCCTTCAGTACCACATCTAACCTTTCCTTAAACACCCGGAGGGACGGTGACTCCACCACCTCCCTGGGCAACCTGTTCCAATGCCCGACCACCCTTTCCGAAAAGAAATTTCTCCTAATCTCCAACCTAAACCTCCCCTGGCGCAACTTGCAGCCGTTCCCCCTTGTCCTGTCACTAGTTATCTGTGAGAAGAGGCCAACCCCCAGCTCACCACAACTTCCTTTCAGGTAGTTGTAGAGGGCAATAAGGTCACCCCTGAGCCTCCTCTTCCCCAGACTAAACAAGCCCAGTTCCTTCAGCCGCTCCTCATAAGACCTGTGCTCCAGCCCCTTCACCAGTTTCGTTGCCCTTCTTTGGTTGTTGCATCTGACTCATGACTTAGTGATTATCAGAAGAAATTTTCCCCTGGTCTTGTATTGAAGTCCATCTACCTAAGAATTAAGCTGTCAGCAAAATACAGGAAAAAGCACAGAAATAGAAACGTATCCCTAACAAACTGTGAAAAAATACTCCGAAACACTAAAAGTACTCCAAAACACTAAAATCCTTTCACATTATTATAGGAATTAAGCATGAATAGCCCTTCTGCTCCATAGTGTGTGTATAAAAAAATATTAAAAAATTCCCTCTGTGCTGCAGCAACTGTTATGCAACTGCCCCTGTTATTTTGATGTCTAGTAGTGGATGTGAAAGTATATGCTCTCTTTCTAGAACTGGTAAATGCAGTGGTGTGTTGCAAGCGAAAGAAGTTTTACAGAAATCATGTGTGAAAGCATTTGGGCTGTTTTCACAGTATTTATTGAGACTGCATCACATAGGTTCCCTGCTTTCAAAAGAATGAGCCACAGAAGTATGTGAGTTCCCCTTAGTACTATCTTTCAATATGGATGGATTTTTTTTCTCTGTACAACATTTTTCTTTTTATTCTTCTTTAAAACTAGTTTCATCAGTGGGGCATAAAACAGTTTTAATGCTATAATACACTCAGCTCTTTAGCTATCCTTCGGTAATCTCTATATCCCCACATGGATGAAGGAGGATATCTTCCTGTCATCCATAGTAGTGTAATTAAATCCTGGAATATACTGGTGAAAAGAGCCAACTGCCTCATAGGGATAGTGGTGATGCCTTTTCAGAGTTATTTTTGTCCCTTGATTATGCATCTGTCTGTATGTATATACGCTCCTTCTTTGCAAGCGTGCAGACTGGCTCTGGATGTATTAGTCTGTGCTCAGTTTTGCCTATGGGATCGCAGATATGGCAGCAGTAATGACTCAGATGAAGATTTGGGTCATGGCTGGAAAACTCCAGAGGGCTATGCATGTCTTCAAAACAATCTCAAAATCCCCAACGACTTGTGCAAGGAAATTTGACTGCTCTGTGAACTGTGCTCTTTAATTTTCCACAAAAAAATTGAGATATTTATATTGGAAAAATCTAAGTCCAAATGTGTTCCTCCAGTCAAATCATTTAGATTCATAACAAAGTGATTGAGTGAACAGACATCTTTTAATTCTTCTTCACTTTCCTTCCTCTGTCTGTCCAGACTATGAAATCTCCTCAAAGTTGAAATCCTGCCTGATAAGTAGATTAGGACTGGCAGATGTCTCACTAGCACTCTTCTTCTATTCACTTACTAGAAGTCGGTAAAGCCCTTTACATTCCACCTTTCTGCTTGCTGGCGTTTTGTTGCTGAGACTGCTGCAGCTCTACAGGCAGGTAGTTACAGTGAGACATAGTCAAGGTCTTTGGAAGTACAAAAGAAGCAGTAGCTTCGCTGTGATAACTCTCTTGTTTCAGGTTTCATCAACATCTTTATGATTTTAGAAACTTATGTTCTCTTCTTTGATTAGCCTATCATTCTCATTCAACACTTTTCTTCCCTTGAATGTCTTCCTCTTGCCTCCTTATATGTTGTAAGCCTAAACCTAAACTTTCCTAACAAAATTTTCTTCAGGAAAATATGCAAGATGCCAGCTAACTAAAGTAAGTCGTAGTGGATGGGATGCATGGTATGGTTAAGTCATAGGGCTTTATCCAAACTAGGCAGATATTTGTTGTTATTATTTTAGTAATAATAATCATAGTAGAACTCAAACAAAATGCAGATTTTGCCTTTCCAGCTTTCCAATACCTTTCAGTTAGGACCAAAGGCAAGTGAGAGACCAACAATGTATTGAAGTCAATACCTCATTTTCTCCTTTTTTCATTGTGACCTTCCACCTTTTGGCGTACATTCATGTCTTTTTCAAGAACTTTCTTTTATACACGCCCTTGTTCCCAGGTGATCGGGTATAAAACAGACATTCCCACAACGGGAACATTCACCTGCTCACCATTAATCTGCTTGAGTGATGTATAGCTCATGTCTCTGCCACAGGATATTGTAGATGCCCAAGTTTATGTGTGGAGACTGAATATGTTAATGACTGATAAATGCACTGGGGGTTACCCACTGTACAGGAACCGTCCCTGACTCACTGTGGCCCTCAGCTATATGTTACCAGAAGTTGGGACATTAGTTGGGTAAAGTATCCTACTGATGCATCTTTATCTGCTGCCCTTATGGACACCCTCTTTCTGAATGAGAATGCTGTCAGAGAGAAGATACTGAACCTTTTGATATGGCCCATTTCAGGGAGTCTCATACGTTGTACTAGGTAGGCTAAACAGAAAGATGTTGTCTTTTATCGTCTGACTTTCAGCAAGCAGCTTTGTTTGGGTTTGGACTCCAGACAAAACATGGTGGGAAAGGTGCCTAGAGTCTGTTGCAGTGGGGCTGAAAGGAAGGAAGTACTCCTGGGTTTAATTCCTCTTTGTTGTTGAGAAAACATTGCTTTAGTAGGAGAAATGGATGACTCAAAGGCCTGTGTGGTGGCACCACTGGAAGACTACACCAACAAGCTGTCAGAGGGCACCTCTGATGCTGCTTGTGAGGGCCTGGGACCAGCACAGGACCCTTCAAACCAGAGGTCTCAGGCAATACATATCAAACAGTGGCCAGGCAACAAGCAGCTTTCCTGCTTACCAGCAGCCCGTGCTGAAGTCACGATGTACCGAGTGAACTTGGGTATGCAGAAGCTGAAGAGCTCGCACACAGACACCTGCCATACTGCCCAGGCTGAACTTTTCAGAAAACAGTCCTTAAATAGAAAACATCTGGTGCGATCTGTGCTGAAGGCCAGCTGAGATCCAGTCAGATAAAATAAACATCTGCTTGAAACAGGTTTCAGAAAACATGCATGCAAGAAAGGTCATTTTTATGCCTGCCTGACTGATCAGAGTACAAAAAAGGGGATGAAATGTTCTATCCATGGCCTCAATATAGTGTGATTAGGTTTTCATTTTTATTCAAGGTCATGTATTGTGTTTCCCTGCCTCCCTTTCAGTGGCAGATCATCCTCTATTTTTCTGCTTTACACTTCTTTGAATTTGAACAGTATCTCTCATTCAAAGGGCCCTACTCTGCCTCAGCTGTCGTTTGTTCTCGGAGATTTGGTTTGTTGGGCTGCTGTGCAGAGGCAATGAGCTCACTCTGCATTTACAATATGAGTGAGCAGAAGGATTCAGGGGCTGTAGCCATGCTCATTAGTACCACCAGGTCTAACATGTAGTGCATATCGTGGGACAGGAGGATGCTCCATGCTCGGATCCCTTGTCAGTATGATGTGAGGAGGACTGCACACTGCTGAAATCCAGGGGCTTTGGAAATGCTGTAAATGGTGCATTTATTAAGCAAATTAAAGTCCTGTTAAAACATTGAGTTCATGTCCTTGAAATGCAGGATTTCTTTTCCTGTCATGTTTTAATGCAGTTTTACAAGTCCACATCAAAATCTACAAGACCCTAACACTTTGTTTTTCTTAATTACAGTATTTTTTGTAGTTAAAGTGCTTGAAACACTTCTGCATCCCCCTAGTACTGACCTGGGATATTATAGTGGCACTGCATCTAATTTGGTCCCACACCAGAATTTCTGCTGAAAAATCACTCCTTGTCAGGATGGCTTTTGTGGCTTCTCTCCGGACTCTGTTTTAGTGAGACTCTCTTTGGAGAGTTGGTGGCCTGAGATGGTGTTTAGAGATGTCTAAAGACAGCCTGTTCGTTTTACAGATGCTGCCCAAAGCCAAGCTGGGGTTTTTTTCCCCCTCTGCTGTATTGTAAACTTTAAATCTGACTTGTCAATAAATTATTCGCAGGCCCCAAGGAACAACTATGTCCATCTACTCTTGACTCGCTTTGCGCAGCAGCCATTTAATTTCTACAGAAGAGGGTTAAAGCATGCAATTCCAAAATGTGATGAATCTCATTTTAAAGACTAAGTGAGTGGAAGTCTACCTATTCTTCCGGTAATCTCCTCTACATTTTAATTACCTTCACCACTGTGAAGCAGTATCTTATTGCAAGGTCACATTTCTCTTTTTCGTTTGTCATTTGTGAATTTTAAGCCCAGATAAACCCTTCTCCTTTACCTTTTCTCTTTTCTTCTTTGAAGCACCTGGCTGGGCATGTAATTATCAGACCATCTCTCATAATTTTTCTTGACGCAATGCAGGGCAATGCTATCCTTTCATGGTATACAGACCATTTAGTGAAGTGATTGAGGTCAGTCCAGAAGACCAACCCATTCTTGTTATTTGCCATGCCATCAGTCTTTCTGATGCCTGCATATTTACTTGGCAAGAATTTTATCCTACCATTCTGGTCACCTGGATTACTGATGTCAACTAACATTAGAGCAAAGACATTTTCTTGGGAATATCTTTTTTCTCATATCCTGCTTCTTGATACCTTGTAATCAACATCCCAGTTTGGAGACTTATCAGTGAGTCACTTTCAGATCCATAGAAAGTACTCACTAATTTCAGATAAACTTTTTTAGTCAAAATGTTGTGTGATAACAAGAAAATTATTTACATCAGTACAGACTAGTTAAAAAAAATAAAAATATATATATTTAATGAAAGAACAAGTGTTTATGAAACTTCTCCATGATACTATGCTGGCTGGTATTCATTGTACCTTTAGACTCTCTTTTTTGATAAAATAGTGAAAAATCTCTGGTAAACTAATGTCAGATTGGAAAACTATTTTCTCTCTTTTGAAGCAATGGAATCACCTTCAAATACATTCCACTTAAAAGTTGGACTTTTTCTAATATTTTGTTAATATTATCAGCCTTACTGATACAAAGTGGCTTTTCACTCTGGCTAAGTAATTTGGTACAGCTGATTTGAAAATAGTTAATGTAATTGAAATCTCTATTGCTAGAGATGGGCTGTTAAAGGATGGATGGGTTAAGACTTCTGCAGCTATAGAACACATTTGCTCTCTTCATTTCCTCATTTTTTAAGAGGTACATAGCTAACTGATCTTGATGTCTGAAATAGTATGAGAAACTAGGAGGTAACTCTATCTCAGTGGTAATGGGAAAACTAATGAGAAGAAACTATTTCTGAAAACCGCCTTTTCATCAAAGCTGTAGTCATCCAAGCACACGCTTACACTAACCAGGCTTCTCAAGGAGATACAGCTCTGGCGGAGGTCAGTAAAAGAACACTTCAGGCACATCCAGCATCCTCTTCTCCCCAGGTTCTCTAAATAAGCACACAAAAAAGTAGTATAAAATGTAAGTCTGAAAATGTCACTGGAAACTTGTTTTAAATGTCCCTGACATATCAGGAGGCTCCTAACCCAAAAGCACAGCAATCTGCTCTCCTTTCTCTGTCACAAATTAATTCCTGAGGAAGAGTGAGTCTGTGTGAATAAGTGATTTGGAGAAGGAAAGGGGTCATAGAGTTTCATTGCCTAAACCAGAAAGAAAAAAAAAAAATCCAGACAGTTTAACTTTTCGTTTCAGAACTGTGTCATTTTTATTTTCTCCTAAGATCTGTCACATGAAAGTTAAAGTGTTTTCCTTTCATGCCAAACTGTAATACGACTGTGACAGAGCGCACTTTGCTTTTGAACAGCCACAGGTTATGCTCATTCTGTGGTGGCTGTGCTCTGACATCCTTGTGGTGCAGGGGCTCACCCCAGCAAAACCACTTGCTCTGGTGGCGGCTCTGATTATGTCTGCTCCTAGGCTGAGCAAAGCTGAACACGTTTGTGCCTGAAGATGTGTTTTGGGAGTAGAAGTATTTTTTTTTTAATGGTTTTTTTTTCCCCCTGCTTTGTTGCAAGATATTTTTCTCATCAAGTAGGTCGAGCCTGCACATGTTGCAATTAGGTGGGCACCTCACTTGCAAGATTTTTTTAATTACATATAAAATAATAGGATTAGACTCTAATAGCTTTACACACTTTTCATCAGAAAGGAACTTGGAGTCTTCTGGCCTTCTGACACAACCAACATTCTGCTTCCTTTTAATTTCAGAGCTTTAATGTTCAGGATAAGGAGTCTGCCACAGCTAGTTTAGCATTTAAGTGCATTTGCCAATGTAATGAATTATTGACCGGTGCATGACAGTTTAACACTTGATCAATGTGCTAAAGTATTAAAAAATAAATAATCCTAGGTTGAAAAGGTCTTCCTCTCTTAGTAAGAATAGGAAGTGCTCTAAGGCTGTATAGCCTTTCTGTCCATTACAATATGGAGCCCAGACAAATTCTTTAAGGATTTTACGTGCTTTGCAATAGTTAATTCCTTGAGCACATTTTTGACTCATACCTTTATGTACCTTACACATTTCGGTTCAGCTCCTGAATATGAATATGACACTTTTTGTAGGTGGAAGTTACCTAGTTTACAGTAAGCTGATAGGTGCTTTGAAGGAGATTACCACCATAACCTACATAAATGCAACTCAAGTTGGCAGTAATGTTTTGCAAGTTTCACAGAAAAAATAATTGGCTACCTGATTCGGTATCAAATCATTGCGCTTTTTAATGTGAGGGAGAGAAAGACACTTAGGTTCCTATTTCTGATACAGTACTAATGGGATAAAACCTTGAAACATTAATGAATTCCCAAGATGGGAGACACAAATTTAATGAGAGTATTCATAATTCTTCCTCTTCCTCTGCATGTGAGTTTATGTGTTCATCACAAAGATTTAATCTATAGGTTCATACATTCAGATGTTCTGAGAAGCAGTTTAAGCTTTCTGACAGGTAATAGCAGGGAGCCACACAGCAAAGCCTCTTCAGTTGATTAAAGGAGACTGCAGGGGCGAAATTGCATCTTAGTGGAGATACTCAACTCTTTTTCTTATATATTTGCGTACTTTCCATAACCTGGAAGTCTGGGACAGGGAGCTGAATAAACCCCCCCATGATTCAGGTCAATACAGTTAGAGAACTACTACTCTACCTGGAGTTCCACAAGTCCATGGGGCCAGATGGGATCCACTCTTGGGTACTGAGGGAGCTGGTGGATGTGATTGCTGAGCCGCTCTCCATCGTCTATCAGCGTTCGTGGTCAACCGGGGAGGTCCCAGATGACTGGAGGCTTGCTAATGTGACACCCATTCATAAGAAGGGTCATAAGGAGGATCCGGGGAACTACAGGCCTGTCAGCCTGACCTCGGTACCAGGGAAGGTCCTGGAGCAAGTCATCTTGAGGACAATCACATGCCATGTCTGTGACAACTAGGGGATCAGGCNGTGACAACTAGGGGATCAGGCCCAGCCAGCATGGGTTCATGAAAGGCAAGTCCTGCCTGACCAATGTCATCTCCTTCTTTGACCAGGTGACTCGCCCAGTGGACGAGGGAAAGGCTGTTGA
>VWZZ01007496.1:5216-19047 GCA_013399095.1 Psophia crepitans | reverse complement strand
ATGTCTGACGTCACCCGAACCCTCCGCCGGGGCGCGCGCTCCGCTGCTGCCGGCTCAGTTTTTCCGTACGGCAGCGCGCTCCGGCCGTACCCATCCCCGCGCCGAAGAGAACACCGCCCTCGGTACGGCCGGCCAGGGAAAGAGCTCTCTCTGGAGGCGGGAGAGCAACTTTGCAGGGGAAGGCAGCGCGACCCGCCGCGCCCGACCGCGGTCCGAGAGCGCAACCGCGCCGGTGTTCGGCCACCGGTCTTAATTACGCCGAAATTCAAACCCCTGGTTTTAATTATGCCGAAATCTGGGGAGGCGACTGTCACCGTCGAGCCCGATCGCCCAGAAAGACGCGCCCGCGCTGCTGGTTACGCCGAAAGAAGTTCAAACGCCAATTTCAAAGCTTCCCGCTCCCGAAGTAACGGCGGCGATGGAGAGCGCCGGCTCTCCTCCCGTTCCCGGGGTCCCGCGGGGACTCGGGTGGGTTACGGACCAGCGCCCACCTCGGCGAGTACGAGCTCAAGACTAAAGAAAACTCGCAGTGGTTTGAATCCGGCGCCTGAACCCTCACCGAACCCTTCCCCGACGCAGGCAAGGCCGGACGAGACGTCGGCAGCCCGGCCTGGACCGAGCTCGACCTCCCGCCTGCCCGCTGTCGCTGCTTCTAGAGCCGCTTGACCATCATCATCACCATCATCATCGTTATTATTAAGGTCTGACTTGAACTAACGAATGCGGAGAACCCTGAGCGGGGAAAAGCTGGACGGACGCTGCAGGCTGAGCTGCACCCTGAGCCACAGACGGAGCGCGGGGAGGACACCGGGTCCCCGCTGAGCGCCCTGCGCCGCGGCGGTGGCTTCGGTGGGACCCGCCACCGGCGGCTCCTCCTCCCAAAGGCGAGGCGGCGACACTCGACCATGCGCAGAGCGGCGCCGAGCCCCGCTCCGTGCTCCCGGGGTGGCTTTCGGGAAGGGAATCGCCCTACGGCGGGAAGGCAACGCGTAACGAATGAAAGCGCCGTGCCGGCACGCTTCCAGCAGGTGCGGCGTGTAAAGCAAGCCCGAAAGCGGGGCTCTCCAGAGCCCGCCGCGCTCGGCGTCGCCCCCCAGGGCGCCCAAAGGGGCTGCGAACGCCACGGCCGCCACCCGGAGGGGTTCTACTTGCCTGCTGCAGGAACATCTGCATGGAGTCCTGGTTGATGACGGCTCCGGCGGTTGCCTGCCCCAGGATGATCTTCTCCGGGCTGGAAGCCAAACTGGGGCTGGGCTGGGAGGCGCCAGGCTGCTGGGAGGGCGGCGGAGGCGGCGGCACGTTGAGCTGGAGCTGGGCGGGAGGTTGGGAAGCGGTTTGGACGGTGAGGATGGAGGACTGGTCGGCGTTGGGCAGCAGGCTGGCGCCCGAGGAGGACTGCGGCTGCACGAGGCCGGGGCTTTGGCTGCTGGCGGCGGCGGAGGCTTGGATGCTCACGGCCTGGCCGAGGTTCTCGGTGGCGTTGAGCATGGCCACCTGGTTGGGCAAGGTGACCCCTTGGATCACCGTCTGCCCCGTCTGGCCCAAGGAAGCGGCCACCGAGGGCTGGCTCTGCGTGGTCAGACTGCCCGCTAAGGAAACGGGCATCTGGAAAAGAGCCGGCTGCCCCACCTGGCCGGGCTGGAGCTGGATGGGAGCCGAGAGGATGTGCGCGGTGCCGTGGGCGTTCTGCGAGGTGAGCACCTGGCCCAGGTTCAGCTGGCTGGCGATGTTCTGGTTGGTGAGGATCTGGGCCGGCAACGCCTGGTTCGTTATCAACTGTCCGCCCGGCCCTTGGCTCGCGATGATATGGGCCTGCCCGCCGGGGTGGGAGGCGGTCAGGATCTGCCCCCCCATGTTGGCCTGCAGGGCCGAAAGCTGCTGGGGGATCTGCACGGCGGAGGCGCCTGCCAGCTGCCCGGGGAGGAGGAACTGGTTCTGGCCCTGCAGCATGGCCTGCGGGACGTGCTGGGCGGGAATGACGATGCTGCTGCCCTGGTTCAGCAGGTGGACGCTCATGGGTTTGCTGAGGGCTTGCTGCTGCGGCGGCGGCTGCTTGAAAACGTTGGCCGGAAGCCCCTGGGGGAAGCCCGAGAGCACCACGTTCTGCCCGGGTTTGCCGGCCATGAAGGTGAGGTTCTGCTGGGCCTTCTGCTGCTGCAGGGCGGCTTCGTTCTGGATGGTCAAGGTGGCGTTGTTGGAAGCGAAGGGCTTGGGGGTGATCTGGTAGAGCTTCTGCTGGAGGACGCCGGTGGGTTTGGGTTGGATCGGGGTGGGTGTCCTGTGAATGATGACGTTCTGGGCCTGCACCAAGGGGCTGCTCAGGTTCGAGGTGACGGTGAGCGGCTGGGAACCCTGGGTCCCGGACACGCTCCCGAACATGGAGTTCCCGTTGAGCGTCGTGGTGGCCACCGTCGGCAAGTTCTTCTGGATGACGAGACCGGCGCCTTGCGGCGAGACCCCCGTGGAGGCGAGGGTGACCTGCTGCTGCTCGGGTGCCGTCTGGGTGATGTAGCTGCCGACGGGCATGGTGGCCACTTGGGAGGGCTGAACCTGCTTGGCGATGATCTGCTGCGTCGACTGGTTGATGGCCATCACTTGCTGCCCGACCACCTGGATGGGGCCGATGCCCAGCGTCCCGCTGGGGCTGCCGTTGGGCAAACCCTGGAGGTTGGAGATGGGCTGGATGGTGACGTTCCCCAAGCCGACCTGCTGGAGGAAAGGCTGAACGCTGATGGCCTTGTTGACGACATCGGCTCCCACCGACTGCTGGACCAGGGCCTGGTGAGTCAGGACGGTGGGTTGCTGCAGCCCGATGAGGTCGGCTCCGCTGGAAAAAATCTGCGGCGTTCCGTCGGAGGCCGTCTGTACCACCGGCTGGAGGGTGGGAAGCTGGAAGGGGCCCAGGTCCAGCTCGGCTTCCGCTTCCAGCGTCTGTTCGGTGATGTTGGCCTCCTGCAGGCTCTGCTGGAGGATATCGCAAGGCTGGTCCGAGTTCTGCAGGTTCGTCCCGCCGCCGGAGGGTGACCCCAGGATGTCATCTTCTAAAAAATCGAGGTCCACGCTGGTCGCGGGCTGGCTCTGCTCGGTGCTCAGATGGTTGCCGGAGGACTCTTGCACGTGCAGCTGGGAGATCGCCGGTCGGGGAAGGGGAGGGAGAAGAAAGAAGGCGGCATTGAGCTCAAGGGCGGGGAAAGCGCCGCGAGCCAACCCGCGCGACGGTTCTCGCCGGCCGGCAGCTCGCCCTCGATTCGCGCGGCAGGGGAAGCGGTTCGGCATCCCCGAACGAGCGCGCGGCGTCGTTTGCGAGCGGGCGAGGCGGGCCCTCAAACGACCAGCTGTCAGCGAGGGAGTTAACGGCGTCGCAAGGACGGTCTGAGGGCTCGGCGTTCAGCCGCTGCGACGCCAGCGAGCGGAAGAGCGCGGAGAACACCCCTCGCCTTCCTTACCCTTAAAAATTCAAGCGTCGTCGGGACGGGAAGGGGGAAATCTCATATTCTGGAAAGAAACCTAAAAAACCGGGTGAAAACCCGGCCCTCTTCCCGCGAGAGACGTCGGAGCGGCGGCCACAGGCTGCGCCGCGCTGCCCACGGCCGGGGCGTAGGGAAAACGGGGAAAAAAGCCCTGAAATCCAGAAGAGCGAGGCACAGCCTCGCCTCGGAGCCCTGGGGTTTTGTAAAACAGGGAAGGTAAAAAAACAAACAACCCCATAAAATAAATAAATCGAAGTAGAAGCAAACCTCAACTCGGATGAGAAATTCAGGGGTTATGGGACCCAAAAATAAAGCGCAACGGAAGGAAAAAATGAAAACAAAAAAACCAAAAATAATTGTCAAGCCTCGTATTGCAACGTAACTGAAAATAAGGGGAAAAAATAAAGAAATAAAATAAAATCAAATCAAATCAAGAGACCTTCATGCTTGAACGTTATCCATGCAGAGTAAGCCATGCTCTCGGGGGAAAAAAAGGGGAAAAAAAAAAAAAGAGGATTTTTTAGAGAATCTCTTGCACGTCTTTGCCCTTCGCTGCGGCGGGCGCCTGGACGGAACGGGAGCGCTCCGGCCTGGGGGAACGGGGAGAAGGGGGTGCTCTCTAACCGGAAGCACTCTTCCAGATCAGCCCTGCCGCCTGCGAGGCGCGGGAGCAGGGTTCCGCCTGCCCCTTCCTTCACCCAACGTCCTCTCCGCCGAGCTTTCCCCCGGCTGAAGGCAGATTGTACAGCTGCGTGCGAAATCACCTGCTCTCCCCCGGAATACCGGGAACCTGGCGGAGCTCTTGCTTTATAAACCTTGGGGAACAAGCCCTGCGTCCTGCCTCTCTCGCTAGGCCTGGGAAACCAAAAAAAACCCCAAAAAATAACAAAAAAAGGGGGGAAAAAAAAAAGGGAAAGGTTTCTAAGCTGACATTCCCCAAGTATAAGTTAAAAATACATACCCCAGCACCTTCAAAAAAGGCACTGGCTGCATCTCCTGTGTTGTCCAGGAGATCATCACTGTCAATCTGTAATTAAAAAGATTTGATTTACTTTCTTTAGATAGAGGATGAAAAAAAAAATGAGAAAAAAAATTAAAAATGGATGCGTGTGTATATATATATAAAAAAAAAAGCGCAGCGCTGACGGGCAGCCGAGCTCTCGCTCGCTGCTCCGGAGTCACACCTCTCAACTTGGGGGTTTTGTTTTTTAGAAAAACTCATCGTTCGTTAAAAAAAAGCCAAAAAAAAAAGAGTTTGCAGCAAAGGTTTCGGTGACGGGAACCAAGTCGTCGCTCACCTTTTCGGATCCATGTAAAAAATCGTTCAAGGCCTGAGGGTCGCTGCAAAACAACAGAGGAAAGCGTTTAGGGCCGCGGCACGTCACCCGCGCCGAGCGAGGGGCGTGTTTCTAATTAAGGCGTTACGCCGGCTTCGCACGCTCGGTACCTCGCTGCGCCCAGCGATCTGCGCCGCGCTGGCTCCGTTACCGCGCCGGTGGGGCGGCGAGAGGGTAAACCCCCTCTGCCCGGGTGGCTAACGCCCCCCTCCTGTTAATCCCACAGGGCCCCGATCGCCCACAGCTCGTAACCGTGATAAAGCCCAACGGAAAAGGCGCCCTTGACGAAATAACCATCGTTCGGGCTAACGAGCCCCCCCCAGTATCGGGGGGACGGGGGGTTTAGCCAGCTCAGCCGGCGGGGGAAGCGAAACACGGGTGCGTGGTTGCGTCGGAGCCCTCCCGGGGAAGCGGAGCGTAAAGCCGAGGGGTGGGAGTTTGGGATGATTTGGAGGGGGTTTGGGCACCGGAGGGGCCCCCAGGGACGCACCCAGAGGTGGCAGAAGCCCCTTCCCACTCCCACGCCTTCCCCGAACCCAGAGGCGCCCGCGCCGTGGGGGCGTCCCGCTTACCAAATTACATCTAGCAGGCACCGGCCGTCTTCATCATCCATGTCAACTGCAAAAAGGGGAGAAAAAACCAAAAGAAGAGAGACACGTTACTGTCAGGAGAGCAGAGAGGTTCGGGGCCCCGAACACCACGCTCCAGTTTCCCTCCCCAGCAAGGATGATGATGGTGCCCTGCTGTCAGCTGGTGGGGGGAAGGACAGGGGACGGGAGGACACCCCGAAAGAATCCACTGCTCAAGGGGGACGTCAACTGGGCACCGGAAAACCACTGCCCCCCACCTCCGGTAACCGTTTGCCGCTGGAAAAGCTGATGGTGGCGAAGTCGCCCATCCTCACCATCGCTCCTGCAGCGGAGGTTACGGGTGACACCACCGCGAAGCCAAAACCGAGGCCGGCCGAGCACCACAAGCAGCGGGCGAGGGACCCGCTCGTCCCTCCGCCAGGCCCAGCCCGGCACCGGATTGATTTCACCGGCAGTTCTCCCACCCGGGGCTTAGGTTTCACCCTGAAACCCAAACCGGCAGCTTTTCCCCTGGTTTTCACCCTAATCCAGGGGAAGCGGCGACACCGGCCGGGTGTGCACCGGTGGAGGATGGTCCCGGACCCTCAACACTGGGAGGCGGCGCATGACGGGTCCCGGCGGCAGCTGGACAGCATCTCGTATTTAAAAATCACCTATTTAGGCAGTTTTACCCCTAAAGTTTTGCCGCAGAAGGCGGAATCGAGGATTTTCCCGGCTGAGAGCTGCCAGCGGGCTGCCCCCTCGCAAACCCCTTTCTGGGAGCAGGGCGGGGAGACAGCAGGAGCCCGGGGGTGGCGGGGATGTTAGTTTTGGCGTTTCCCCTCGTTCCCTCAGATCTGCTCCGCAGCCGCGGCCTGGGCAGGGTCTGGAGGTGTGAAACTCCCCGGTGAGAGTCAGCGAATTAAAGCTGAAGATGAGGAGAGTGGAAAAAAAAACATAAAAGTGAGAAAAAGAGAAAAAGAAGCCGGCTACCTCAGCAGAAGGTAAAGAAAACGCTCGCTGCAGGACAGAGACGCCTCGCAGGGGCTGGAGTTCGAGGCTCCGACCCCTCCGCGGTCAGCAGTTGGCTGTAAGCGCTCTCGGGACCTGCAGACGGCTGACCCAGCTACGCCAGCGGAACTCCGCTAACGCCCCGGGAGAAGCTGGGGGGAGCCCCCCTGGTTTTAGTTCTCCCCCAAGAACTGGTATTCCTGAAGCTCGCTTGAGTCTCCGCACCGAGCCGGCTCCCTGCTACCCGCAGAAGGGTGCTGAGGAGTAACAAGCGCTGCCCGGCCAACGCTGTTCTAGAACACGGCGGAGCGATGTCATGAGCAGCGGCACAGGCAGGGCACGAGACGGGGCTGGGAGTCTAAAATACTTGGGAAAACCCCACGGATAAACGGCAGCCGGCGACGGAAGCGCTCGCTGACGTTATTTCACCTGCGAGGCGGGAAGAGGTGGGTTTCTCCACGAGAGCGCTGCCCAGGGCTCCCAAATTTTGGGAGCAGGACGAGGAGACGACGCAATCCGGCGCACGGGTCACGAGATGAGGATTCCCAGCCCCGGGTGCATACCCTCGCTCGCCTGTTTGCGCCCTTTCCTCCTCCGTCAAGGCAGAAATCCCGCCGGCGGGGCTGCGCGCAGGCCGGGGGCTCTGCGTCCCGGGACGAACCACCGAGCCCGTTCGTTAACGGCGAAACAGGCGGCGGCTCCACGGAAGTCACCGTCTGCAAAGGGCTTTGCTTTCCGCTCGCGGGAGGACGAGGGGAAGTGCGGCCAGCCCCGCTTTCCACGCCGTCACCCCCCCGTCCGTTTTCATCTCCGGCGCGACAAACGCCGCCGGCCCAGAAATGAACTAAATGTGTGTGCGGGGTGGGGGGGGGAAGGCAGCCAGAAATCGCTGCTCCTCGCAGCGCGACGCCTGCCAAGGAGCGAAATAACCCTCCACAAAAAAAAAACAACCCAACACACGCACAACCCGGCAACAAGGAAACTTTTTAAGGCTGGGAGATGTTTCCCAGCCCCATTTTGCTTTCCCGCTGGATGGCGGTTTTCCCCATTTTGTTGACGAGAGGAACAGATTTTTGGCAAAAGCCCTGTTGAAGGGTTTCGGTAACAGCTGCGCGCTGCGTGCCGAACCGACGGCGACAACATCAGACGCCGCAGCTTGCTCGGCTGCTCGGCGCAGGGGCCGCCCGCCGCCAGCGGCAGCCCTGGCTGGGTTTTATCGTACGGCGACGCTCGACGCCCGCCTATTTTTAGAGCTCGCACGCCGCACGCTCGCGGGGCTGGGAACGGTGACGCGACGGAGGGAAAAGCCTTTTTTGCCGGCGTAAATGTTAGCGGGGAGGATAACGCCGAACTTTACGCTGCCGGAGAGCGTGTGTGGGGGGAAATGCTTTGAGGAGGTGACAAGCGGTTTTCCTCCTCCCGCTGCAGGCGCAAGGCGCATCCCTGATCCCCCGGCGAGGTCTCGTCAGGAAAAGCAACCCCCCCGCTTCGTTAAACCTAGGGAAGATAAGGGCACGGAGCGAGCGGGACGTGCGGAGCAGCGTCACGGGGGTTTGGTGTGTGCGAACGGGGAAGAAAAGGGCCTTTGGTGTTTTGGAAGGCGACAAAAAGAGGCATGAGCGGAGGAACCAGGAGGACACGCAAGATTTCGGGAACCATCCTACGAGAGAGCGCGGTGAACGCCACCAGCCGGCCGTCCCAGCGGAGCCGAGAACTATTCCACGGTTCTCGATCCCAGCACCATCACGGCAAAACCCACCGGAAACCTCAGGAAACGTTTTAGGGAAAGGGGGTTTCCGCGCCCGGCGTCCCTCCTCCAGCTTCAAGAGTTACGTTCTCCGGCGAGGCTCGCTCCCTTCCCCGCGAGGCCAGCGTCGCTCTGCTCCCGGGGAAGGGATGCGCGGGGCCAGGGTGAGCGGCGGCCCTTATTTCACCGGTATCATCCCCGTTTTCCGGCGTCCCGGCCGATTTACCTATTACACACAAAATAAACAGCTAAGGCGGCGCGCCGGGCAAACCTCGCGGCGACGAGCGCATCTTCCGGGGGAAGAAAGGTGGAAATGATCATTTTAATTTCCCCGTAGGGCCGGCCTGCAGGGATTTGCAGAGTCTGCAGGAATCCTGCCGGGGAAATCGAGGAAACCTCCGGCCGCGTCCTGCCCCGGCTGCCTGCGCCGCCTTTCCTGCGGCGCACGGGGTTTAAGGGAAGGGTTCCCCCAAAAACCCACCCGCTGCTCGTGTTTCTAAGCGAACGAAGCGCCAAAACAGAAACCGAACCGCGCAGGGTTTATTTTCGCAGGACTAAAATATTTGAAATGTAAACAGTTCCCCACATTATTATTATTTTTTTGTTTCTAGCAGGAACTTAAAAAAGGAAACAGCCCAAATTCTGGACATACCAACGACAAGCGGCTATTTCTAACGGATAAACTCCGCATTCGCCTTCCCGCTCTCCCGGCGATCCCTCGATCCGGCGCGTCTCTGCTGCGCCGTTCCCCCAGCCCTTCCCCACGCACGGTGCCGCAGCCACCGNTAATAATAATAATAATAATAATAATAATAATAATAATAAAAAATTCCACTGCGTGGAGCTGGGTGAGATTTTTAACGGGAGGAAAATAGGAAAAGGCGTCAGGCCCGCGGCGGTTTTTCCAGCCCGCCGCCGCTCTCCCGCACGGACAACCCCGGACGGAGCTCGCAGCGGCTCGTGTTTTACCAACTTCTCAGGTTTTTGCCCCGTTACAGCCGGGAGACGCAGAACGTGTTCGCTTTCCGCAGTCGCACTGGAAGGGAAGAGAGACCGGAGCCTAGCGCCGAGCACCCCAACAAGTGAGAGAAAAAAGCACGCCCCAAAAAAAGCCAAAACGGGGCTTTTAACAGCAACGGGTGGATTTGAAGCAAATTTGAGAAGCTGAGGCGGGATGCGAGCAGGAACCAGGAATCCCGGCGCTGCGGCGGCACCGTCCATCACCCGTGCTCAAAGCCACCGCCCGCTTACCGGAACCGAAGGCCGGGCCGCCGTCCCGGCCGAGAGGTAAATCCCAAGTTTTCCGACGCGCTGGTTTCTACCTGCCCCGTTCCAGCTGACTACCTAGAAACACAAACCCAGGAGCCCAACAAACCAGTTAAAACCCTCTCTGCCTGCCGTCGCTTCCCTAGAACCCAGAAGTTAGTGGGGAAGTACGCGGGCAGCGTTAGATCCGTTTTAGCGACTTTTAAAATTCCAGCCACGAGGAATTCAGGTTTCCAGCTCGTCTGACAACGGGCTTCCCCGAAAACGGGGGGAAAACCCCGTCTTTTACTACAAAACGGGCAACTGTCGCGATTTTGAGCGGGCTCCAGGAGGTCCGATCCCACCGACCTCCAGCAAACGAGCTCAAATTTGAGGCGACCGCGGTCACTCGCCTCGTGCCGCGAGGCCGAGCGTCTCCTCCCACGCTTCTCGGGACGACGCCGCGGCGCTTAGCCCCCCGATACCCAAACCAAGAGTTTATTTCAGCGTTTGGGACCGGAGCGTTACGGAAATCAACCCCGGCTGCGGGCTGGCAGGGCTCGGGAAGGCGCCGGCTCATCTCCGGCCCGAGTCCGCACGGGGAGGAGACAGGAGCAGCCGGAGGAACGCGCGTCCACGCACCTTCCGCCAGGGAGTTTTTAAAGCTGCAAAGATTTGGCGGGGAAGGAAAAGGTTTTTCCCGACTGTTTTCGGAGACGCGCTCGAGCGGCGAAAGCAAGAGAGGTGTTAACCGAGCGGCCCGGCGCTTCCATCCTCCTTCCCGTCTCGCCGGCGGAAAGCCGGCTGCCGACCGCGCGCCCGACGCGTAACGCGGGGTTGCTCTCGCCGGCTCCGGTTTTACAGGTGGGAGAGCCCCCGCGGCGCTGCCCGGGGAGCGGCGGAAAGAGGAGGAACCCCCCGATTTCGGCTCCCTGGAGTCACAAAGGGACGGCGGGTGCAGGCGAGGGCCCTTCGAGAACAACGCTGGCCGTTTTTCTACGGGAAAGAGCGTTTACGTCGTTTCCGGGTTACCTAGCGCTCCAAAAAATGGTTAAAGCCACCCAAAACGGTTAAACCCTCCGGCCTCGCCCCGGCGTTAACTCGCTCACCGTCGATCTGGTTTTACGCGCAGGACGACTCGTCCCTTCGCGCGGGCGACGCCGCGCCGAGGACGCTCGCGGGTCCCCAGGTTTTGACGGGAAATCTCCCATTTCTGGGTCAGGGAACCGTCTTCCTCCCGCCGTCCCGGGCCGCCCTCCCCTCCCCCTGCGCGGGACGGGATTTACTTGGGAGCTTTTTTCCTTTTTCTTTTTCTTTTTTTTTTTTTCCCCCTCAAAATCATTTCCAGACTCGCATTCCCTCGACCGCAGCAGGAGGAGGAGGAGGAGGAATACAATGGGAGGCAAAGTGCTGGCTTCTTGAGGAAGGAGGGGAAAACTTTCCGAGGCTGGAGGGGGGGGCGGGAGGAAGAGGATGAGGGGAAGGAGCTCGGCGAGCGCTCGCCGTGCGGAGGGAGCAGATTTCAGAGAGAAACAAGAGGGGGAAAAAAAGGAGAAATCCGCCCAGTTAGACACAGGAAACGGGCCTGAGCGCGTCGGATCTCACCGAAAAGCTTCACCGGCAACCGCTTTTAAAGCGACCCGGTGAAAACACCCCCCGCCGCCGCCGGTTTTCTGAAGTTCTCCGAGAACTTCGGAGCAAAGGGAGCAGCTTTTCGCAGGTGGACGCCCCGTCACGCGCAGATCCGGGGCCTTTCCCTCAAAACCGCCACGAATGTTTCAGCTGCTTATGGTAGCAGAGACGACTTCCAAACGCGCGCTGAACGTAAACTGCAGGATTTCTGCCGGCCGCCGGCCTCTGCGGCTGCCCCCCTTAGCCACAAAAACTCTTGTTTTCCCCTCCCGAGCCTCGGTTCTCTCCAGGCGGCAACAAAACCGACAGAAATCAGGTCAATTTGCTGCTGGAGCCGGCGAGGAGCGAGCGCCGGTGGGGGGAGCAGGTGGAGGAACCGGGGCTCCCGGGGAAAACGCCGGGAAGGTGACGGGGGGGACAGCGGCGGCCCCGTCCCGTCCCGCGCCCACCCGGAGCCCGTCACCATCCCTCTGTCAGATTCTGGGGTTTTGACACCTCACGGGGAAACGGCAGAAAGGTGGTTTCCACCCTAAAAAGCTGCGGAGATGGGACGGAACGGGATGAGGAACCCCGGAGGGAACAGCGAAGGGGTGCAAGCTCGTGGCAAAGAGTGGACGGTGCTGGGGGGGAAAGGGGTCTGCCAGGAGGGGTCAGAGGCGCTGGCGGGCAGTGCCAGGTGCCGCGGCGCCCCGTGTATTTAGGGAAGAGGGCCGAAAACGGGCAAGGAGGAGGAAATCTTTCCCCGCTCGGCCTCGCCAGCAGGCCTGGGCTGCAAGGACCACCGCAAGAGATGAAACGGTAGCTCAGTCTCCATAGCAATCGCTCGCTCTGCCGCTGCCACCAACACGAGCACCGGCACGCGGGGACAGCTCCAGAGATGGCTTTTTCGGCGCGCGCCGCGATTTCGCCCCCGAGTTTCGGCAGAAAAACCGGTTCAGAAACGTCCTCTCCGCGCACAAACCCCGTCGGCAGCTTTAAAGCCGTTCCCGACGCCGCCGAGGACAGACGGGGCGTTTATTCTCAGCCCGCGCCAACTTCTAACGCGGGACCGTTAAACCAAGAAGTCCTGACAAACTTAACGAAGGCAACGCAATTAGCTGGTGGCGATCTCCCAGCTCGGCTCCTCGAAGCCTCGGGAACGAAGGGCCGAGCGTCCAGCCGCTCTCTTTGGGGACCCAGATCAGAGGGAAAAGGCAAGCGGAACAGGGCCGAGACGGAACCGGCGCATTTTAAAGCCCGCGTTCCGAGGGGGCAGCAGGAAAAGGGCATTAAAAACGTAAAAATATAATAATTCGCACTTTCTACCCAAACCCCCTCACCTGCAGGACGGGGGTTATTTAGGGTTTCCCCGCAACGCGAGATGGAGAAATGATCGTTTTTCGTCCGCGGAGATTCCCGGTAAAGCCGAGGAGTCTCAGGGCGAAGCGACACCGAGGATGCTGAGCTTCGCTTTCCGGGGCAAAGTTATTTCTTTGCGCACACGATGGGACCCCGGAGGCGACTTCCCCCTCCAGTTTTATTACAGAAAGGGCTCGATCTGTCGCTGCGGGGGCGGGGGGTGGCGGTAAAGGAGGCGATTGGTAAAAAAAAAAGGACAGTTTCACAGTTTCACAACATATCGGCCGCCCCCGCGATCTGGGAGGGATCGGTCACCTGTTACCGGGCTGCGGAACAAGACGTTGGTGCTGGGTAACAAGCAGGGTAAAGCTCCCCTAACAAATAATAATAGTAATAATAATAATAGTAGTAGTAGTAGTAGTAATAATAATAATAATAATAATAATAATAATAATAATAATAATTTCTTCAAACATCAGCATGATTAGTTTACAAACTGACAGCAATAAAAGTTAAATATTTCAGCGTCCAAACGTAAACAGAAAGCGTCACCGCAGACCTCGGAGCCCAAAACCCGACATCGGAGCCCAGTGCAGGCAGAGGGGTGTCCCTCGGCACCCCAGCACCCCGCTGGCACCCCCGGTGGGTGCCAGAGCCACCGAAACACCGTTGGAGAGCACGGCTTTGGGCACGGCCACGGCATCGACTCCTGCTGCGCCTGGATTTGGGCAGCGAAAGACACCCGAAAGCGTCTCGCCCTGCCTCAGTTTCCCTCGGGGTCAACTAGACCTTCGGCCAGCTCAGCAGCTCCCCTCGGGCGAGAGAAAAGCCAAAATAAGGAGCGACGCGGCGGCGAACAGCGCGTCCAGGCATCCAGAGACGGAAACGGCCCCCGATACACCGGAGGGGAAAAACCGCCCCGAAAGGAAAAGCCGGCGCGTTTGTGTTTAAACATCGAGAAAACGCCAGAGCCCGCAGAAACCAAAACCGCGACCACACGCCCGGAACCGCTCCCGCAGAAAGGGCAAAGCCGAACCGCTGCAGGGACGGTAAACCTGCAAACGGAGCGAATGAAAACTAGAAGAGAACGTGAAGAGCAACGAACTGTAGTTTATTCAGCTGATGTATTTTTAACGCGCCGAGGGGAAACTCGGGAGCCGTAACGCCCCGTCGAGGCGCCCACTCGGTCCCCCAAACCCGGGCGGTTACTTTCACCGGCGGAGCGTCCCCCCCGCGCGGTGTTTTCCCCTGCACCGAGGGGATGAACTCCGGTTCGCAGCAGCAGGCCGGAGCGCAAGTTTGCCATTTCCCGGGAGGGGAACCGGGAAGGGCTGGGGCTCCCGCAGCGAGCCGCTCACCGGGCAGCGACGGAGGGGTTTGGTTTTGTTACTACTATTATTATTTTTTAATCCTGGCGTCGCAAACCTTCCGCTTCCCCTCCGTGCCTGCGCTTCCAGACACATCCGAGGGCATCCCTGCCTC
>VWZZ01007487.1:0-12843 GCA_013399095.1 Psophia crepitans | reverse complement strand
AGCCGCTCCATGATCTTTCCCAAGATCTTTCCCACGACCTACTACTTCACCTAGACTCTCACAAGACCATGGGGCTGGACAGCATCCACCTGAGAGTGCTACAGGAGCTGGTGGAGCAGCTTGCAAAGCCCTTAGCCATCATCTATGAGCAGTCCTGGTGTCATGGTTTTACCCCAGCTAACAGACAAGGTTCCAGTCGACTGGAGGTTGGCCAATGTGATGCCCATCTACAAGAAGGGCCCAAAAGAGGATCTGGAGAACTACAGGCCTGTCAGCCTGACCTCAGTACTGAGAAAGATCATGGAGCGGTTTTTCAAGCGGTTTTTCAAAGACATGAGAAAGCACACATGTCTTTGAATTATTAGTTGCCCTGTTATAGAAACGGGGATGAACGAAACAAATATAAACTCCAATTTTATTTCTTCTTTTATCTACTGCTAAAGGCAAAATTGCAAAACTTTATAAAGGACTATGTGTTTTTAAAAATACATGCCAAATGTGGCAGGTCAATGAGATCAAATTTTGAAAAATATGATAATTTCACTGTTGTTCCAGTATCATTCCTTGCTGTCTTTCCAAAAAAAAAAAAAACAAAAAAACAACCAAAAAAAACCCAGACATACCTGAAGAAAATCAAGGAGATGGAAGAAAATCTGAGAATAGGTTAATCTACTGAAGCTCAGTTACAGTATCAATTCATTCATAAAAATCACTATCAGAATAATGAGGAAAAGTACCTTCTTCCATTTGTATAAAATAACTCACCCAGGGGAAAAGAAAAAAAGAAAAAAAAAAACACAGAAACAAACACCCCCCACCAAACCCCCCAACTTACTATGGCTTTAATTCATCACAGCACTACTCCCTGTGTTACAATAATATTGTTCCACTGCTGTCAAAGATACATTACCGTAAAGCTAAGGGAACACAAAGATGAATCAAGTTATTTTTCTGTATATAAAGTACCTGATATCTGAGTCATACAATTCTCAGTTTCCCTTCTGTACTAGGAATTAGTTTAAGAAGTGTGAAAAGAATTGCAGAATATAAACGAAGTTTCCAATCGGAGCTTTCTCCATCCTTTTTGTGGGAGACGGTTTATGGGAGCTTTTGATCTTCACTGTGAACGTCAACTAATGTTTACTTCTTAGACTTGGATTTTTCACTCCTCCATATGGTTCCAATTCATTGCAGATCATGCTTTGTTTCCAGAAGTCTTTAGATACTCAATCCTTACTTTTACAAAGCAAGGTCATTCTATATTGTCTTCTTGATCTTTTATCAACAGTGCACTGTTAATCCCTCTGTAAGACTTTTAGTAGCATGGAGATTTTGAAACAGTAGCAAATAAATCCAACCAAAACAGGCTTGCTTTTGCATGTTGAGTGTCCATATACCCTTTATTAAAGACACCTCATCTGAAAGGTGTTTTGCTTTGAGTTCAAAAAGCTGATCTCTTCTGTTTCAATCCACTTATATTAATATACTTATTTCATTTTCAGCTGAGCTAGACTACACACTCAGTCACAATCAGAAGATGAGGTTTTGTTTTGAAGGGGATAAGAAAAAGGAAAGAGAAGGAGTGCAGTTTAATTCCTTTCATAGAGCCAACTTTCATGATCTCCTTCAGTTTAAAAAAATTGTTCTTGTATTCTAGGGCTACGATCGAATGGCAGAAATCGGGATACATTTAGTGTTTTAAAACTGGATTGGGTGACATCCGTGCTAGCTGAGTTATATGTATGTTCACAAGTTTTTCAGCACAAACTATAAAAAGAGGGAAGTGTGGCTCTTTAATTTAAAAATGCTATGGTGAGACCTGTTCATTAAGAATATGCATAAGTATCATAAAAAAACCCCATAAATCAGAAATAAGGAAACATGAATGTACAGACTGTACAGACTGCCCGGAGAGGTGGTTGAATCGTCGTCCCTGCAGACGTTCAAAAAACATGTAGACATGGCACTCCAGGACATGGTCTAGTAGGCATGGTGGTGTTAGGCTGATGGACCTGATGATCTCAGAGGTCCTTTCCAACCTTAACAATTCTATGATTCTACTAGATACAAATGTCCCCTCCGTTTGTGTATGCCTAAATGAGACTTCTATTCCAGTATTTTCAAAATCCTTCTTTATTTACAATGAACCAAATCTAAAATCTGAACTTCTCCCAGAATTGATATGCTTAGGACTGGAATTTGAATTTTTCTGTGTTGCGTCTCCTCATCCATCAAAGCATTACACCTGAATCTCTATTACCTGAGTGTAAGAAATAGAAAAAATTAGCACTTTTCTTCTTTCTTTGAGCAGCCTCCCTACTGCCCACAGTTTCAGCAAGCAGAAGCTGACTCTGCAGGTACAAAAGCTCAGTTCAGCACGGCCTCACACAGGTTTTCCACTTCAAATGGAAAAAATAGCTTGTATTTATCTGAAAAATGCTGCCATGAAATTCATTCACTGAGAAAAAATGGACACATTCCAGTTAAATACATTCTAAAAATGAGGGAGTGTTAAAAACCCAGAGATACACAGGATTCCTAATTTTACGTATGGACTTCCCTACACTAATAAAAGATATTTTTTGAATACTTGATTAATAAGCACCCTTCTATATTCAGTACAACTTCAGTGCATATTTAATTTTTATTATAGAGTTACATTCATTGTTGAATTGGGATCTGACTAACATGAGTTACACCAGTTGTGATTCAGCTTTTGGTGATGTCATAGCATCCTACTGTTTGGTTGTAACCTAGAAGAAGTGTCTTGCAATAGGGAAAAAAAAAAAAAGCAATCAAATCCTGCTCCCTGAATTACCTTGACTTTTGTAGGGTGTCCCAATATTGCTGTTAATGATCCCATGAATTAAAACATGTTGCTAATGGGATTTTGTATTATATGCAGAACAGAAAAATAGATTTTAAGGGTATGACCACCCTTCTCAACTACGTTGAAACTTCACAAACTTTATGCAGATAGCTGCTTTTTCAAGTCATCTGAGAAAGTTTCCACTTACTCAGAGGAAAATGTAAATAAATGATAAGGCCATTTCATTTTTTTAACAGCTGAGAAAAGAAAGGCACAAAAGTATTCTCACTGGCTCCTATCAAGTAGGAGAATTCAGAATTAAGTATAAAATATGTCTTCCAATCAAAATCAGTGATCATTTAATATTGAAAGGGCTTTTAAAATATTACATTTACAGTGATTAAAAGCAGAATGTGAAGAAGATAATATTTAACAGTAACATTTTCATTCCTAGACAGATTATCTCTGGTCATGAAACAGTGCTGGAAAGTGAAGTTCTTTGTTTCATGAAGAGCAGTCTGCTTCAAAGCAAAATTAGTGCCTTCTTTGTCCTACTATTGACCTCGACTTTGACCTGGCTGGACCACCCTTACTAGAATGGGAGGTAATAAAGTCCCCAGGCTGGCTCAGCCCTAGGTCTCAGTTAAGCAGAGACTATCAATCATGCAAAATTAAGTGTAGTGGTTTTGTGATGTGGACATTTACTAGGAATTGAACTGAGATCACCAAACACTATTCATTTACATTTCCAAGGAATACTTAAATGAATATCCAGACATTAAAGTAACATTTATGAAAGAAATTAGTGAAATTATATTGTATTGAAATGAAGTATTGAAAAGTTAAAACAGAAAATGTTTTTCTTGAAAACAAGTTTTATTATCCTGTATCCAATAAGGAAATACAACATTTACGAGAGAAAATAAGTCATGAATTATTTATTTAAATTAGCGTGAAAATTTGAAGAAAAAGGCAATTCAAAACATCATGCAAAATAAGTCCTTTTAAAATTCAGGTTTTTAATCTTCTAACGCTTAGGTTCCAAGTATGATACAGCAAAATACAGCAGACTATTCACACATCACATTATTCCGCTCAGCCTTGATTTTTTGCCCATCAAAAACTCTCAGAGAGCTGACAAGCTCTCTAGAAGTCAAGAAGTGGAGAAATGCTTTTTTATTATTATTAATGTAGTGCCTAGGAGTCCCCTAGTGATGCAGATCCTACTGCTTTCAGTCCTACCTACAGTTTGAGACCTTGTCCATCTCAAAGATTTTATCTTTCCACATAGAAAATAAAACCTACAAAGTGAGGGAGCTGGGAAGAGGAAACAAGGAAAGAGAAAAGTGGTTACTTTGCAGAGATGGCAACGCAGTGCCCTTGCTGTCGAATGTCATTGCCACTTCTAAGAGAGGCGATTATAAAACTTTTTGCTGTGGGACAGCATGGGTTAGCCTGTGCCTGAAGCAGGAGTGCTGGCATGCCTGGGCATGGCACGCTCTTCCCGCATCAGCAGATGAGTGGAGGACTGGGAGATGCTTGTGGCCTTTTGAAGGCAAACCCCTGTTACAGACAGTATTTGCTTTTGCTGGGAGAGGAGCTCTCACAGATCTGCTCTGCTGGGCAGAGGGAGAGAGGAGAAACACTATTTCTTCTGTGCTGTCTCAGGATGAGGCCATAGTCTGTTTTCATACATTCATGAGTCAGGGAAACAGTTCCTGTAGCTTATCTTCTCAGTCAGAAAGTCTATAAACACATTTAAATAGATACTCAGTTTCTGAAGGAAACTTTTGCATTCCCCAGAAAATAGCCTCACTGTCCACCGTGGGGTCATGACCCACAGGTTGGGAATCAGCGATACCGAAGATATCCTGTGTCAGTCCCATGTGGTTCAGCCATGCTGAAGGCTTCTGCCTTATTATTCTCACACCTCCAGCGGAGAGATGTATGAGTCTCCTAACACTGATTGGCATATCTCATTTCACTGCTAGGTTTCCTAAATTCTATTCGCAGAGAAGTTTTGAATAGTTGAAGAGCAGAAGTGGCTGCACGTAGGGATTCCTTCTCACAGGTGCCACCCAGGAGACATCTCTTTCAACATGCATGATACAAAGAGTTTTATTAGTGATGGAAAGCAGATCATTCTCTCTCTGCCCTAAAAACAACTGATTTGATCCCATGCTGTCCTGTGTAATCGTACAAAAATTGTTTTTCCTTAAGCTTTGATTCATCTGTAAGTTTAATCAAAAAAAGAAAATAATCAAGCAACCATTCCCCAATACCTAAAATTTCCCATTTAACATTTTCAGGTATTCAAGCCAAAAGAATAAAATTACAACGTGGTTTCTTTCTTTTGAAAAAGAAGTGGGTGAAGAAGGCTGCTGTTGAATTTAACAAAGCAGTGTGTGATTTGGCAGCCAAAAGGCTGATGCCATCAGGAGCTTTTCAAACTTGTTTGCTGAGAAATCAAGATGATACCCCTTTGGCAGGCTGCCTTCCTGACACAGTGAATGCACAACTTGATTTCAGGGCTTGGTCAGCTTTGTTGCACTAGTACCTTCATTCTGTATTTTCTAATGCTCTCCTGATGCTAGAAAAATAATTTTATAAATTCCTAGTTTTGTTAAAACATATTGAATCCTGTTAACTCCAATGACTATCATTCTAGTAGTATTATCCTGCTGATTTTCCTTAACATTTGGCCTTTTGATTAGAGCAGCTGTGATCAAACTGATGTTGAGTCAGCTAAAAAAAAACCAGTAGTGTTAACAATGGTGAGCACTGAATTTTAGTAATTTAGTTTCCTTTTAACATTTTCTGTGTGTAATTTCACGCAGTCTTAAAAAGCAAGCCAGATCTCTAAACAGATGTACAACCCTGTGCTGCCAGCTCCGTGCTTCATAAGCAAGGCTGGAAAATTCAGATCCACGGGGCCAATTACGGACTTAGTTTGACTGCACAGGTCTGTCCAGATGTGACCGTGTTGCAGGACTGGGGAGTGTTTCTTTCATTGATTGATGCTGATGGGAAGGAGGAAAGGAGATGAAAACCCCTCCAGTCCCAAAGCTGTATCGAATCCACACTACAGACAGACTTTAATCTCTCAAATTAAGGGAATCACTAAAAACCTTTAAGTGGCCCAATCACTATAGATGGATGAAGACGCAAATCTTGATAACAGCACAATGCAGACCTAGAAATCTTGGATTTCTTTCCATTCTATAAGCCTGAACCACTGCCTCTGAGTTTTGTCTAACCTTTATAATTGATTTGTTTCTGTCCCTCTTGGTTGCTCGTCATAGTCTTTTTCTCCTCGTCTCCCCCCAATCCAGACATGCTCATTGCACTTATGCTTATGGCTCCAATCTTCATCCCTTTACTACCTAACTCAAATAAAAAGATAAATGAGAATATATTATGCCCTAATACATGAATGTTAAATACATTTGCAAAAGACAGGAAGTTTTGGTATCTCAGTCAGAAACTGAAGTTTTAAAACTGGGTATTTTGAGACTGTACATCAAGATTAATGGTATTTATCATGGTTAATTCTTAATTGTTCCCATATGACAACCTAAGGAAAGCTGAAAGCACTGTCTCTTTGAGTTTGGAGTCGAGAAGGGAGATAAATCAGTACTTGAATGGTGTCCTACACCTTTCAACTCTGAATCAAAAAGTGACACATCATATAATCAATATGTTGCCTTATAAATTCTTTCTACACTTGATATTAAATTATAAGGAAATAAAATTGTATAATATATAAATTAGATTTGAATGTTTTATTCTAGACCTGAGTCATATTCCTCCGTCGTTCATACTCTCATTTGCAAATCCCAGTCCTTCAGCTGTCTCAGAGAAAATGAAGCTACTAAAAGATGATAATAGATAGATAGATCTGACTGATGTGGATATGCCTTTACAGGAACATACATTTCGTTCATATGACCTCACTACAATCAAAGACTCTTCACTGTCCTCCCCCTTCCCAACTGATTTCAATAAGGAGAAGTATTATATAATTCTAGATTATTCTGTCTCGCATTCCCTCCTCACCCTGCTCCAGACAATAGAAATGAGAGGCAATGTGAACAAAGGTTAACTTTTCTTTCTGATCTACATGAGAACATTCAGTGTTTCATGGGCCTTTCTATCAGGAAGATAGAATGTTCATCAGAACTATGTAATTGATAGACATGCAAGTCATCAGGTGCAATCGGCAATCTTGGACTGACTCCAGGATACTGAAGTTTAAAAAAAAAAATAAAAAATCAGGCAATCTATTTTCAAGCATTTTCTGCTTCACCACTGTTCTGTATATAGGAGTGAAAAGCGTCACCCATTGCACATACCGTACGTATATATTCAGTGTGCTCATCAGGTCTTTCTTCTCAGGGAACAATAGGAAAAATACCACAATAGGAAACCCTCTAAAGTAAAACTACGCTCAATAACATCAAGCTGAGATACAGCACTTTCACTGCTTTTATTTTCCTCCATGCTTAGTAATGTAATAACACTAGGTATTACAGAACTCACAGTTATGGAGCATGATTGAAAAGCTCTGGGTATATGAGAATTAATCTTCTTTTATCATGACAGACTAGCATATTAAAAATGGTCCCACTTGTATAACTACTGAAAATTGCTTTTGGAATTCAGTCAAGTAAAAGAGGTTCAAAAATTCTTTTTGAAAACTGCATGAGAACAGAAAATCTGAAATGTATGCAAAGTACTACAAGAAAGATGTTTCAAATGTGTTTTGAGTATCAGGAATAGATTCTGTGACAAAAAAGATGTGTCAAAGGAAATGTGGTACTGCACTGCATCTAAATGGGTGGTTACCAACTTATCTAGTAAAATAAATATATGTGGCAAATGACACATACCTATTTAATGACACTTTGAGTTCATGTGAAGTTTGGCAGTGTAATAAAAGTCTTATCTCTTGCCTCCACTGTTATTGCACAGATTTAAACTGCTCAGAGGCAGTTTTACTATCTATTTCAATCTCCCCCATAAAAGTGAGACTTGATTTCCTCAGCATGAGAACAGATCAATAAAAGCTGAGTTATACAGCAGATTAGATCACTAACTCAGAGATCAAAGATGTTAAATACAAGTTGTATAGGAACAATTAGATCAAAAGTTCAGTTCAAATGTAGTGTATTTGTTTGTAAGGCTCAGAAGAAATATCATCCCGTTATGAAAAAAATAATTGAAAAATTGTCAGTTTTATTTGTTGTATCTAGAAAAAAAGAAAGATTGTTTCTAAAAAGCCAAAGACACAATTTCTAATGATAGAATAAGGTTACTGTAGAGTTCGTTATTCTAGGTAATTTTTGTAGTTATTATACCAGAAACCTGTTGCATTGAATCTTCTAGGCTCTAAAAAATAATTCAAAGTAAAAGGTAACTGTGTTCAACAAGAAGAAAGACCAAGGATTTCTGAAATACCTTTGAGGTACTGACAATATCCTGAACAAGGATCTCTAGACTGCTATATGTTTTAAATACACTTTTTTTTAATGAGGGCTATTTTTAAAAATGTATCCTATTCAGCAAGGAGGTCTTAGTATGTATTATTGTGCTATTATTTCAAAGCCAGTTATGTCTTGGATTAGTTTACTTATATAAGTAAGGTTCACAAGCAATTAGTTAATAAATGTGTTACTGTTAAGAAGTAGAAAACAAATTTATTCACAGCTTACACACAGATAAATGCAATGGGTGATATGTTACCTATAGAATAAATTCATGTCAACAGATACTTTGGATTGAACAGCTCTGCCTATCTGTACCAAAGAGGTATAAATTTTGCTAAATTCATCACATTTTAATAGTCTGTTTAAAGATTTGTCATAGTATTATAGCATAGAAGTCAATTCTTTTCTTCATAAGCATATGTAATCTCAACTCACTCTAATATGGGGGTTTTTCTGCAGTACAGTGTAATACCATTGCTACATGAAAACTGGAAAGAAAAAAACCCACAAACTTTCCTCTTTGCTTGGTGTTTGTAGATTTTAAAAAAATAAGTGGCTAAGTGTCAAGTAATTCTCTAAAACTAAAAATTCAGTGTGTGATTCAAATATTGATTCTGACTACTCCTGTCAGAAAGTGCAGGAAAACAATAATTTTTAAAAAAATAAACCTGGTTTATCTAACTAAAAAGGTAATGATCACTAGAAGGCAGGGTCCTGAGCCAAATCTGCAGTTTCTGTTGTCACACAGTTCTACTGCAGATGTTTGAAAATTAAAACTGGAGCATCATGATTTTTGAGCCTTTAAAATTCTTAGACTTCGTATAGGCAAACAATGCTTCAATAGGAACAATAAAGTATAGTAGTCACTTTAAGATAAGGAGTTTACATATTGATTCTTTTCTATAATTATTGTTAATGAGATATCTGACTGACTTTTACCAACATATTTCAGTTGCTCAATATAAAAACCAGAAAGATGACATTTTCTTAGGAGGAACAAGTTTCATGATTTCTATTAGTTACTTAATATCACCCTCAATATAATACCTATTATTCAGTTTATAAGCTAAACTGTAGAAAAGACATTCCTTGGATTGCTTTGTTTGACTGTGGTGAATTATTGTTTCCCTTACCATATTTTGTTAGGTTTTCCCTATGGTTGTTCACCTTGAGAGGTATATAGGAATTAAGACACTTAATGGACCCACTTCTAGAAAGATTCTTCTGATGTAAAGGAGAAAAATTTTATCATTCTCTCTCTGGTATATATGGCAGATGATGAATGCCAGGGCACAACTGAAAACAAAGTGATTTCTGAATGCCCCACTTATATCTGGTTTTTTTGAAAACTACATTTGATTTATTTAATTCCTGTGTGTTCTCAGTTTGGNAACCCCCCTTTCCCCAGGATAATTAATGGTGGAGATACTCCTTGAATTCTCTTACATGGTATATGTCCATTCTGCTGCAGCCATCATGGTGGGTCAAGGTCACTAGAAAAATATTGAGTGCCTCTCACGGGAAGACTGCAACCTCTCTTTCTCTTACAAGTGCTAATCTGCCTATTGTTTTTAGGGAAACAAAGAAAACATCAGAGGTTGCTGGCAATCTTTTTGATATTGACCAGCTTGCATTATTTTAGATTTTTTCAGATAAAGCCTCTAATGATAAAAATAACTTGCTTTCTAGATGCTAGCTATTGTCTCCCTGATTTTGCCTGAATTCTGCAGACATCAGGCTGGTAAGTTTGGTTGAGTTCTTCTTGTTGGTAGACACGTAATTCTTAGACACATCAGTTATTTTCAGTACTGTAAAATCATCTCTTGCTGATGGTTGGGTGCCCTAAAAGAATGGGGCAGCACTGTTTTTCAACATCGGGACAAA
Source organism: Psophia crepitans (assembly GCA_013399095.1). Classification (NCBI taxonomy): domain Eukaryota; kingdom Metazoa; phylum Chordata; class Aves; order Gruiformes; family Psophiidae; genus Psophia; species Psophia crepitans. The sequence goes on along the minus strand of VWZZ01007487.1, from coordinate 2,664 downwards.
ATTTGTTTAAGACTGGGGTTATGGTAAATTTTGGGGAAGTACCTTGTGACATGGAGGAAGTAATTGTGTACTGAAATGGTATATCCACCATTAAGCAACTCAGGATGACTTAAAGAATATAGCAATATCTGAGCCAGTTTTCTGCCATCTGCATCTGTACAGAAGTTGGTTGAATGTTCTACTGGAAATTCTTTCTGAAAGTGGATCTTGCCATTAAGGCTTATGATTTTTCACCTTCAGAGAAGTTAAATACCCTCTATATGGGACTGCAGTTTCAAATCCTGTAGGATAAGACAGTATAAGACCTAGCAAACTATTAAGAAAGGTAGCTTGCTGAGAGTATACTAAAACCAGTGCTTCATAATCTACACAAGTAGTTCATGCTAATGGCGACAAGGATTTCGGTGAAGCATAGAGAGTTCAATGAAGTCTTCAACCAGCTAGGGAGGTAAAACTTTTGTATACTTTTATCACCAGCATATTTTTTGAGGACTACTGAACACCCAAATTTTGCAGAGCTGTGCTCAGCTAAAGCTGCCTATTCTACCAAAAGAATGTCTTTCTCCAGCCAAGAAATATGTAGCATCAGTTCTCAATTTCATTATCCTACTAACCAGGTGGTATCCCAGTTATGCAAATAAACCCAACTCTCAGGATCGACAAAACAGTTTTGGCTCCTGGAAGGCTTGTTAGTCAGTCATCCCTGGTTTCAACAACTGGGGAATGCTCTGCTCATTATAAACTTGGTTTGGGCTTGACTGACCAGGTTACTGAAGAGTGAAAAAGGGTCTGTTTTCCCAGTGGCAGAGGGAACAGGTGACTCGCTTGCTGGTTGAATACCTGACTGATAACAATTCTTCTGAGGATTAACCAAACTGTACTTATTTAGTGATTACTTCTGATATTTATATTAAATCTATTTTTAATTAAAATATTTATATTTTAATTTAAATAAGTATAAATTTGTTTTTAAAAAAAAAGGAAAAAAACCTAGGATGCAAGAATTATCACCAAATCTTAGGAAATAGAAAATTATTTTACACAGGCACGCACACAATACTAGCAGAATGCAATGACTGAGATTATCCTATTGTTCCTCCCTGCAGAAGAAATTTTCTACTGACATGTTTCCAGGTTTTTTTACCTAGGTAGAGGATAATGGCGTTTCACAGTTTCACTGAATAGATAAAAGTGAGAGATGGTGGTAGTAGGTATAGTGGTAGAAAGAATATTCATTTAAGTAATGACAAATTGCAAAATGGTTATAGTCCCACAGGTAACAGCTGGTGGCAGTGCTGTGGGTATCCCACCTTCCTCTGCCAGAATGCTGAATGCTCTTAATTGAATCCAGTGTGCTGAAAGCAGCTAGAGGGCAACAACTGTCATGCTAGAAAAGATGCCATGATAATGTGTTTTCCGGAAGTCTTGTGCAAAAGAAATGGAAAAGCAAACTCTCCTGTACTTTGATAATTATGTATATAACACATTCTATATGTCTGAAATGAATTGCTGAAAATGTGTCCTGAATTGATGAAAAAGTCTGAAATTGACGCAGCTCGTATGGAGAAATAAGAATCAAAATAACTATTTACAAAACAAATTAAGTCACAAGTGAACACAAATAAGGTCATTGAATATTGAGCTAATTGCCATGAAAGAAAAGTTCATACTAAATGTGATGTTTGCCAAATGTAGAGAATTTACTTATGTAATTAGTACTGACAGAAAATGACTGAACTAATTAAACTAGAGCTCCATAAGCAATTTACCTCATTAAATGTTTTACAATTCTACATCTGCATCAAAGTTATTTTGTGTTTAGTTCAAATAATAATAAAGGAGGGGAAATCAAGGTTAATTGGCATTTTAATAATGAGTATCTCAATTAAAATTATCTTATCTACAGAAAAGACTTCCACTGTAAATAATTACAACGTTCTCTATTTATTCTGCAGTTTGAGGAACAGAATGAAAGCAAATCTGATAGATTACTTCAGTGTGAGTTCCATCTTGTGTATTGATGGAAGCACACAGTCCACACTTGTTATTAACCTCTTACCACCTCAATAATTGTTATTAGTGGGGAAGTCTGTTCTCATATAATTATTTATAAAGGCAGCTGTGTAATTCTGGATGGATATTCCACCGGATGGGAGAAAAATCCACTGTCCCTGCATGAACACTAGATGAAATCAGTAAAATGTAAGGTGATAGATGTGCAGAACAACTTTCCAAACCTGCTTGAACAGATGGCTTCACTGTCTTGGTCTTGTTACTTGCCATGACAATAGTCAAAGATATTTAGGTTCAAATGCAGAATGCACACTTTCATATCTCCACGTTTTCTGAGAAAGACAAGTCTTGCTTTCTAGTATCTTCTGTTTGGCCATGAATTGTAGACAGTAATGCAGACACAAAACAGAGGTTCTGCTTTACCTGTCAGATGCAGAGGAACCAGCTCCAGCAATTTGCCAAGTAGATTTCCATTGTTTCATATGGTTAATAGCAACTGGAGGAAAAAAAAAAAAAAAGGCATAATTCAGATATTCAAAAAAGACTCAGATTTCCATTCCTGTCATATCTGCTAGGTGGCTGATAGTTCCATTTCTGTACTTTTTCCCCTCTATTATTGTATCTTACAAACCATAGACTCATAGAATGGTT
>VWZZ01007484.1:1192559-1258343 GCA_013399095.1 Psophia crepitans | reverse complement strand
AAAATCAAACAAACGACAAAAAAGAGCCGCCTATATTTGTAATTATTTTCAATTTTGTTTGTTTAATTTCACTGCTCTTCGCCAGGGTGGCGTTCGGATGCAGCCACCTGCCAGGGATACCTGAAAAGCCTATTTTTAAATGCCGTGCCCAAACCAGAAGAATTAATATGCAGGGAGGTTTAAACCTATCGAAATATTTCATTTTCATACATAATGAGGATTTTTATTTTATTTTTTTTTACAAGACGGGCTCCAGCCATATTATTTATTGCAAGCATTTAATTTAATTAACATTTTTCAGTTTGGCACAAAGTCTGTTGCTATGCACCCCCCCCCCCCCCCTTACAGAAGAGCAGTGGAGCAAGTCTGTGACAAGGAATTTGTCATTAAATTATCATTTGCTGGTATGTATATGTTTAAACACTTTGTTGTCATTGTTGTTAATGAAGATAGTGAACATGCAGGAGAAGGTACTGGTCTTGAATTGCATTTCGGGGTTTTTTTTGTTGTTTTTTTGTTTTCTCATTTTTAAATTGTCTTAATTCTCCTTTCCAGAAACAAATCAAGGTCTCAAAGCTTCAGATACCCAGATGTCAGTACAAGCACATATCCTGAACACAGTCTGGGGCCCTTTCCCCATCACTAATTCGTGATGAGTTTAGTTTCCTTTGAAGTCATTTCACCAGGAAATTCTGCCCTAGCTTCTGCCTGTACTTGTGTCACCATCTCTCTGTCACCACAGAATGCGATGAGCCTGAAAAAGAGAGCGAGATTTAACACAGACCCCACGGTGCGATGTGGGCGGAATGGCCGAGTCGCTACAGCCCTTCCTCGCTCCCTCCCAGCTGTCCAGTTGCCTGCTCCACCGTAAAACCACCGCTGGATTCTGCGCAAGGAGCCAATGGTGTCACTGTGAGAATCGACAGATGAAGGTATCGGAGGGAAGCTGGCATTCAGGTAGTCCTCACTGCGCCCTGGACAATGGCACTAGTAAACGGCACTTACTTTTAATAAATGCTTTAGAGTAATATTGCCAGTCTTTAACGGGAGCACAGAGAAATCATAAACGTACACTTTTTTCACCCATGTCTGAAGCATCCCCCTATGCATATCAAATGAGGTTAAAGTGCAGCAAAGATCTCAGTTTGAAGACTGTAATTTTTTTATAATTAAAAAAAATTCTGTTTGCCAACATACATTACAGCTGCCTACTGAACTAAAGTATAAAAAAGGATTAAGATGATCCAAAATATAGAAATGGAACCTAGAATAATCCCACTTTTTGAACGAATTGTCTGTAGAGTTATGGAAAGGATTTAAATCTCTAAGCAGGTTTGTTTGGTTTGTTCGGTTTGGGTTTTTTTTTTTCAGTACCATGGAGAACTGTGCTATTGCACATGCCCATCAAGACCTGTGTCAGATACAATAAGAATAATTCATGGCAGTGCATATTATACCTGATTAGATAGCAAAATGCATGGATAAATGCTAAAGTAAGCTTGGATAGCACTGTAGTGTGCTGTAGGGCACTGCGCAACAAGCAACCTTACCCGAGTCAGTTTATAGATGAAGGTCCTGAACCCACTTTCTGTCATGACTGTCCTTGCTATGCCTTTTGAGTTAAAGACCTACAGAACACAGCAGGTAGGTAAAACAAAACTTACCTGAGCAAGAAGTTAATTGCCAATTACAAGTGGGGGTTTTGTACAGACTATCTGTGGTGAGTTAATAACAACTGCCGTGGCAATCACAACCGATACCATGCCAGCTGTTGATTTTCTGATGCATATTTTTCCATTGAATATCCCGGATTTGTATCATCATGTCAGAACATGTGGGAAAAATATTATTAGGTGGCCATATTCTACCGTTGGTGTGTCAGAGAAAAATGAAAGATTTCAGCTGAGATGAGTAAGTGCAGAAGGACAGCATGGGCTAGCGAATCAGCAAGAAAACAGTTTAATCAGAATTTAATAACAGGAGAAAATGCTGATAATAAAATAAGGCCTTATTCAACTCTCTATTCTCTATAACAGACCTGTGCTAATCAAAAAGTTGCAAGCAGGCAGAGGAGAAAAAAGAAATTTATCAGTGATAATAATTTATGACCGTGTACTAAGAATAGACATACTCATTAACACTGTGTATAAAAAAATCAGGCTACATTGCTGGGAATCACATTCAATACTTTTTGCACAAGAAAAGGAAAAGGATCTAGCAAGCGGTAAGTAAGGACTGCAATCTTAAAACCAGAAGATTATATTCTTATATGCATTCTTCTAAATCCATGATAAAAGCCTATAGAAAAATGCAGTAGTTCAGAATCTGAACAAAGCATCAGCGGGGGGTTGGGGGGGACTGTTAACAATAAGCATCAATCACTTGTTGAAAGGAACATAGCAGTGCAATAATAATGAAAACAATGACAGATGACAGAAGGCCAGATATCAACTAATAAGATGTCAAACCCCTAAAAAGACTGAGTGCTTAATCCTGATTCCATAGAAGTCCAGGAGAGGTTTGCTACCTATTGCAAAGAATGCAGGATTCAATCACGGCTACATTTGATTTAATGTGTTCTAGTGGGTGATATTCAGGACATAAGGCAGAAGTTGGTGAGGAAGCTAAAAAGGGCTAATACATGTGCTAATCAGAAATAAATGAGTTTATCAGGAATACATTTCCTCGGCCATTCATCCTGGCTCAATCCTGGTTGAGGCAGTGGCTGCAATTCAACCAAATGTTCCTGTGTCTCAGCAGGTGCACAGGAGACAGGGAAAGAGACCGGAAACCTCCAGACTGAAGAACTGGAAATTTTTGCCTTGCACTCAGAAACTTTTAGTGATCACTCCATATACTTATCAACAGGATAGTTCAGGAATAACTTGATGGCATGGAGTACATGCTTCAGGAAAGTAACTTTGAAAATATAAAGCATTTGAGGAGATGGATTCAGTAAAAAAACCCAGACCAAACAGTATTTGAATGATGATATTAATCATGTTCATATTAGAAATACAGGTCATCTTTTGTTTGGCTGTTTCAGTAATGTGTCATTGACCTTGGCAATCACATACTGAGCATCACAGTGAATTCCTCAGCCCTTGAAAATGCTCAGTTAAAATAAGATTCTTTTCTAAAAATCCTTGTCGAAAAAGTTACATTCTGAGAAGGCCCTTGGCAAGAGCCCAGACTGAATGATTATAGTGGTCCCTTCTGGCCTTATATGTCATCAGCGTTTGGTTTTTTATATTCAGAATTATCAGCATTATTTTTTTCAGTAGGAAAAAAAAAATCCTAAAATATGCAGATTTTGTAGAATGCAAAAATGCTGTACCGATGTATGAATCCTTTGATTCTACGGCAGTCAAGAAATTCTTCCCTTCAAAAAAGATTGTTGTCTTCAGATTTTTGAAATCTGCAGAATTTTTGCAAATACCAGTAACGTAAATAAAGAAGAAATACAAAGGAAAGTTCCGAGCTCCAAATCTTTCTTAAATTGTTTAGTGCCATATGTTCATTCTGGATCTCAAGAGTCACTTTAGAAATAAAAAGTACATCCTGACCTCCCATGCTCATTCTGCTTCCTCTTCTGGTTAGCAAACGCACACTGTTCCCATTAACAGTACGTATACCGAGGGGTGACATGCACTAAGGAATAGCTGAGACTTCTATTACATGATTCTAATGGGAAAAAAAAAAAGGAAAAAAAAAGCAACATCACTACCCTGTGGTATAACTAATGTAAAATAAACAGTGACAATCATACGACTTTAAGTTCCCTTTGCTGTATAGTAGCTGTGACAGTGCAGTTTGTTACTCGCTTAGCTAACCATTCAGCTAACCATATATAGCGGACTGGGATTTACTATATTTATCCGAGCTACTTGCATTCTTGCTATCTGCAAGAAATGTTATACTTATTTTGCTGTTAAAATCACTTAGGTATATGCTGAACTACCCATGTGTGGGGAAAATCTGCTATAGATTACTTCAGTTTTTTCTACTGAGATTATAGCAAATTACATTATTAAGACTCCGGAAAAAGATAAAAGGAACACTTTCAGATTAGACTATGCATGCTAAATCTGTGATTCTTGTCTGGCAAAATCTTCCCTTTTCCTCCAACAGTAAAAACAACGTCCATTTATTTGTCTCAGTCCCAAGGAATACATTTCTATTCCTGTCCTCATTTTTTTTCCTGCCTACCTGCTACCTCTCTTCTTCCTCACTGTCTCCTTCCTTGAGTGATTTCCATCTGGTTTGTCAAAGCATCACCACCAGAATCTGTCTTTTCTCTCCTGTTGTTCTGATTTTACCATCCCCATTCCCTCTAAAGAGCACAGCTAATTCAGATGTGTTGGTTCCTCGCTTTAGACTGTAACAGCCAGCCTCGATCCTCCCTCTTTTCATCTGCCACCTCTCCCATCTGTTCCATGAGCAATGCCAGCCTTGACTCCAGCATTGGTTTTTATTCTCATCATGTTCTTACTCCTTTTTCTATGCCAATGTCTGTGTTTGAAATATGAATCCTACATCCATTTTTCAGGTCAGTTCTTAATCATTGAAATTCCTCTTTAGCCTCGCATCTTTTCTGCCACCTGTGAGAAATGTATTGCTCATTATTCATAACAAAAAGCCCTTTGGAGATGATGAAGACACGGGATTTCATATACTGGTGGACTGTACTCTGCTGAGGTATGGTACTTGTCAAATCGCCTCTCCACCTCAGTTCCCTGCATTCATAAACAACGTTCTAAAGTGTTAAAAGGCAAGTACAAGCTGACAAGAATGTTATAGTCTGCTCTTTATTGACCTATCAGCGGTATACTCTTGTTGTTACACAATTCTCTGATTTCTACTCACTTGTGACTCGGGCCTTTTTTCTGTACAGCAGAAGCAATTTCCCGAAAACGATGTGTTTCCTCCCTCAGCAATCACAGCACCATGCGGTGATCTCGCATCTTCAGAATCCCAAGTGATGATAGCAAGGAGCAGCTCCAGGTCCACAAATTGCAGACAGGTTGGAAAACAAGGATAATTTGTGCCATTGATAATAACACCTTTGTATATGCATGCTCAAACATCGCTTACGGCTGCACTTAACATTATGAATGTTGTAGGAAGATGTTTCTGTCATTGAAGTGAGTGTGCTGAGCCAATATTTTGAATAAGGATACTGGGCAAACACCAGCCCAAGGGAAACGGACCATGAAATGATCATTCTTGAGATGGAGAAGACACGTTCTTTGTTTAATGTTTCATCCATAAAAACTACTCATAAAATATATGCCTGCTCCACCTACTTTAGAAACCTGGAAAAATCGACTGATCTTCTCCAAATTTGAACCTGTTGAAAATCTGATATCTTGACAAGGTCAAAGAACGTCAGAGACTGGGCTGCTTTTTATACCCTGACAAGGAAAAATTAGTTCACGAACGCTGAACTCTTACAGAGAAAGGAAGTTCTGACAGTAGTATTGCACTGCTGGTCAATATGCTAATTGGTTTTATGACCTCACACAGCATTCAGGATAGCATTCCAATAAGCTTTGCAGAGATGCTTTCAATGACAGCAGAACTAATGAATCCCTAACTTTTACGCTAAAATCCCTAATCCAAGTAAGGCAGCTTCTCATAATATTTTGCAGTGCAGGAGTGAATCTCTCTTCTACTCAACGTCTTGTCTGAAACAACTTCTGTGCGATCTCATTCACATCCTTTGTGTAAGGCTTTGAGACCAAGAGCTCGTTGAACAAGCAGGAAAGCTGCAATGACGATGCTAGCGTTAACCTTGCTTCTGGCCTGGAGACCAAACCGGTCGGGAGCCAAGCCGGGGAAGGGGAAAGGGCGATGTGTCACCTCCGTCCCTTGGGACTGGGATGCCAAATTCCAGGCTGCTCAGCAGAGCACAGGCAATTTGGCTAGCTGTCAACACAGTGAGATATATGGTGGTAACAGACTGCTTTTCTGCTCCCGCCACAGAAAAGCAGAACAAAATTCACTCCAGTCATCCTGGGAGTAAATGAGATTTCCATTTTTCTTCTTCTGTAACGGTGTTTCCCTTTCGAACCTTACTGAAGTATCAGGAGGTTCACGGGCATCCGTTTCCATTCATGCCAACACCACCGGTCACAGTCATAACTACTTTACACTGAACTGGCAGGGCAGTATAGTTTCATGTGTCCACAGGTAACTAAGAATTAGGTCACAGATTCATTTGTAAGCAAATTGTGTAAAGCTGAATTTTGTATTCTTTTTTTTTTTCCCCTTTTAAATTTTAAAAGGTAAAAAACCCCAAACCAACCCTTCTTTTTTAAAAAAAGAGACATGTTTGTGTTATGGATTTAGTTTAAAAAATGGTCATGTCATTACAGTGCATTTTATTTAGTTCGCTTTTATAATTTTATAATTTTTTCAGGGCTTCGGTCACTAGGAAAATAAAGGGAAATTTAAGCTATTGCAAGTAAGAAATTAAACATCGATCAGTCAGATGTTCCCTCTTATGCTTTTCATTGAAAAAAATAGAAAAAAATATATTAATCATGCAAAACCACTTGAACAAATGTTAAAATAATGTATTTTATGACACAAATAAGTAACAGACATATTGTGCTGTTGCAGAAATTATACTACGGAGCTTGAGCATTTAGCAACATTAAAAGTAAATTAAGTTGGAGGAATAGATAGAATTGCATGAGACAAGATAATAATTCCTTTCATCAGAAAATACCCAAAAGATAGAAAGTTTTTGTTTTGTTTTGTTTTGTTCGATTACCCAGGCTCTTTACACTATTCTTTGAAAAATCTCATCAAAACCAGGATATAAGATTAAAAGGACTGTTGTGATTTGAAACATCAGCTCTCTTATCCTTATCATTACAATCTTTCAGCAATACAAATACCTTTTGAACTCATCGTTTACTTGTTTGGCATCAATAATTTTTATTTTGAGAAAATCATCTTGTCAAGAAACAGCTCTCTTGCGTTATCACAGAGACGTACAGAGTTGTGCTCAACAGAAGTTTATTTTTAGTTCTGAAAAACCACTTCAGTGGTTCAATCCCAGAACTAGTTCACAGCACAGATAAGAGATATTTTTGCTTTCACCTCAGCATAGGTATATCTTGCCAGAGATTAATTGTGATGAAAGTGTGGTGTTAATGGCAAGGTTTTACAGGAGGAAAAACAGCAAACCAGAAATGTCAGAAAAACAGAAACTACTCTTATGAGGCACTTAATTACTTACTTTGGAGTAGAAATACATCTACATCATAGTAAATGCACAGAAAATAACATTCTTGCAATTGCATAATTGCTTTAAATACAGACTTTAATTGCAGAGCTTATAGTAGAAAAGTTTCTGCTTATAATATCTGTGGCCTTTGCTGATGGTATCTGAAGTAAATATGAGTACTGAAAGGTATTTTCTGGGGGAGAACCCTCACCAACATTTGCCTGTATTCTGCTGGTCTCCCTGTGGTTTTAGTAGCACTAACAAAATGGGACCTTAATTTTAGAGGCTGGTCAGCTACAGCGATTAAATGTCAAAGGCAATGAAATGAGCTCACCCAAAGCACACCAGGCTTCCTTTAGAAAAAGCAGGGGAAATATAAAAGGAATAGAAATTTCTAGCCTCAAACGTGTTCCCAGAATCATCCGTTTCTTACTGATGTTTTCATACCAGAATAGTAGCAATAGTTCAGATTTCCTTTACAGCAAGAAGAGTTCAGTTATTTCAGGCAGTGAGGGAAAATCACAAATCTTGCCAGCACTCTGAGCGCTACTGCTGAACAAGATAGCAGAATGCAATATTACTTCTTCGCAGATATCGCAGCACTGCATATAAAAAATATCTGCAGTATAAATGTTATGCTTTGGATGGAATTTTCTTCGTTCATCCTCTGATTATCTTACAATTTTATTAATTATAACTCATCTCAATACAGTGCCTCGTCAGAAGAACAGGCCATTTGGTGTTATTGACAAACAATTGTGTGATACCTACGGATAATCAATGACGGTGACGTCCCATGAAATGACCGCGAAGTTAAATGGATTGCAAACACCGCCCTTCATGGGCTGCTTCTGAATGCCCACCAGGAAAGCAACCCCTGCTTTCAGACAAGAGCAGCGCTGGCTTCCGCTCCATCCTGGAGAAGGCAGTAAGCAATGCACAAGACAGACGGGCTGGTGGCGTTCAACTTTAACTTCCTGTATTTAAACCAGCCCCCCGGGGATTATATCTACACCGCTGTTGGATTATTGTCCTGTAAATGAGAGACTGCGTTGCCTCATGTGAGCTTCCCACCTCAAGGATTTAGCTAACAAACCCCAGGAAACTTATTCACACTTTTTAGTATCCCTTCTATTAATCTATTTACTAGTGTACTGATTAATTACTGTGTAGCATTAGCAATATTAACAACCTAGAAAAAATGAGATATAGATTAATCACCATTTTTCTTTACAAAATAGTCCTTATTGGTTACACTACATGTGACAAAACTCGTTCTGAGCTTGCAGTTGAAGGAGCTACTCCAGCATGTTATTTAATATCCCGTGGCCCACATAGCTTATTCGGTGCCATGGCAGGGGATGATTTATTTTACAGGGAACTGAAAAAATACACACTACGATACCGATGTACTTTGAAAATACTTGCAAAACAAAATAATAATGGAAGGGGAAAATACCGGTAAGTTATTAAATCTTGACAAGCTGTTTTCACAAAGACTTGGTCTTAAGAGTGCCATTATATTAGATATGGATATTTATGTATATGTACATTAAATTATAAATTAATAAATGTACCATTTTAAAAGATACAACTTCTTCTGTTTGTTATTCTGCAGATTCTTCTGTGGAGTTTGGTTCTGCGGAAGGAATGGTGAGGTTATTTTGGGAATCACTTTTAGAGATCAGGAAGGAGCAATATTAAAGGACAGAAGGTATACACGCAGTGGGTCTGATCCTCCTCCGGGGGTAAATCAGAAAGGCCTACAGTGTAAAGTCAGTGTAAATGGGGGGAAATATCAGGCACTTGAAATCAGAGCAAGGCTACTTCCAGAAATGTTGAGACCCGGGGAAGACAAATACAGATGTCACTACTGTATGTCACTGAATCTATTATTAATAATGACCAAAATAATTTTTATTATCGCAGTAGTACTGCAAGGCAGTGCACGACATACAGCAGCAGATTATTTTTCATCCCAGCCACGTCCTATCTAAACAAGAGGCCCTTAGCGCAACAGAAAGTAGTGTTTTCATCTACATTTCATGCAGAGGGACATGAGAAAGCAGCAGAAATAGTTTGCCAGACTTGCACAGGAGACCTGGGGAAGGGGCACCTGGCTCTCTTTGGTTACGGGATACTGTGCTTAGCTACAGACCATCACTTACGTGTGATGGTCAAACTGACGCTGCGTCTGAAGCCATGCCTTCGGTCACTCACCGTGCGCCAGTCAGCTAACAGCAGTCGTTTTACTGCTTGGTCAGAGAAGAACTAACTTCAGCTGTTGGATTCTCACAGCGCGAACGGGCAGAAAGGCCACGTTACAGGAGAGCATGCTGGTCAGGCGCAGATAGGAGGTCGCTGTGGACAAGACTACCTGGTCTTTTCTACAAAGCTGGATTTTTCTTTTCAGACAAGAAATGAAAACTGATGAAAGATTCGATGTTGCCCTGTCTTTTAAGGCTGGAATCTCCTTTCAGCCAAAATAATTTATTCCAATTGTCAAAGCTCATCAGACGCTCAGCATGAGTCTTGCATAAATGGATTTATTCCTGGCTGTTTCATTTGCACACCCCATGAAATTTTTTTCCACCTATTTAATTTCATCAAGACTTCACAGAGACCAGTAAACTTGCTGCAAGAGCACTGTATTGTAAAATGCTCTATCTTTTTCTTTCATTCCTATGGAAAAAAATAGGGTAAACCACAATATGCTTTAAAAATTCATATACTGTGAAAAATTCCCATTTTAAGATGCTGTTCCTGAAATGGGAACAATATGGAAGCATAAGATAAATAAAGCAATAAAGCCATGCTTATAGGTAACAGATAATAAAGTGCTGCCAACTTGGATGCACATTTTCTTTTTAAAATCTCCCGTGGTGAAATTCATAATATTCAGTATTCTACAACAGTGGTGTAAAATCCTCCCATGAAACTGCAGTGTCTGGGAATATTACTATGGCATGGTTGCTATTTTTCTAAATAAAGTGTCTTTCTGTGCAGGAAAACTCATCAAGTGGAGAGTGTGACGAACATGTTACTCCAAGGCCCAGGTTTGGGAAACCTAGCTGTGTTTTCCTCTGGCTAGTCTGCACTGAACCCAGTCCCGTGGGGCAGGTCCTATGCAGGGAGGGGGACTTGTTTCTGTCCATGCTTCTGTGGAGCAGCCGTAATGACTTAAGCAGCAGTAGATCCCCCAAAGTCTTCTTGGCTTTAAGACCACAGCAAGGGAAGAGATTTAAGTCTGGAGAAAACAAGCAGGGCCAACGTGGTCCTCTCCTGCCATTATGCACATTTCTTTATTCATTTAAGAGACTTATTCACTCGAGAAGTTTTCACCTCAGGAAAACAACCAACTAGAAAATATGCGGGATTAATAAGTAAAGACTTAAAGCTTAATTCCACAAAGTAGATTATAGCTCATGGTGGATGCTGTGTATCATTTGTGTTTGCTCGAAAAAAGAAGATTGTTTCTGTAACAGCCTGATCCTGAAGCCCATCCAGGAGGAGAATGGGAGCAGAGCTGCCTCAGAAGCTAACACGATCGGACAGATATTTTAAAAAGCCTACAAAGATTTTACACTCTCCAGTAGGCCGAGGCTAAACAGGATTTGTCAGAAGCAAGAGCAGGTAGCAAGATAGGCTTTGTCAAAAGAAGGAACAGATGCTGGAGTGGTATTGGTCAAAAACATTAGTCTTCACAGTCAGTTCCTGTCAGTATTATGCCTTTGAAATAGCCTGTCTTCAAATTAGTGTTTTCCAATGAGCTGGCATTTGGGACTCAAAGAAACAAACAAATTAATCTGAAAGAATGAGCCTGCCTGAGACACTGATAAATCTGTTATGACAATGTAAGGCTTATTAAACACTGAGAAATCTATTTCCCTAGCCTCTGGGTCAAACGCACATTTTAAGGTTAATAGAGAAAACCAACATTTAAAAAAAAGTCACATGAACTACTTTTTCGTATTCTGCTTTTGACAAGAAATTCATGATCCAATACACTTAACTAAAAAATCCAGTGCATGTAGTGAGGGGTTATCCAAATAACACACTATTCTGAGTCATACGGACATAACTGAAATGGAACAATATAGATGATGTTAAAATCTGAGAAACAAGGGACTCCCGGGTCTCCTCATATATCACCGTTCATCTGCTCTTGAGCATCAGCACTGGCTTGCCTTCAGGAACTCCGTCCGTCACACGCACGATCTTTGCTCTGACTGCAGGGAGATGAAGAGTAGGACAGCTGAAGCATATTGCCAAGGAAATAACTCAGCCTTGATAAAAGGAGTGCTTTGCAGTACAGAAAAGCTGAACAGCACTATTGATTATCACGATGTATGCTACAGCAAAAGAAGGTGGCGGCACGGGGGCTGCCTACACACCGCTTTTCCTCTCAGCAGCAGCAGCAGTTTCAGCAGGGATTTTTCTTGCAATTTATGGTGTTAGAGAAGGATTCCTCTAAGTTGAAAGGTTTTTGCAGGGTCCAATGGTACAACAACTTGACCTGCTATACTCAGGGGGGTTTCTTGAAGCCAAAAACCTCTTTGTTTGCTTCCCCAAGTGGAAAATGTGGATATTCGTAGAAAGAAACAGACACACACAGATATATATGAAAAAACACACACCATCCACTGCCACATCCTGAAGAACTCATCAGGTGGAAAGCAGTTATCCAAAACCTTATCCTTTCTACTCCACAGTCCCCATACTTCTTCCTTTCAAAGCACTTTATGTGGCTTAAGCAACTGCCTGGTGAGACACAATCTCGTAGTAACCCATGTTGTTTTCTGTCACTGTGAACCATACTTTCAGGCAATAAGGGGAAAGACTGTAAATCTTCTTGTGCTAAAGGACATGTGTAGTGTCTCTGTGTGATAGCTAGTGGCGCCAGGCAGACTTCAGATTTACCTCAGTAATCTAAAGAAGAGTTGCCTAAAGGGCTTGAAGGCCCCTCAGATACCTTCCCGGTTTGGAGGGGGTCAGTCGATGCTGTTCTCCAGGACCCTGATCGGCAGTGGCGTGTTGAGAAACACCACACTGGAAAGCAACCAGTGCTCCCCAAAACTGGGGCTGACCTCCACGTACAACCTGGAAACCAAAAAATACTTTTATAGGCTAAGACTCATTAGTGTCTTTAGTGTCTTTAGTCTCACTATTCATTTAAAACATTACGATCCAATATCCACTGTTGGGAACTTCAAACAGAATGGCTTTTTTTAATGTGTGAAGGGATAGTCTTAAGACCCAGGCTCAGCGGGCAACCTCATTCATGCTCAGGTGGGCGAATCCAGCTCATGCTTTTACACGTGCATTGGTTCAGGAAAATGGGTTTCATTTTTGGCACTAGCGGTGAACGCTTTTGTCAGGGCACAAAGCTAAATATGCCAGAAACCCTGTATGTCATCAAGACCCATAAAGAGAATACTTTACAGTGGGATCTTTCACATCACCCGTGGGAAAAAATGATTCAGTTCTAGCCCAGCGTGCGTCACACGGCGCACATCTACATTTTGCAGGCACGGGCTGATAAACACCCACACGAGCTAACTTTAAACCAACAGTCTGAGCGCAATAGCCAAGGCAGCATAAAGCTTTGTGGGGGTTAACACCAAAGTATATTTTTTCATTTCCTACGCCAGCAGGTAGGCTTCCCAGCCGGAGCTCACCGTTACCATGGCTACGTCGCCAGCCGTCCCCAAGTCAGCTAGTTTAAAGCTAATTTGGATAAGCCTGCATTAGCTGCAGACATTTTAGTGACTGCAGTGTAGACATATTCATAGCAGTGAAGGGTTTTCAGAAAGATTTCAAAATAGCCATGATTTTTATTTTTATTTTTTAAATGTTTGCTGACACTATTACCACTGATGGAATGAGGACAGGGGCTGGGAGGTAGCTGGGGGGGGGGTGTGCGAATTTCCTGAGTAAAACAAATTGCAAGGGAGTGCTGCAAGCAGCCCGAATTGTTTGTGATTTACTTGGTACAATGGTATAGACAAACCCACAACAACGAGAATTTTATGTCTTTAAAACTGTGTTTCGTTTTCTGTGTGTTCATTCTTTATTCAAGTGCAGAACATCCTATGAAAGAACTAGTTTCTGTATCTTGGTATCTTTCTGGCATCACAAATGAGCTTAAGTTTGGTTTCTGTTTTTTTTTTTAAGTAATTCTTTGTATGTACACAAAAAGAAGATGGGGGTAAAACCACGACACTGTTATAGCATATTATTACTTATGGAGCAATTAAATGGTTAGACACAATTAAATTGAATTGTAGACACAAACCTATTATTCAATCTCTCCATATCTGAATTTCCTTTTTTTTTTTTTCACATTATCTTCCCTAATCCCAGAATGAGGATACCAAAGCATCAAGTAACAGTGTCCTATTATTCCCTTATCTGCTACACACCGCATTTGTACTCATTTCAGCACTAAGCTATCTCTACAGCCTCAAAAATCACTTGACATTGCATATACTCAGGTTGCACTGCCTTGGAAATAAATAATTTATTGTTATCTTTTCTATAAATATTCTCGGCACAAGGCGTCCAATAACCGTAACAGTAAGCTGCTCTAATTGAAGAAGAGGCCAATGGTCTCAGCTGTATTACGACGTCTCTTAATAGATTGCCTGAACAGCTATGGCAGACCGCTCACGCAGGTTGTTGTCTCTCTTCAGAGCGAAGTATTTTCAAATAAAGATTATTTGTAAGTGCATTTCCTTCAAAACGATTATACAGCCAGATCAATCCCTGTGGGCCGTGCTCGCTGAAACGACCGCAGAAGGCAGGGTTACTCCTTTCTCTTTAATGAGGAACAGGGGGCACTGGAGACGCTCTCCCTTTGGGCACGCGTTTCCTCTGCCCAAGCCCAAGCTGATTTGAAGGCTTTGAATATGAAAGTTGCTTGACGTTTCCAAGCGGTCAGTCTCCCGCACGCTGCACTTGCAGAAACAACCTCCCTTCCCCACCCAAAAGGCGGACTGCGCACAGACACCAGCTCTGCGGGATTT
The DNA here is from genome assembly GCA_013399095.1 of Psophia crepitans. NCBI lineage: Eukaryota > Metazoa > Chordata > Aves > Gruiformes > Psophiidae > Psophia > Psophia crepitans. Next base: position 1,244,081 of record VWZZ01007484.1, on the reverse strand, counting down.
AACGCGAGACTGAAGAAAGAGGATGTGCCGAGAAAGGCTACAGGGCTGCTCCTAAAACTGGGTGTCAAACATGAGTCAAATCAGCAGGAAAGTAAGGTGTGGGTTACTCTGCACGGTACATTCCACACATCCTAACGGGGAATTAACACGTAGCAGCTGATAGACTTCTCAAGTCACATCCTTACTTATTGCATGGCTTAAATTTCTGGATGCAGGTAAGGAATGAATTAATTAATCTCCATGGAAATTCCTGACGCAGTGTTTGAATGTGTTCTAAAATCCTGAAACAGGAAGATAACCAAGGGGCCATAACACTGCCAAAGAAAGGGATGAACTATTTGGATGCTACCACTCAGTGCTTAAGAGCCAAGAAAATACTGAGCTTTATGTTAAGGGCAGAACAAAAATTTGTAGCTCTCCTACCAGTAAACAGGAAAACTTAAAGTAAATGTCAGCTGAAACACAGATGGTCTCTCCCTCAGAAACAGATTTTGCTGTCACGCAGTTTGTTCAGACATCATGACTAGTTAATTTAGTTATTAATGTGTACTTCATGAACCTCACCTTTGCTAGGACTCGAATGTATTAATTTCTACAATTTAAAATTCATACTGCATGGCAGGTTTCTGTAGTGCTCCGTTGATTTTTTTGTCCATTTATATTTAATGTATTAATATTTTTTGCCCTTTGCGTTATCACTAACAAGTAACATCCTACACTGCCTAGACAGTTTTATATTTGCACCTCATTCTGGAAATAAGTTAACAGGCAGAATTTTACAACTAGAGGGTGCTGGAGGACCATAATGTGATACGTTATGCAAAACTCCCAATGACCTTTAGTGGAAAGAATAAAATAAAATAAATCAATTATTACTGCTCAGTAGGACAAGTTAATATATTCCAAGATCATACAAATACTGCAACATTATCTAGACTAGGTAAAAAGAAAATTAATACTTTATAGCTGATACTGTTTTATTTAAAATTTTGTTTCAAATTTGCTCTAAAACTTTGCTTCTATCCCTAGTTTTGTGCTATAATGAATGAAATGCCTGCACCTTAACGATACACATTCCTTTTGCTTCCTTTTTGTGTGAGTTGGAAAGCAATTACAGTGTATTATTGATTAAATGTTTTATGATAAAACACAAAAGCCGTCAAGTAAGCAGGAAAGCAAGAAGGAACAAAGATTAATTTAACAATAAAATCTATAATTGAGAGTATACAGATAGGATGTGGATATTAATTACAGATAAATCATTTAATAAGAGTTCTAACAAGAAAATTATCTTCCAAAAGTCATATAATTTCCAACACAGGGTAATTATTTTCTTGCCTTCCAGTACTGTAAGAAAAAATACAAGTATGAGAATAAATAATGTCTATAAATATAGCACTCTGATTGTATGTATAAAAATTACCCCTTCCTTCATTCCATTCTTTGACTTATCCTTATTGCTTCTCAGTCTCTGACAATTCTTGTAAACGCGTTCGGCAGAAATATCGAAACTTTGAACTAGACCTTAAAGATACAGGTGGTTTTTTTCCCCTGGTTCAACACGGTTCAGTAACACTTGGGTTTTCCCCTCCACTTCCTCTGATCAGAAGGAAATCCAGAGGATAAACTGTGGCTCCCTGGTAAAGTGGCTCCCTGAAATCTCCATGATAAATTGGCCAGGAAGCTGGTGGAAAGCATGTGATCATCCCCTGGAAAGCAGATCTTTTCAACCCAAACATGAATTGCAGGGGTGTTGACCACAAAGTGGCAGTGATTAGAAAGAGCCCTGGGTGCATCCAGATCAGCCAGGCGCCCAGTGAAGCTAGCGTGGCATGCTTCACTCCTATACTTCCAATTTTTGACCTTCTGGTTGTGCAGATTGGCCATACGTGGACAACATTCACATGGCAGACAATACTGAAGTGATCCAACAGTTCACTTGCGTGGCCTGCATTGGCTCAACACATCCTGGGTGAGCTAGAAGTGTAGCACAAGTGGGACTCTGTTTCTGTGCTATGGAAGGTTTCAGGTATTTAATTCAGTCACTTCCTCACCTATGAGGAGCCAATAATCCGTATTTCCTTTTATGAATTGCCAAGTTAGTGAGAACTGTCTTGTTTTCATATTTTAACTAGCTGTGGTGCCCCAGCTTCACAAGTGGAGACCTGTTTCTCTACGGCAGGCTCACGAGGGCTGAGGCACAGCCCCGTGCGTTCCCGGGGAACACATGCTACTCAGATGCCTACAGATGACCAGCTTTCATTTGGCTGCGTTTCACCTCACTACTTGCCCTTACGAAGGGGTGTACTCTGGCACCCACGGGAGACCACAGTTCTTGCCTCATGCACCTTGGGGAGATCACGTTTCTGTAGTCCCCATATCATAGGGTTTCCTCTGGGAAGTGGAGAGCGGACTCCTATCAGAGCAGATTCATACGTAGGACCTCCTTCTCCAAAAAGTAGCAGCCAAATCAATGAGTTGGTGGGGGCAGCCATTACTTAACACATAGGCACACGGGCTCATGATATATTTAAAAGTCTCAGCACCTTAGACCTTTAGATACTTCTTCACTTCTACTGGTGACTAGGTGTTAGTTTTGGTCATCTGTGCTAAAATAGGCAAACAAAAAAAAGTGCAACTAGTGATAAAAATGGAATTTCAACTTGACAACTGGTTTGTTTAAACTGAAAGCTTTCAGGGTGATAAACAAGTCAAGTAAGATGTATTCGATGCAACAACGGCAAAAAATTGTGACTTATATACTGCAGGCTTGCCAGACGCTACAGAAGATGAGCCAGATGACAGAGTAATGTAAAAAAGTGTAATATAACCCAATGTGAACTGCAACTTGTGATGTTTCTCCAAAACTCCTGATATCTTTAGCCTAGAAAGTGGCCTGTTTTTGACATACTGTATCTAGTTTGTGCCTAAGGAAACAGCAGTCAAAATCTGACCCAATGTTTTATTGTCAGCATATTCTCACACACTTAAGTGTGCCTGCTTGATGGATACAACTGTTGTCTTTTTTTTTTTTTCCTAAAAGAGCTGATTTTACAAAATTATTAATTCTCTGATCTTTATTTTTCCACATAGACAAGATCAGCTTATTCAATGCTGCCTTCACTTACAAAGTCCAAATAATATGAATCACAACTTAGTTTTTTCTTTAACAGTGTCATCTAAAATTATACAATAACAAGATGTTTGGGTTGGTTTTGTTTTGTTTTGTTTTGTTTTTACCCTGGAAGTCAGCAGAAAAGCTGTTAAATACTACATATACTATTATACTGATTTTAATAATACTCAACGTGCACATCAGTTTCATTGTCAGAAACACTTTAAATCTCTGTACGTTACTAGTAACTGAAAAGCGTTATTCAGCTTTATAATGTAGTATGCATTGTCCTTCATATATATTCCTAAAGCAGGATGTATGCTGTACATTTATATACAACGCTGGTTGGAGCACAGACATTGCAGTGTCATGCTTTCATTCAAATTTCAGATGCCATATGTTCAGTACAATCGCATGGCATCAAAATGCAACATATTGCTTTGCAAATGCAAATAATTTCGCGCAGTGGCCTTCATGACTGGGAAGGGGTAATGAAATGGGATATATTTTACACGTATGAAAAAAATAAATAAAAGATTTATCATAAATATATGGACCAGTATATGACATTGAAGAACAAGAAGCAGAAAGGGAACAGTGCTCTTGCATAAAGATCGATTCTCTTTGCTGCTGACGGAATGACCGGCTTTGGAGGAGGAGGCTTCTTGTTGTTCTTGGCTTGAGATTTCCCGAGCCCATTGTTGACTTCAATGGGTTTCCCATAACAGTCATAATTCGATAATTCAAAATCTCTTGGCAAGCTTCCAACGATGCTGAAATCATTGGATCTCAGATCAGATTTCGAAGTGCAAACCTTTTTGCATCTGGTCTCACCAACCTATGAAATAAAGAGTGAGGGGAATCGTGATCTGCTCACCATATTTCATTAACAAACTTAATGCAGCTGCTAGAGAACACTGCAAACAAACATATAGGAAATTACTTGTTGATAGGGATACATTACAGGAGCCTAATTTGCTGAATGGTTGCATTATAAAGTACTTAAGGATGATCAGTCAATCATATAAACTAATCCAAACAGTCATAATTGTGTAATTTTTCATGCACAAGGTGCCTCATGCTGTGCAACCTGCTATAGTTAGACTCATTCGCTTTAAGATGATAAAAGGGGAGAGAGTATTTCTGTAGAGAGTATTTTTGGAAATCAGTTCTGTGCTGATGAACTTGAAAGACAGATACTATTCAATACATATATTTTTCTGAGGCTTGGAAGTTACAGTCAGAATTAACCCTAAAATTCAGTGTTTGATACAACAAGTAGTCTATTTTGATTCTACACAGTAGCCAGCTCGAGATCCAATATCTCAGCCCAGGGTGGCCACCTTGCATGGTTAGAAGGCTCTTTCTTTGTACCTGCAGTCCTTGGTGTCTCTCTAAAGATAGGTGTTCCATGATGGTAAGGCAAAACTATAGACCGAAATTTCCTGCAACAGTTTCCTAGTCATCAAAGAGCTGACAGTCAGGGACAGTGTTCAGTATTGGAGTAGCGGGGTCAAACTGTCTAGTAAGGTGCCAACTGAGACACCTATGAACACGATTATGCGGCTCTGGGTGGCACGGGGGCTGTCACTTAGTGATCCAAGAGGTTCCTTCCAATCTGGTCATACCCAACAATGCAGGTAATAAAGATAGAAAGCAGACCCTTGTGCATTGAAAGGGTAACTTGCAGGACTGGGGTGCATGTTAACTGAAGAGTCACAGGAATATTACATTTTTTCCATGGTCAAAACTAGTGGGATTTACAAGAAATGGGATCATGGATGAAATTATAAGCCTCCTTTTGGATTTGCAAACTTGTAGGCCATTCCTCATACTACCAGCAATGTATTGTAAAACTCAGTGACACTAATTATAGCTTAAGTGCTTTCACTTACAATACAGAATGTTCCCATCCCAAGTGCAGTGGCTAGGGAGCTCCCCACAGGCTGTTACAAGTCAGTTCTCATTCACTCGCGGGACTGAGAACTGAGGGAATGGCTTCTAGGTCACCTGCACCTTACAAGCAGAGGACTGTTTGCAGCACGTTCACACAGAGCTCTGCTTAGTTCAGTGTCAGCAGTAGCGCTGATTTATCAGGGTGACACAATTTCCCTTGTAAGAGCAACCTGGCCCCATTTTTTCTTTAGTAAGTATATGTTATCTTTAAAAATAATTTCTTTCATTTCCCTGATTTTACAAATTGAATGTACTTCTATTTTCTACAATCACTCGCTGCCTAGACACATTTTTAAACAACTTCTCAAACACCTCTTCAGCTCTCCAATATTTCTGTTGTTTTAATCTAAATTTGCTTCAGTTGACCTACAGCTTTCCCTAAACAAAGTGACATAATCGATATTAAAAATAGTTTATCTGCTTTATATTCATCCTGTCTTGGTTTGTGCTAGAAGCATAACGATATTCTTCACATTTGCCAAGGGCTAAAGGAACCATTTCTTGTGGAAAACGATACTGCAGGACTTGATTTTAGAGTACTACACTGAAGACTTGCAAAGAAAGGAAAACACTGCTAAATGTTAAATCCTTTTGACTTCATCCTGATACAGAACTTTGCCCTGGAAAACATTTGATATCATTTGCCTTACCCTGTCTCAGCACCACGACCCATGGGCCAGACCCAGCCCGCAGGATGCTTCCACCAGATCTACGGCGTTTCCCCTGCTAGGGGTGGGAGCAGCTGTTTGGGAAGGGAAGGCTGCCGGAACAGCTCAGGGCCTCCCCACGTCCCTGATGGAGCCGGGCAGCTGCTCCTCACCCCTCCAGCATGGAGGCGGGGGGGCTGAGCAGGGCATGGGAAGGTGACATGGCTCAGGGGGGTTGGCCCAGAACACAGACCTAGTTCCCATTTTTCCCAGGACTGGGCCACCTTGTCTAGGTTTGGTATGTTGGACAGAACACATGCCTTTCGATGAGCAGCTCAGAAATACCTTAAAATGATGCTCAGAAGCCAGAAGGCCCCTTGCACTGATCCTTTCTCACCTTTTACAAAATTCAGGCTGATGGGTGCCCACTGCCAGGCTCAGCACCTGCCGCTGCCCTGGATGCTACGGCGTCCAGAGCTGCGCCGTGCGTGCCACTGCAGCAGGGCCAGGCTCGGCTCGGAGAGCCTTCGTCTGCAGAGTCCAGGGAACGACGCGATAAGAAAGCGGGGAAAGAGTCAAAGCAAGAAGTGCTGCCTGTGCACGCAGACTGGCAGGGAAGGGGACCTAGCTGCCCGCCGCTACCTCGGCTGCTTCTGGTGCTCCTCATCACTCTCCACATTCACTGCCCAAACTACCTATACCAGACTTCCCTTTAAAAACATCCAAAATGAAGAATATTTTCCATAACCTTGTTCCTCACAAACCTTATTTCTAACCTGAATTTATTTGGCTTCAGTTCTCAGTCACGAGGCATCACTATCATTAGTCTGATTAACTGCCGGCACTTGCAGATGGTAACAAATCCAACCTTGATTTTGCATAATTCAGATGGCGTAACCAGGCCTACATATGAAGCCAAGTTAAATATTCTTCAGAGTTTCTTACCTCCACATCATTACCTCTGTCAACCTAATTGATCATCTTTTAAAAAAATTATATTCAGTTTGATTAAATCAATAAACACTCAAACCAGTTTTAATTTCACTGACCCATTTAAATTTATTAGCTAACATGGGGCTGAATTATGAATAATATTAACAATAATTATTACTTATGAATAATTAGTCAGCCCCCTGTTAGCTATGCAATATTTTCCACTGATTGATGTCAGGCTTATAATTATTCATTTTATGCCACTTCGCCTTTAAACGTACTGGCACAACGTTAGCTTCTTCTTGTCTTTTGGAACCCTCCCAGTTTTACAGGATTTATTAAAAAATCAACATTAATGTCCCACAGCACTCATGGACCCGCTCTTTCAACTATCCGAGACGTAACTTCAGCTGAAATCTCAATTGTAAAATTTCTAACTTTAATAGCTGCTGTTTAACATCCTCATTAGCTACTGTCAATGAAAGCTATTTCATCATCTGATTGAATATATCTGGCTTTTCCCCAAACACAGAGCAGAATACTTGTGTGACACTTTTGCTTTTTCTGCTAATTCTTGATACTCACAGTGTGTCTATCTAGCATTGGACCAATACTCTTGTTACTAGTTTCTGTATTCTTGCTGTACATGCAAAGTAACTTCCTATTGCCCCCAATCACGCCAACCATATATCCCTTTTGTTACCTACACCTATTATCTACACCTACTTTCTGGATTTCAGCTCCCATAAACTGCTGTCAACTTCTCCATTTGCCAGTGAGAAGAAAAGAGAAATGTTTGAAGCTGAGTTAGTTTTCAATTTTTCGGGAGTTTGTTTTCAATTGTGCTGTTTGTTGTGTTGGGTTTTTGTTTTTGTTTTTTTTTTATTAGTATAGCTTCCCTTCATTCTGTAGCTGTTTTGAACATTGTCAGACAGCTCACGGGCATCATTCATATTTTTTGTTTAAATTCTTCCACCCAGATGAGAAAAAATAATTTTCAAATTTGTGAAACCTGTCCTTTCACAGCACCAAAAATACCAGGACTTGACTAAATTTGTTTTGAGCAAAGAGAATAAAGATCCTTTCCAATTGCCTGTTCATCCTGTGATCAAGTCCTTTTATCCGTCAGGGTGAAGTGTAATATGAAATGCCATCATTTTGGAGTCAGGAATTTTTGAAAGCAGAAATGTATTGTCCATAATTTCTAGCAGAGCTTCAAACGTGCTACAGCACTGGCAGCCTCTCGAGCTCAGCACGCGCCCCTCAGGCTGAAGTGCCTCCTGACTGTAATGCAGCCTTCTCTGCCCTGCACAGCACCTCTCCGCTGCCGTAAAATCATTTCTTCTGCTGCGCCCAACCTCTTTTGGCATGCAGATCTGTCACTAGTGCTGCCAGTTGTGTAAGAGTCTTCCATACAAGATGAATGAGGGGTTCTAGCAAACTCTGTCATTAATCTTTCCTCCACTTGTTTCACGCTCTTCTCTCGCTATTGCCATAATGATAGATGTAGATCATCAATAAAGTAATGATTGTTTAGCATTAGCGTGTATTCAGACTGAGTATGTTTTCTGGTGCAGCTCAGCAGGAATTTGTTATCACATTCCAAAAATTATGTTCCTTGCAAATTCTCATTACCCCCCTAACTGCGAAGTACAGCACAAAAAATGTTTATACATAAAATATCACAGAATCACAGCATTGCTGAGCTTGGCACAGACCTCTGAAGATCGTCCAGTCCAACCCCTCCTCAAAGCAGTTTGCTCGGGGCCTTTCTACAGTCATGTTCTGAATTATCTCCAAGGATGGATACGTGAGTCACTGGAGCAGAAAGTACCTACCCTGTACCTGAAATGCTGTCAGGAACTATTACAATAGATTGCAGCCTGTGGTTTTGCGTACAAGATAAAATGTAAACTGGGTTTCTGCTGTTTCTACAAGAAAAATCTGAGTCTGGAGTGCCACTCCAGATGAACATAACCCATATCAGGTTTCAGAGCCTAGATGCAGCTCTGACAAGATAAGGCAAGCCATAGCACTACTTCTCTTTAAAAATAACTGGGTTTAGAGCTATTACCACCACTTGCATAGCCCTATTCATCATCCGCCAGAGCCGTTATTTTAGCAAATGTTCTCTCCAGTCATCAGCAGTGGGGGGACAGCTTCTATATAGGGGCTTGATGGAAAGGTGACTTTTCAAGCTGAGGGGTGTTGTTATAGTTAACAGTGCAATCTCGCCCTGTCATCACGCCACCAGCGAAAGCAAGAAGAAACTGATTCATCTTCAAAACATTTCCCTTGCTGCTTGTTTTTTTCACTGTATGATGTTACATTGCTAGGAAACATGCAAACTCCTACTGAGGATTCCCAATAAAAAGCCAGTGCCAGCAGTTACCACCAGGTTGCATAATTTTCTCCTCTGCTTAGAACAGCATCTACTTGCAGCCGCTATGAGTTAAGGGAGCCAAACTGTTCTTTCTCATGGCTTCTTGCCTGCGAATGCATAGCCAGTGCAGCTCCCAGCAAACACAGCAGAAGTGCTTATGTCAAATTTTCTCTTTTTTCTACAGATTCAGGTTGATTTTGCCAGATGGACCACTTGACTTTAATCAGACAGTTATATCAATAAAACTGTGGGCTTAAAATGGCACTGACATTTCAAGGGTTTTTGTTGGAGGGGGCATGAGTCATAAGGCATGGACTCAGGGGGTTGGCTTACGCTGGCAACATACAGCTTTTACATCAGCCAGTACCCGGGACCTGGTGGAGAGGAGAAGCAGCTATGCATCCATGGAAGGCTTTCTCCATCTTTGGCTGATTCTCAGATTGTGGTCCTTGTTTTCGCCCTGCCATCTTCACTGTTGCTGTTGGTGACTATCGATCATGATCACTGACTTTACAGGCACAGTAGTGCTTTCCACTGAAACCTTTCAGGTGGACCCTTACAGCTTCTGATACAGGGCATCTCTTCTCCTCACACTCAATTACAAATGGAATCAAGATTTAATTTTTAGAATATACTGAAAACTTTATTCCTTTACCCAATTTATTGTCATAAAAAAGGAGCAATAGCTGCTTGTATTTTTAAATATGATCACATTTTTGTTATGGCTTGTTTTTCACTAATATCAAACATGCCAAGTGTCCAGACCAGGTGCCATTTTTATCTCTCACAAAATGGAGCAAGCACATGAAAGCAAGTTGTTCCATAAGGATGGAACCAGGGGTGCCTGCCCACCCCACTTGCTTCCCTGTGCTCCCTCTGATCCTCCCCATGCCCGGGACCTTCCAACCCCAACAATTCTGCCATACCTTATGTGCCAGCCCCTTCCCCAAATATCCTGCAGAGGCATCACTGCTGCAATGCTGCATGGCTGCGAGAGGCAGCAAGGGCACAACTTGCTGCCTGGGGAACGCTGGGAAACTGTCCTGGCACTGGGATCAGGGGCATTTTGACAGGAAATAAAGAAATTTCTCTTTTTAAACTTGATTCCCCTCTAATAACTTATAGATATGTACCAGCACCATTCAGTTAATGTCTTATCATACAGAAGTGCTTCATTTAAGCTAGAGAAACAGTTATAAATGCAATTATTCATGCTCTCTGTTTTTCCCCACTTGGAGTCTTCTGCCTCCAGGTCCTTCCTGTTGGCTTTACCTTTGAGTCCCATCTGGTCTACCCACTGCTTCAGTCTGAGCTATGGTGAGATTTCCAGCTATGCCTTCAGTCACTTTTGCCTCGTATGTGGAAAGAGAACATCCTTGAACATTTCTATGGGATGCACACTCATGTCAGGGATGCAGTTCCAAGCTGTCCTCCTTTTCTCTTAAAGCTATACACTGGGTCACCGAAGTCTTCCCAGACATTTAGCACAGTATTTGCTCTCTCCTCACACACAATCCTACACGACCCTGACAAGAAACAGCTCCTGAAGTTCTGGGACAGCACTCTGGCCTCTTTTTGTTTCATACTCTTTATGCCATTCAACATACAGTTTTTTTCCATTACCTATTTTTTTTATGTTTCCCTCCCTCACACATCTGCCATATGACAAATGCACTCTCTACTTGATCATTACTAGGTCTACAGCAGGAGCGGTCCAAATTTTATGGGGCAGGCCTAGTTTTGGATAAGGAGCCAGAGCTACCGAAAGATGTAGACCTGTTCTGATTTAGTAGTTCAGAATAGGCTTCTCCAGGACTGAGAACATTCAAAGTGCTCCTATGTGGTAGCTGGTTCAGAGAGAGAGATTTCAGCTAGGCAGCTTTATAGTATTCAAATATATAGAACCTAGCATCACTGTCCTACCACATCCTGATGTCACATGACGCGTTGATCTGGGACCTTTATCTCAGCCTGGTGATTTTCCCAGAAATTACTAGTTCAGAGCACCCTTCCTCAGCTAGGCTATATTTCAAAGTAGGTGGCTGGAAACAAGCTGGATCACTGGCCATGAGGGGAGGTGACAGGGCCAGTTTTTACAGCAATTAATACATTTTTCCAATATGTCTTGGTAAACACTTGCTGGACTGCTGCAACTATTTTGTCACAAGAAACATCTGAATTTGAGACCCGCAATTGCTTGAACACAAAAATATCACATTCGGTTCAGGAGAAGCAAAACTGTAGCGGAGCCATCTTTCTCTCTACTCAGTTCCCACATTGCCTGGGCTTGGGGAATTGCTTGTGACACAAGTCAAAGCAGACACAAGGTTGCTCTAAGCTGAGTCTGGTTGCCTGCCAAAACAGTTCCCAGGAGACTCTCCTACCAGATGAGAATTATGGTAGTCAAGTACACTGCTCTGCAATACCTGCAGCTCCTCTGGACTGGGGCTAATTAGTTATGGGGCAATGCCAGCTTGATGCTAGGACAGGGTTTCTGCCATTCTGGCACAAACTACTGCCTCCTTAAAGAAGCTTTACAGTCACATTGTACATTACTGATATTAACACTTGGATCTGGCCCATATAGTTTATTTTACATGTCTAAATTGCTGAGCCATTGAAAACAATAAGCCAAGTTTGTATTTCATATATTGTAGCATAACGTATTTTCTTCTGTAGCATAAATGTCATTTAAATATCACTCAGGGCTGAGAGCAGTTGGCCTGGGATGTGTTACAACTCTTGGAGCATGAAGGGGCAGTTATACAACACCAGGAACATCATAATGGAAAACTTTGGCCTAAGATGTACATCTCATCTTTATCTATATAATGAGATCTGAACAATTTACCCATAAGCTCTATCTGGCAACACAAGAAATGCCAAAACTGTTTGACAGACAAACAGACCTGTCTTTTGTTTACAAATGCCAAGACTTCTGGATCCCTGGCTTCAAAGATGCTTGACATGCAATGCGGTGCAGCTGTGGCCATCCCGGGGAAAGCAACGAGACGGGTGTTATTTGAGTATGCTCTCAGCAAATACTGACTGAGAGTCCTGTCCTCTGAATAGTTACGGCTTGACAGCTGCTATTTATTATGAGAAAAATAGCAACTGTAAAGCTGCTTGCTACTTTATTTACCTGAAGCTAGGCAGCAACCACGGAGCTAGGATATTAAAAGGCAAATTTTTCATTTAGTACCTCTGACCCCAAATCACTAGGGACCAGTTGGTCAGATTGCTAGCCATTAATTACCAGCATGTTTTTAATGTCTTGGCCACTTCTAAGATTAAGCACTATCCGAAAGTATTACGACAGTATATATTCCTGGAATTATGTTAACAGAGGATAATGCTGATTTTGCGTACACAGCTTCACAGCTCCTACCTGTAAAGTGCTGATGTGGACAGGAGTCCCTGTGCCATTCACAGTGTTCTTCTTGGCAGCATTTCCACCCTTCCCTTCCGCTTGCTCTGCCTTGGCAATCTTTGCTTTTTCAGCTTCAATTCTCTTTGGATTGTTTAGCATTACCTGAACCACTGCGTACTCCACCAGGGATGCAAACCCAAAGAGAAGGCAAACAATCAGCCAGACATCTAAGGCCTTCACGTAAGACACTTTAGGAAGTTCAGCAGCAAGAGTGGTACATTCAGATGCCAAGCTGAGCACTGAGAAAATACCTATGGAAAGAAAAACAATATATTGATTAAAGAAAACTTACCCTTACTGACACTGGCTGTGCTCTTCCTGTGAAACAGACAACACTGAATGATGTTTTGTAACAGCGAATGGCACTTCACAATGCGGTCGGTGTACTTCGCAGCAGGTAGACAAAGTGCACATGCCTTCAGTTAATGAACAAGTTAAACCGAATACTCGTTTAGGATCTTATAGTTAGTGATGAATTATTAATAATGAGTACCTTCATTTTATAAATGGAGAAAGAAATAAGTGAGGCTAAACTGGTCAGGCTGTTTTTCTTGCTTCATTACACAACTCAGAAATGGGCTTTCCAGACACTTATCGTACAGCGTGCACCTAAGTCTGGCAAGATGGAAGAGAAATGTATGATACTTAAATCAAAAGACTCAAAGTCCTTTAACTTAGACTTGAAGAGCTACTGTTGTCCCAGAAATCTGAACTGTCCCTATTTCCTATTTCTGCTTCTTGGATCTAGAGTAAGCTTTCTAGATAAAGGGCTTTCCAGAAAGCCCTTATCATGAAAAAAAAAATAAAACCACCTGCAAAGGCTGTTGAAAGGTCACACTCGTCGTCAAACTAGGCTTCAACGAGCACCGCTCCGTAGAAGGCTTTCAAATGTCACCATTAACAGAGGGCTCACACTGCGAGACAAAATACAAGCCTGATCTCCAAGAGGCTCCTGTGAAACAGCAGAAGTGGCATCAACAGCCACATTTGGGAAAAGCTGACTTCAGAAATGACTGTGATGTGGGGAAAACTTGTTTCACTGTCCCAATTCAGAATGTTCCATTCTGGTTTTGTGAATGATAACGATAAAAATCTTCTTTAGTCATGAGTGGGTGGCTTCAGGGAATGTAATCAATGCCTATAGAAAATGTTGGCCAAAAGGACGTACTCAGTTAGTCTTAACTATGTTTCTTCTATTGGTTATGTGTGTTATTCAAAGCATGAAAAAACTGTAATTCCTAGAGAGATCGTTTTCTTCAGATCCGTTTTAAGTCACTGAGGATGTGAAAATGTTAGTAAAACTGAAAGTATCTGCACTGGCCTATGAAAGTATTAAATTCTAGTTGATTATAAATAACAATTATTTTGCTGCTGTTCCCATTTCGATTTCAATAAGATTGAAAAAAAGAAATCATTACAGTCATATGACTTCAAAATACAGAATCTTATGGTGTTTTATTTTGAAATGTGTAATAACATATTATTGCAAAGCTGGATTTTTTTGTCCACTGGGATAATACAGAAGGGCCAGATGTGCTATGTCAGAACATAATGACATGGCAAATACCAAACAAACCTCAGTGCCCACTCTGGTTTATTTTTGATCTACCATATCTGAAGCATTCAAGTGTAAACATATAAGGATAGAAAGTCAGCATAGAATAGTCTCCTTTTTTAAAAATTTATTTTCACTGAGAACGCCAGCTGTCTTGGGCTGAACGCTAATTATGGATCATAGTGAACTGCAAGAACAAGTACAAGTAAGGCTGTATTACCTCTTAACATATAAAGGACACCTCTGCGTATGCCCAGCTTTCTGTTCATTCTCTAACAGCGTACTGCATCAAGTACTACGCCGTGTCTGTGCTAGATCTCTGAAGGGCAGCCTCTACCCTTACCCTGAATAACCCAGTTAGCCAATGACATGGACTGGCTCAACATCTTGGATATTGGAAATTTTTTCNAAAAAAAAGCAGTCCACAACCACAGGAGCTTTTGCAGCCAGAGAGAGGAGTGAGAAGATGTAAGAAACTCTGCAGACACCAAGGTCAGTGAAGGAGGAGGGGGAGGAGATGCTCCAGGTGCCGGAGCAGAGACTCCCTTCAAGACCATGGTGAAGACCATGGTGAGGCAGGCTGTCCCCCTTCAGCCCATGGAGGAGGGGTGATGCGGAGCAGGGATTCCACCTGGAGCCTGTGGAGGACCCCATGCCAGAGGAGGTGGAGACATCTGAAGGAGGCTGTGACCCTGTGGGAAGCCTGTGCTGGAGCAAGGTCCTGGCAGGACCTGTGGATCCGTGCAGAGAGGAGCCCAGGCTGGAGCAGGTTTGCTGACAGGACTTGTGACCCCAGGAGGGACCCACACTGGAGCAGTTTGTTCGTGAAGGTCTGCACCCTGTGGGAGAGACCCACGGGAGCAGTTTGTGAAGGACTATAGCCTGTGGGAAGGGCTCATGTTGGAGAAGTTGGCGGAGGACTGTCTCCTGTGAGAGGGATCCCACGCTGGAGCAGGGGAAGAGTCCTCCCCCTGAGGAGGAAGGGGTGGCCGAAACAACCTGTGATGAACTAACTGTAACCCCCATCCCCCTGAGCCACTGGGGGGGAGCAGGGAGAGTTTGGGGGTGAAGTTAGGAAGGGAAGGGTGGTGGGAGGTGTTTTGAATTTGGTTTTATTTCTCACTGCTCTCGTCTGTGTTTGCTTGGTAATAAATCAGATAAATTCCTCTCTACATCTGGTCTGTTTTGCCCAGGATGGTAATTAGTGAACAGCCTTTCCTTATCCTTATCTCGACCCACAAGCAGTTCGTTACACCTTTTCTCCTCTGTCTAATTAAGGAGGGGGAGTGACAGAGCAGGTCTGGTGGGCACCTACACTTCAGCCAGGGTCAACCCACCACATCTGCCAACTTTAAAAACGTTCACTATCTTAACATGCGAATATTATTATCATGTCTGGTGCTTAAAACATTTGTACAATCACTTTGTAGAGTTTAAAATACTGGATCTTACAATCTTGGATTTAACTCTATAAAACTGACTTACAAATTCTACTAGCTGAAAATATTTTAGTTGCGCTTCCACCAATTTGTTTAGTAGAGCAGTTCGGGCCATGACGGCTTATTGCCTATTTCCATTTGCCTGGATTCCTAGGATGAGAAGTTCATTCTCAGAGTCTGAGAAACTTCTAAGTTTTCAAGGTGACAATAAAGTGAGATAGAAGCATACAAATATCCCATTAAGCAACCGTTTGCTACCCCATCAGAGCTGACATGGCCTTTGAGATCCTAGTACCAGAGTTGTAAATTGCACCTCTGGCAGCAACTGCATTATGCACCTACCTAACACAGTCCAAAGCCCAAGACTCAAACTGAGTGAGGAGAATGAATAAATAGTCTGAAAGACTACTTATTAAAAATAAAAATAAAGAAGATTCCCCTTTTCTTCTCAGGGAGCACAAAAGAGAAAGGACAGAGCTCCTTCCTCTACACTTGCAGAGTAAAGAGAAAGTTGGCCTTTCTAGGAAATACCTTTGCATTTTTGTCCCCTAGTGTGGCACCCCTCTTGGTGGCAAAATTTAGCTTCTAAAGAAGTTTAATTAGCTCCCAGCCTAAAGCATGATTGTACAGAGCTACTATTTTAAAAATACTGCCTAAGGTTACACGTGGATAATACCAGAAAGGGCCCATCCAGCAAAGCACTTCAGCACCTGCTGCAGATGACTAAATCTCCTTTTTTTGAATCCATCAAACTTACTGGCCTCAGCAATATCTCCTGGCAGTGAATTCCACAAGTTAATTACATGTTGTATAAAACAGTATTTTCTAGTTTATATTACTGCTTTAAAAATGTCTGGCTTCATCTCACTGATGTTATTGAAAAAGGTAATATTCTGTCTCCCTTTCCTTATAATTTGATATCTCTAATACATTCTGTTATTTCATTAAACTTCATAAACTAAAAGACACACTCTTGCCAATCCTTCTTCGTACTACAGTTCTAACATATATCTATATATTCCTCTGAGACCCCACATTTGTTACAATTTTCTAAAATGAAACGGCTAGAACTAAGACAGATCTGAGGACAGGAGTGATGGCCTGGCCTCCGATCTAGCTGTGCTTTGTATGTGTGGAATATATACATCACTACTACAAGCCTTCAGTTACCCTGTTGTACCCCAACCCGTGCTCTGGACTATTGCTCCAAGTCACTGCACATGGACAGAAGTCTGATGTCCTTCAGATCCCTCCAGCTTCGGAGAAGATCTTACTCCCCTTGGGGATCACACAGCAGTGAAGGAGAGAAAGGAATGTTTTAAACAGGTGCTGGAACACTGTCTACCTGTAAAGAACTGGAGAGTCCTCTGTCAGGCTCATCAAAAGGTGAAACACCAGCATTTAATTAGGAGGAAGCATTCAGTGATATCAGACTTTACATCGCTTAGTCATAGCTGTCCAGGTACCAGCCCTTTGTGGTCTTCCCTACCACCAGATGATCTAACTGGGTGAAACGTTACAGGGCTTGCAACTTAGTTCCTACATGGACAAAGGTTTTTCCTTCTTCTTCTCCCAGAACATCAATCAGCCTACAAAAACATATTCTGCTTACTGGTTTGAAAAGGATCTTCTATCCCTAAATCACCTGGAAACTTCTGAGATGCCCAGCCATGGGGAGCCATAGCCACCTCTGCTTTATTCTAAGGATGACTGCATTAAGATATTCATAAGTAAATCTGAAATAGTTTCTCATCTGAAATCTGTGCCTAGCCATTGATCTGTGGTGGCCATTGGTAACACTGTTTTGGGATTAGATATCATCTACTTGACACAGAAATGTTAATCTTGTTAGATTTCAAGGTCAAATGTCTTCCAGGATGCAGCTAGAAGAGTTAGTGTGTCACCCCTTACAAACTGAAGAAACATAAAACTTAGCCCAGTGACAGTGCTATCAACTTGCATTACTACACACTGACTCATGACTAAAGGATGGTCAGATTTAGTGGCTTTTGCCTCTCTGGGGAGTCAGGAACAGTCACGTATCCAGGCCAATGGTTAGCGTCTTTGGAAATACATTATTTCAGAAATGCTATGCTAATACATAAAAGGAGACAATAAATACTTAATAGAACTAAAACTTAAGTAAAGCAAATAAACAATAAATAAGCACGCGTGTTTAGTCATAAAGACATCCGTGTTACATAAATCAGCACTAAACCTCTTATAAATCTAATATAAAATTAATAAGCCTGTGTGGTCAGATATTTGAAGTGCAGGATTATAAAAGTAGAAATACAGTTCAGGTTCTGATCATATTGGAGCTCACTACATGAAAAAGATTTCCAGTTCTTGTTTCTATCATTTTAATTCAAGACATGCTACATTTTCCCCACGCTTTTTTTTTTTCTTAAAATGCCTTGTGCTTCACATTATGGAATGCATCCTTGCTGCTTTTCGAGGTAAGAGATTACATTTGCTACTTGCTATCAAACTGATATAGACTGTGACTCCTCCCTAAGTAGCTAATAATATTTTTATAAGTCAAGAAAAATAAAGCTGATTTGCATTCTGAAACGGACTCCGTGAAAAAAGATACAATAAATATAATTAGATAGTGGTTTTGTTACATTTAATTAGAGCAAGGTAGCCAGCACTGACTCAGAGGCCAAAAGTAGCACGCCAGCCATGGTTCTCCAGAATTTTTACAGCTCTTCATTTGTTTTGCCCATCATACCACTGGAGGAGGAAAAGGCATGGTAGATGACCTCAGATGTGAGCAGTGGGGCTCAGGCCAGGGGGAACATGGACCCTTTTCCACATAACAAAACTCAGCAGGCACCCTTCCTGCTCCAGCTGGCTCTCAGCGCAAGGATTTCAGCTACCCACTACTGCAAGACTCTACTGATCACAGACAGGGATGGTACGGTGACGCAGCAGGTCCTGACTCCAAGGGTCTCCAGTGCTTACCAACACACCTGAGGCTGCACAGGACTCATGTCCTGTGGGGGTAAGGAGGTTCAAGTGTGGGTGAGATGATTCTGAGGAGGGCAGGTGGCTGGAGGTCGTCTGCAACTGCACCCTGGGGTCTTGAAAACATGTGTGCTGAACCTCCTGGGACATGGAAAAGGTTTGGAAAATAAGGGGTACAGACTTGTGGAGGAATGCCAGAGAAAAAGAGAGCATGGAGGCCAAAGCATGGGGAAGGACAGATCATGGCATGGGGACAGGAATCCAAATAGGAGAAGTGTCAGGATGCAAGATCCTCGCTCTGCATTTCATTGAGCTCTTGGGGTCAGCAGGTTTGGCCACCCCAGAGCTGGAGTCCCATGTACAATCCAGTTAGTCAAGATAATACTGTTTTGATTAACCCTGTGTCCTACTATCTCATAATAAATGAAGGACCTGCCTACTGCATTGTGCTGAGCAGCATGAAAGCACGAGCCTGAAGTACTCTCATGAACTGTGCCTCTAATGAAATAAAACTAATCAGGTAACAAAGACGTTAATTCTCTTCCAAACATCATTCTGTTTCTACTACTCTTCAGGTAACTGTTCCAAGAGGTAGCTATTTAGAGCCTTACTCATCTTGCTGCTTTCTTACTGATTACTCAGATGTTCAAACTCCTATAAACTGGATATTGCCACAGTTATTGCAGCATCACCCATACATGGGTAAGAGCGTATTTGTCTGGGTTGAGAGGAACAGGAACAGAGACAGTGTGCTTGTCACGTAAGTGCTGGAATCATTATCAAGCGAAGTCTTGATGTGGAGGTGGATTTTACAGGACCAGGGATGAGGAGGTTTCAGTGAAAATGATGAGCGGATAATGGAAGTGAAGTTGCTTTCAGTGTCCAGTGTCAAAGCAACTGAGTATGGCTCAATGGTGTTAAAGTGGATTGTGACGGTACGTGTAAACGCAGGTTACCCAGTGGGACTCTTGCAGCACTTGCATCAGGATTGATCCAAAATGACAGCCAGGATAGAACAACAATTAGCAGTGTAGGAGCATAAACACCCATCATGTAAAATCCAACTTGTCTTCTTAAAGTGAAGATTACTTCTACACAAGTGTAATAACCTTTAAAGAAATAAATGCATTAATGTTTAATGTGCTTTGCAAGTCAACCTCTTCAGATCCGTATCTTCTAGGCCTGTTTTTATTTAAGTTAAGAGCAAAAGTTCAATGATTTGATTTTTTTTTATAAAGGCAAAGAGTTCAATCTGAAAAATAAAAAATAAAAAAATGGTCAAAATACAGAACTATATAACTGCCAAGTGTGGCCAGGCATGTGGTACTCTGTGCTCCATAAGGCACCCTCTGTCTTTTCACAGCGCATCAGTAACAGGCAGTTAAAGTGACTCTCATCTCGATGCTGACTTCAGGATGCAGTCCAGGTAAAGCCAATGGGGCCTAGCAGTTATAGTAGCTTAAGCTCATCTGAAAATCCTACTTAGCATTAATTTGTGCAAAAGATGGAATGAAGAAATATTAATGTAAAAAGTTCAGAATGGAAAGAAGTGATCTGAATGTGACTCTAAGAGAGATTCTCCCAGTACTGAAAGCTGGCACAGGTGACTTCTAACGTTTCTACAGACTTTAAAAAAGACGAAAAACACTGTAAATTTTGTAAACAAGAAATACTGACTCTACTTTATTGATCTAAATCACCCAAACATTAAAGTTACCTGTTAATATGAATTCAATAAATAAATAAAGCTGCAGATACTAGAGATTTTGCTGGAGGTAACAGATGGATCAGGAAGTCTGATAACCAGAAAATGAATTCTGTTCATATTTTCACTCAATTAACAGAACTGGCATTTTTAAGTTAGTATTAATACAATAACATTGTAAAACCAACTTCATAAACTACTCTATCACAAGGAAAATGTATTCCTATGTTATATTACAGCATTTTCAAAATTCAGATCAGTCTAGATCTAGAAATAAAGTCGGTGCAAAGCTGATTTAGAAGACAGAATCTCTCAAAAAGATATGTATTTATCTTTATATTTTATCAATTAAACGCTACAGCATGATAAGTCATCTTAAAAGTGCCGTTCAACAGAAAAATAAAACATTAAGGAAACTTTTCCTGACAGTTCTCTAATGTTCTTTCTTTAATGTTCAAAGCACATACACACACACAAAATGTGACCATATTACTGAGCACTTTTCACGTGGTCATTTCAGCTTGTGATCACAAGGTGCTGAAACTTGAGAAAACACTACTGATTTTCTTTACTGTTTAATAGTAACCTGCACAATTCGTAGGTTTTTCCTTAAGGTTCCTAAAATATCTAAAGATTTTTTAAATGTTTATTTCTAGATTTAGGGCAATGCTCAAAAGGATCATGATAAATTCAATAACAAGACAGCAATCTTGAGTATTTTCTTTTTTCCTTAAACAGAATGTTAAGTCTTCCAATTTTTCTGTTTCTGTGAATTTTATTGGGGAATTGCAAGATCCATCCCTTTAATTTTTCACTACTTTATAGCCTATTTTTTCAGTAAGTTTATTGTTTAATTAAGAAGTGGGGGTTTTTCAGTGCTAGGTAAACTTTCACCCTATCCAGACTTAGATTTGAATGCAGTCACTGCCAGTTCATTGTGTTTTCACAAATGCAGAATTTTCCTGAGGGGAGCTAATTTCATGTTATTTACAAATGGTAAATCACCCGAGATAGGGAATTACATAGTTATGCTAAGAACTCAGCTCATTTTACAGCTACAAAACAAACCTAATTTCAATTTTCATTACCTTTTTCAAGTTAAATTATTTGAATTCTCTTCAGACTTGGGATCTAGCTCAGAAGCAATTGCAAGTAACAGACCCTTCTCTTCAGTTGAATACTCGATGAGAAACCTACAGAGGATCCTCAGAAGCTGCAACGCCACAGCCATCCTCTCTGAGTTTTAATGGGAGATTTATTCACATGATGCAAGAGCCCTGACTAAAATACACTCTGCTGACTTGAGTTATTGTAGCAAGTCTTGCAGTTACCACAGTATGTGAGTAGTTTGGATATAATTATAGGTAGGGGTTAATCAAGGTAGACAAGATAAATCATTAGAAGCCAGAGGACAGAAACCACTTAATAAACTTGTGCTCACACTCAGAAAATAATCATAGGACTGAATAAATACAGGACTGAGGATTGCAAGTAGCTGTCTGTAACGTCAGATTTTCCAGAACACTTAAGAGAAAGGATGAATCTGCAGGGTGAAGCATTTGAAGTTATACTTTAATACTATCCACTTCTGGAACAAAAGTTGAACCAGAAAACCAAAATTATCCTACTTTGCTGCAGCTGGCATAATTCTACGTGAACATCCTATTGGAAAAGATAAGCATTTACAAGCATAAGAAGATATTAAGACTATAGAAACAAAATGGTGATAGTAAGATCAGAAGACATGTAAGCAAAACCAAGAAAAACATTTAATCTCGTCTTCAACTTAGATGTTTCTATATTTGAATCAGTTTGCAGTAATTATATGTGATAGTTACTTTTATATGAACTACTGATTTGTTAAAAGAAATCTGTTTTCTCCCACCGAACATAAGACGTGGAGTATTAACCATTAACCTTAAACAGTAATTGTAGGAAGCTTGAAGTTTTTTACCAAGAAAATAACTTGTATTACTTACCTGTGCCTTTATAATACTTGGTACAGTTACCATATTCGATATCCTCCTTTTTAATATCAAACTGAGGCAGAGCAATTTTCTCTAGCTGTACAGGATCTCCAGACTGCCAGATAAACCGTAGGTCATCAGTTGTGTAACCAACTACAAGAACAAAATAATAATAGTTGTTTAAAGACCCATCTCAAACAGAGTAAACTCTGCAAGAAAATCTAGCATGTATTTATCATACTTCTTTCACTCTTTTTTCTTTCTATTTCCTGTTCAAAGAATTAAATACAAAAATGAAATAATCCACAACTGAATTTTTATGTAGGCCTAAATCAGGACTTGGTGGGTGCAACATTACGTTATCATCAATATTACCCTGATTAAGAGATGTTTGTGACAGTGCTTACCATTTAAACAGAGAAAGCAAAGCCCTGTTCTCCACAGCTTTGAAGCCTCCATATTCATTCATGCTTTACTTCAGCAAAGCATGAAAAATATACTGAACTTTAACACCACTCACAAGTCCTAGTCACTTAAAAAGAATTTAACAACTCAAAAACTGTGAAGAATCCTGACTTTTGTGTAAAATAATCTTTCTGCTTAGTTGTTCAGATTAAAGGCCTTGCTTCATGAGAGCACTGACGTTCGGGAAATACTTGACCAGGAATGTAAGTCAATGTGTAGTCCTACTGAAGTCCATTCAGCCCCTTCCTGCCCTCCTGAGCGCAGGCAGACTTCAGCATACATCTGAGTGTCTAAATCATAATATATACAACACCACCATGTGACAGGCAGTGCAAGTTAGGCCCACAATGTTCAAGCATAAAGCAATATTAATGCAGTCATAATCATTAATTTACATGCTGGTTTTTATGCTACCTTCTGTTTATTAAGGATTAACTTTATTCAAACAGAGATAATGTGTGTTAAATGGGAACAGAGATAGCGAAACATAAAAAAGATGGAGCTGAAATGCAGTGTTTTGCAATTCAAAGCCTCTGAAAAATGAATTGTTCTTTTCCTGGAGGCAGTAAACGGATTTCTTTATATGTTTGGAAAACAGTTGTGATTAAAAAAAGAGGTAAACTGTTCATGAGCTAACATCTCCAAGATTCACAACTTCATAAAAACCACAACGTCTCAAAGCTCCATGATGAAAGATAATGTAAAAAAATGATTAGTTGTTCTAATGCCTCATTCATAAAATCAGTCTCACCCCCCTACAACCTACAGCAAATCACAAAACTGTCCAGATCTTTTATGATAACAATTATTGAACGGGGAAAATTTTGTCTATAGGGAATGTGTAGAACTGGGGATCATAACTGCAGATACGAGAACAGCTTAGTAAAAACTGGTGGCCTTTTTTGTTTTGGAAATCTAACCATTAGAAACAAAAGAAAAAATATTTGGAAATAACTTCAGTAGGATAAAACTGCTGATGACTAATAGGGAAAGCAATCCTAGTGTTGGAACTAGAGGGACAGACTGGAGGTCATGAGAACCATTCTTATTTTTGACAACTGAATTAGAAGGTAGAAGAAAGTTGAACGCATACTGTCTTTCCAAAGGAGCAAGTTCCTCCTGAATTTTAATACATCAGCTTAGGATGGAGAGAGACCTCCTTAGTATGGAGAGAGTTGGTTAAATAAAGTTATTGCAAATTTTTTTATGAGTAGTTCTTCCTCGAATAACTATACATTGTAATGTTCGTAAAGCAACCTAGTCTGAAAGCTCGAGCAAACTTCCATTAATATTACTGTCTAATTCCAGTTTAACCTCAAACTGACTTGGGTTTACCATAGGTATTTAATTCAGTTAATGTATATACAGTGCTGATGGACAAAACTACTATGGACGTACTAGAATTCTGAAGATAACTGCTGGCAATCAAAAGCAAAATTGGAAAACTCTGATATTATTATTATTGCCCTTGTCCCCACTAGGATGCCCTGCTCAGGTTTGATAAGTCTTGTTCTTTCGTTGCTTTTGTCTTTGCTTCCCTAACCCCACCTTCCCACCAGACCTGGTGGAGTAATAACTGAACAACGTTTTTGTGTTATAGCAGGAAGGGGCTGGAGCAAGCCACCATCTGTCTCGCCGTTTCACACCAGTCCTTACTCAGCAAAACAGACTGCCATGACAGTGGGATCACCACTGGAGTACTCGGGAAAGGCTGTATTGGACTAGACACCCTTGTGCCTGCGGAGCAGGAAAGAAGATGGGTTTCATAAACATTTTGGCTGCAACTTTCCAGCATGGCATGAAGCCCTTCAGAGTTGAGACCTGGCTGCCCCTTCATAAAATCAAATCACTTAAGAGACCAGGGAAGGACTGGTAAAGGAGAGATGCCTGAATACATCCACAACACATTTTGAAACCACTTTCAAAAGGTTTGATACTAAGTGCTCTCCATGTATTGGCATCAAATACTTTTCCTTTGGTACCATATCAAGAGAGATTCAAATAACACCATGCCTCATCAGTGCAAAGGAATAAATTGGACCTCAATAACCTACAAAGCAGCAGAGGTTGGGGAAGTTAAAACTACCTAGGGAAAACATGGATTCTTTTTTTCCAAATTGTATGTGTTTCCATTTTAATAAGTTTATTGTAAATGTTTTTATATAGTTGTCACTATGTTTGATAGGAAAAGCTAAAACCAAAGTGCACGGTGCCATAACCAATAGAAACATTTTTGATAGGGAAATATATGTTGGTAGGAACCAGTGATTATTAATTTAAAGATTCATTAAAAATGTTGTCATGAACAATACAGAATGGATCTTTTTTGTTTGATTCTCAGGCATGCACAGAAGGCAACTGTTTTTATGCACAGACTGTTTTACATACAGCTTTCCAATTGCATCTTGCAGCGCTGTGTATCCATAGGAAACAAGGTCAAGTCCAAAGGGCATGACAGAGTAATAGACAATCTGAAAATACAGAAAAGGAATTTGAAAATATTGTGAGCTGCCATGTAAGAAGTAGACTGCAATAAGAAAAAATAAAAGGTATTTCATTTTCAGCTTCTAAATTAGCAGAAAAATATAATTAAGGTTATAATAAGTAAAAGTTTGAAATTGATCTATCTCTAGTAGTCTGAGAATAAAATTTTATAGAGTTTTAAACATATAGTAGTTCACAAATTAAAGACTTACTGACACATGACAAAATATATATAGTCCATCAGAATAACCGAACCAAATGGCCATACAGAACAGAGTCCTGTCTCCAGCAGTGGCCAATGTCAGACTCTTGAGGAATATGAGAATACAGCAATTACAAAATGATATTTCACCAGATATCCAGCAGCCTCCTGAAAGCTGCACCTCAAGGACTTCCTAAACCACAAGTGATGTTTCAGTATTTAAGGGACCTAGAGAGGTTTTCTTTTCCCTCCAAGAAACTGCTTAGCTTCCAGTTGCTTTCTGGAATTGGTTAAACTTTAATCATGCACAGCATTCTGCAGCAAGGAACGTCATAGCTAAGCTGAAAACACTCTAATCATCTCATTTTATCTATCCTGAGCCCCTCTCATAGTTCTTTTAATGAAAAAGAAGTTGAAAAATCAATGACCATCAGTTGTCTCTGTGCACTCATGATTTAGACACCTCTAGGCCACCACCTCAATTATCTTGTTTTTTCCAGCGTGAAAAGTTCTGCCTTGCTAGGTGTTCTTTATTAAGGATGCTGTTCTGTACCTTTGACCATCCTTGACCAGAACTGCCCCTTGTATTCAAGATGCAAGGATAGCATGAATTTATACAGTTGCATGACATTCTTTTTAATCCCTAATACTTCCTAGAATTCAATTCACTTTCTCAACCAGTAGCTGACATTTTCAGAGAACTAGCCATTATTATGCAAAGGTTGTTTTCCTAGCTGGTAATAATCACCTCAAAACCAATCATGTTTTATGTAAAGTTAAAATATTTTTTCCCATATGCATAATTTTCAGTTATTTACACTGAATTTCATCTCATACTTTGTTGCCTAGTCACTAGATTAATTTGTAATTCTCACTGTAGTCCCTTATCTTTACTGTCCTGAATATTTTGGCATCATCAAAAGCGCCTGCCAATTCACAATTTTCCAGCTGATTTATGTTGAACAGCACAGAACTCAGAAGAGATTTTTCCATGGGACTTTGCTGTTTACTCTCCCTCATGTGAACACTAGCTGTTTATTCCTACATTGTTTCCTAATTCTTAACTATTTATACAGGAGAGAGCTTTCCTTTACATGCATTTGGTCATTCATGTATTTTGATAACTGAAGATTCTTTCATTAATATGTGATAATATATCTGCAACCTAAAAATACAAGCCATAGCTTAAAAACTTAGTAGCATGTCACAAAAACAGTGCCTCAGAAGATTAATCTTACTTGCATAGATATCATTTATGAACATACTGTAATATTAAAACAAAAAAAATACAGGACAACATTAATTTCAAACTTTATTGAATTTGTTTTTGTTATTTGGAGGTTTTCAGAAAATAATTTTTCCATCAAAAACACTTCTATTAGTATTCACTCAATATTCACCATTTGCTAACCTATCCTATTGACTGAAATAAGCTCGTTTATGAATAGCTGCAACCTCGGAAAATATTTGAAAAAAAGTTTCAGTACTTCACTTAACATTTGCTATTTCAAATGGGAAGTTCCCTTTATTGCTGAAAGTTATTTTCTATTTTGAAATATTAATTCCTATAGACTTCAAAACCTGCTACATAAACAACTGGAATCAGAACCAGGACCTTCAGAGTGAGCCAAATGAAATGCTGTGATTGCCCAATATATTTTCTTTTCTGATCACTGTCGGCAGAAGTTTTGAGATTTAGTTTTCTCATCCTGATTTGGAATAGACAAAAAAGATCCCAGACTCTCACATATTCTTTCTTTTTTCTAACCATTTCTACTCCAGGAAGAAAGAGCTCAGGTGATGACAATTTCACAAGTGGTTCCCTCTTAACGGTAAAGTTGCAGTATGTTTAGGTAACCATTTTTTCCTCTATCAGGGCAATATGTTCCAGTTCACACCAGAAGAAAAGTCACTCACTGCTAGGAAATTGAGCTTAATCTCTACATATTATTGTGTCTATAAACTCTTCAGGTCTGTAATTCACTGTGAGATCCTTTTTAATCCACCAGTTTGCTATTTTCAGTGGATAACTATTTTTATGGCATGGTATACACCTTTGACAAACCAAGTCAAACAACCAAGAAGTATGCATTAATTCCAAAGAAATTTAAAAATATTTTTGGGTCTTTTTTACAAAGCATTTATGTTCACCAATTTTGTAATTTCTGCTTTTCCGTCATTAGTATCATTAGTAAGTAATCATCATTTACTTTAGTTGATTTAGAAATTCAAGTGGTGTGCAAATTTTATTGTTTTTCTGAAGGCTTTACTTCAGATATCTTATTCATCTCATTATGCTTCCGGGAATCCAAGCAATTATCAAGGTTTAAATTTTGTTTCCTATAATACTACTTTGCTTAATGTTTTAGCTTAACATGACATGCGAATGTACATACACTTCAAATTTCTAGTACTTGCTGTGCTATCAACTGACATGCTTTAAAACATATTAATCTGATTTGTTTACACACATTTAAAGTATTGTAGCATTGTTTACAAACTGTCATATACATTTAAATATTAGTCATAAACTGTATCATGTTACTAAGTCTAACACAGCATATATATCTCATATTAAGTAATTTTAAAAAAGAGTAGAAAGATATCAATAAAATACCTCATGCTGACTAGAACATCTCCATCCCGAAATATAAAAAGAAGAATATTTTCTTGTGTGACATCATGGAAGTTAGCATTTTTTTCATTTGCAAAGAATAAGTCCGGCTTCCAAAGACATTTAAACATTGTTGGGTCTACTGTCAGCGTATCTGAACCTCTCCAGTCATTGGGCAGTTTGAGTCTGGGGTCATTCCACTTCTGTCTTAGAAATATGTTGACTCTATAATCCTGATGGGAAGAATATGTACATATTAGATGAGCCAAAAGTCTAGACAAAATCCCACAGAGAAAGAAAACCAATCTATCAGACTGAAGAGAAAAGCAATTTATGCCCTGATTTTTCTGTCACAAAGACAGTGATCACTATCGAAATGACATTGATAGGTGCTAAGTTTACTACAAACTGGTAGATGATGTCTCACTCATGTTCTGTATACGGCAACATCTTTTTAAAAAGGGCCAAATTCTCCCCCTAGGATCATTTTTCTGTCTCCTTGATAGTAGTCCTCTGTTACTTAGTGTCCTGGTTTCGGCTGAGATAGCACTAGTTTTCTTTCTAGTAGCTGGTATAGTGCTGTGTTTTGGGTTTAGGATGACAATAGTGTTGATAACACACTGATGGTTGCAGTTGTTGCTGGGTAGCTGTAGTGCCTACACTCAGTCAAGGGCTTCCCAGCTTCCCAGGCTCTGCCAGGAGCACAGGGAGCTGGGAGAGCACAGCCAGGGCAGCTGGCCCTGGCTGGCCTGAGGGGTTTTCCCTGCCACAGAATGTCATGCTCCGCAGGGAACTGGGGAAGCTGGGAAGCGGGATCGGTGCTCGGGGACAGACTGAGCATTGAGGTTTGTTTTTTTTCGAAGACGGTGAGCAATCACATTGGTGCATCACTTGCATATATAATTGTAATTATCATCATCATCATCATTATTCTCTTCCTTTGCTATCCTATTAAACGGTCTTTATCTCAACCCATGAGATTTTTGATTATTCTCCCTTGGGGAGGAGGTGAGTGAGCAGCTGCGTGGTGGTTAGTCAGGGGCTGGGGCTAAGCCAGAACACCTAGGCATAGAGAAAAGCATGCAGCAAGACAGAGGGAAGCCATAGCTTGACTACACTAAATTGCTGCGGACAGCAAGCACGGTATCACTTCTACCAGGGTACCCTGTGAGTCTGAATTCCAGCTTACTCTCCATTTGGTTAAGTGGCACACTGATGGCAAAATATCACAGTATAAAAGCAGAAAACAGACTAGGTAGATAATAGATTTCACACTGCACACCCAGAATACAGCCTCAGACCTTTTAACAGTGATTTGGGACTATTTTGGTAACTGAGGAAAACTGACGCCAGCTTCCAACACAGGCAGTGAGGCAGCATGTCCGAAAGCGGAACAGAGTAGGTCTCAAGGAGACAAAATCAATACTTCACACAGAGGAAACTTCCCTCTGAACTCAGCAGCACTCTTGCTCAAGGATGGACAGTAGTAGAGCCATGCTCAATCAGAACGTCATTTTGCCTTCAGGAATTGGAGTAGCATGTGTCTCAGGGCAAAACGATACCCGCACGCATTCTGTCCTTGGTGAAAGCTGTGTGCATCCAAAGGAAAAATCTGACCCAGTATGTCAGTTATGATTTTTCAGTCTTACCTCTAAGTCCTTCTGCTTTTTACATTTACATTTAAGTCAGTGCCTTTGTTTTTTTTAATGTAGGCAGATCACTTACAGAAAAAGAATAAAGGTATTGCTGAAATAAAGTAAAAAAAATAATCTCCCAAATACCCCAAAATTCTGTATGTAAGATAACACTTATCTCCAGTCTTTTTAGTTGTCTTCTACGGTGTGTTTTTCTTTTTTTATAATTGTCTATTAGGTACAAAGCATCCTGAGATAAGGGCTGTGTCTTTTAGAGCAGTGAAAATGCTGCTGCTTTACAATGATAGCAAAATTCTAGAAATCTGTGAGTGAAGGTACTCAACATATTTTTGGTTTGTCAGTGTATTCTGTAAAACAAATCTTATACACTTATTTATTTTACACATTAATGCCCTCTTATGCATTTTTCTCTTTCATTATACTTAATATAATGTATACATTTACAGTCCAAAGCAAGCGCCATGTTGAGACAGTCATGCTAACTCCACAGGAAGGAGTTCGCTTGTCTAAGACCTCATGCAGAATAATTTACCCTGTTGAATTACGCTGTTAATTGGAATACAGTGCCCATTTTCCCATGGCCAGTCCACCAGTCAGATCAGCCTAGGTATTTCTTTATTACACTATACTGTCTCATATTTTTTCTTACCGCATTGTAAGGAAAAGCAAAGTATCAAAAATAAATGGAAAGAACTGAGATAATATTTATCAATATGCATAGTTTTGAGAGATATGTTACTTGTTGGCAGTGTGTTTTTGAAAAAATATACATAGCCTGATTCGTATTTATACACAGACCTATATTGTCAAAGTAAAGAAGTATAAAATGATAGTTGATATGAAGTGACTTTGTACTGGAAGGCTTTCATAGAGAAGCTTTAGAACTGGAGTGAATTCAGGTCATTATCTCAGAAAGACTCTTTTCAATTACATGTATATAATTGAAAATGTACTTTACTTGTTTCTTGCTGAAGTTCCATTCCATATGCACTTCATGTCTCAGTGGAAACAACTACTTTAAACCATATGAGATAAATACTGCATACCATTCATGCTCACAAGCATTAGACTATTCGTTACATCAAAATTAATTTCCCCATAAACAAGTGCATTACCCTAATTTTAACAAAATAAAATGCCTTCTTAAAGCCATAGGCAAACAATAAGCAGTGTCCAACACTTGCTTCAGTGTACCCATTCAGAAGATGTTTACGTCACTTAAAAGCAGAATGCCCTGGCAAAATAAGAATTGAAAGTAAGATCAGGATGCTGTTTTATTTCCTTCTTTGCTGTATTACAGATGAACCTAAGTATAACAAACAATGGGATGTTTTGACATTTTAAGAACTTGACTCTGATCCCACTTAAGTCGATGGAACAAAAATTCCATTAAACTAGAGTAGGTAGGTTCAGATCTACCTAAATGACTGGAAACTTGTGAGAAGGTATACTTGGAGAGAAAGGCCATCAAGATACTTGAGGCAATATAGAAAATGCAGGAGGAAGCAAAGATATGTCAGGACGCAAAACTGGCTAGCCAGACAATGATATGCAGAAGGGCTTCTTCTTAGAAGAATATGAAACATTACAGCATCTGGCAGCAGTATAGACTATGATCTGGTATAAATCTATTTTGAAATAGGTCTGCAATTAGTCATCTCAAATTTGGCAATGACTTTTAAAATTCAGTATGTGCATTATTATTAGGTTCAGCAGGGGTTGAAGAAGTGGTCTGCATGAAGCACATGGCCTTCCTCCTATACTTGTTACAAACATTATTTGAATATTGCAAAATGATCAGTATTTTACAATGAAGCAGAGTCAAAAAGCAATTAAAAAGCCTGAAACTTGGGGGGCAGAGTGGAAGAGATATTCATCAGCATTAGAGCTAGGAGAACCTGGTAGGTAAAAATAACCACAAATGTATTCTACAGGGCTTTGTTTTCACATGAAACTCCAACAGAAGGCAAGCTATTTTCAGGGAGGTTGAAAGGGGAGGCATTCTAGGAAATATTTAAAATGCAACCTACTAAACAGTAGGCATGTGGCCAGAAAAACTCCTCAGGCCAGAAACCAGGCATAGCCAATACATCTCTTTCTGCAAACTGGAGCACATAGAAGATCATGAAAGGCTTTTTCTACATGAATTGCACTCATACAAAGGAAGGAAGCATAATAGCACTGTCTGTCAATAAAGTAGAAAATGTCATTTTTAAGATTAAAATAAGGAAACCAAATTTTCCTTTATATACATAAACATTAAAAAGACCTTTCTGCAAGGTTTTAAAGTCAAGGAGAATGAGGAAGTGGTGTTTTGCCATTTGAGTCAGTGAAGAAGGATTACATTGCAAGTACAATCTTGAATACAGATTCTGTAGACAGAGTCAGATAACCAGCACAGCTGAAATATTATAGCCCTACAGGTATTTATACCAGAAAGCACCTATCCCTAGGAGTCCTTGACTAGTCACCCAGTCTATAACAATCTCTAACCATGACACAGTCACCATATTGTCCCACAGATCTGCAGTCTAAAAACAAAAATCTGTGAAATCAGAGGCAGAGTTAGTGTGGGGATCCTAGACAAGTAGTCTAACGAGCTAGAAGGAAACAAGTTACAGGATTCAAGATAAAAGGAGCTTACTGGAAGGTAGCAGCTCTGGTTTGAGCTCCCCTCCATTTAGCTGTATAAATTCCTATTCACTCTGTAGTTAACTCATTTTTTGTTTAGTTTTTCAACATAATTTATTTGATATGTGTGTGAAAACGTCACAATTCTCTCGAGTTTTCAAGAATAGAACATGAACACTACCTTTTCTAGACACAGAGCAAACATTTGCCCTTCAGTTTCTTCACAAGGGCTTGATTAAAGCAATACAGGCGTCTGGGCATAGATGGGTCCCATCTTGCTTCAAATCGGTATTACTTCAAACCTGTTGATGCTTTTCTGTAAAGAAATTCTCTACTTTCTTAAAAGTAAGTAGACTCTACCTCGGTGGGAGGTAATCTCCACTCTTTTTGTTGAGGATGAGCCAACTGCATAGCTAAGAATGCAATCATTATGGGACCAGAAGGGCAGCAAGCAAAAAATAATTGAAAATAATTTCCTGAAATATGTGTGGAAGCATCAGAACCAGACACTATGATGTCAAGACAAGGGACAATGTGGGAGACTCTTGACTATGTCAAAGTTTCAGACATTAAGCTCAGAGTTGGCTGTTTTTGAGAGGGGTCTAAGAGCAGGATACAGGACATCTTGTTGAACATATTTCCTTCTGCATCTCTTTTAACATTCTTCTGAAGAAAAGGAGATCAGCATGGCAAATGGCCTTTTCTCACTGGCACTCTACACGTTTGTTGGGTCTTCTACCACCAACACACTTCCAAACACCTGGCCCCCATGGTTATTTTTCCACACCCTTCCATCATCCAAAAGAAGGAATCAACCCTTTAGCATGGCTAAAACAGGACACTTTACCCCCACATACATTTTGCAAAAACCTATGCGTTCAACTGTTGCAGCCAGAAATGGCTGCGGAGCCAAGAATCATCAGAATAATTCATCAACTGAAATACTTAGAAATACGTTATTTTACAGATTTTGGTAACACTAATGATATCGCTCCAACCAGTTTAGTAGCTTCTGGTAACTTCAGAGACAGTCAAGAACTCAATATTCGTCATGATTCACACCAATGCCTGAGACAGTAGATATGCAGACAGCCACTCTTTTCTCCAATACTGAGGAATGTTTTTCAGCAGTGCTGTTACTGCCTGAAAATGTCTCTCCTTTCTGAATGCAAGAGGCCCCTCTGGTCCTTCACAGAGTAGGCACCTCAGCTGCAGGAAACACTTTTCCTATGATTTTGGAGATACAAGTTTTTTCCTGGTCTAAGGGAGTTCTATTGTCTGGTGTATAGCCCAGACCATCTGAAGACAAATACCAGCCTATCCCCAAGAGAGCAGTGGTTCCTGTATGTCCACAGGACCCAATGCCCTCTGCACCAGGAAAGGTTTCCCAAGCGATATATGGGGAACAGACTGACTGTTTCCTTTTCAGTACTTCCTGTGATATATTAAGGCAACCAAGAAGTAATCCAAACTTCACAGAAACATGCTTAGCTATCATGGTGATCAGCTGCACATAGAATTCTAAATAAAAGCATAAATTAAATTGAGGATTGTATCTGAAATTCTGAAATATGAAGGAAAGCATGACTTATCTTACAGAACATCCTAGTAAATTTGTCAGTGACCATATCAGGAATTCACGGGCATGCATTGCTCTAGAGAGCATACTTAATTTGGGGAGGAGCACACCCCTTACATTCATGTTTTGTTACTATTTGGATCTGGATGAATTGTAAAAAAGCCTCTGTAAATGTCGCTTTTTAAAGCATGCAATAAATTTCAGAAACTTGAAAGGGCCATCTGGCCCAATATACCTGCCATCTTAGACACTTATCTCACTCCTACTTTCCTGCTCTTCCTCCTTTCTCTCTTTAAACTTCAGTCCCCTTTTTGTTTTCATGAAATAAATCTCAAGGTATCTTTGGCATACTTACATTCTTTGTTTTACTATCACTTCCCACTAATGCTATTAGCTGACTTACTATCATTTGCAATCAAATCTAAATCTTTATTCACTCCTAGTTAAATAATCAGAAATTTCTGGCCAAGCCGTTCAAAAGCTGTTTCAGCTATCACATACATTTAACTTTGAGCAGCTCTGCAGTCCTACTGAAATGTCATTAGGGTATCACGTAAGCTGGTTCTGAATTTTAAGTGGGTACCTACTTCCACTGGCAAGAAAAGGTGTTTTATTATTCATCACCTGTATTACAGTTTATTGCTTCTGTGCCATTATGAGTAGGAATGCTGCCCTAGCCACAGCGCTAAAAATGCAGCCTGATTTTGGGAACTGCCTCAGTGCTTTGGAAGCAGAAGATGACTAAAGCTATTTCTAAATGGGATGCTCAGAGAGGACGGAAGAACTCCCACATTGAGTGCATGCCCTGGCTGTGGCTTCCCACATACTGGCAAGACATGATGTACTCCCTTCTGTTTTACACAAAAAACCCTCAACCCTGATCAGATCAGAACTTCTTCTACAATTAAATGTAATTTTTTGGCAATATTTTTGATGGTATTTATTGCAAATACCATTGCAAAGAAAATCTTCAAGTCCCAAAATATTTGAAAGGACTTTGCTTATTTTGAAATATACTTTATTTCCTATAGAAACAAAATAAGTGACAAATCATTATGAGGATTATTTCATTCTGTTATTGACACATTGAAATTTTCTGACTAAACTGGAAACACATTTTTAGAAACTTCACTCCTCAGTTTATCTTTCTCACACAGTAATTAACAGTAGTATGGTCACTGATGGTCTACTCCTTTACTCCTCCTTCCATTCCTCCACAATTTACTCCTATCCTCAGAACTGCATAAAACAGAGAACCGCGTATGTTCTTTTTCTTTCATATACAGCCCTGGTGTTGTCTTTAGTAATACACCAAGCAACCTATATTTTAACTCTCAGGAAGATTCATACTACCGAATGTGTTCTCCCCCTGAACTTAATAACTTACGGAAATAAGTGTATTTCTTGCATCTTAGAAACCATGGATTTCCTTTCATGTACATCAGATTCTAAAAACTATGACAATGTGTGGACAAATATAGAGTAAAACAGACGAATAGGTTTATGACATAAAGCACCATCAATCACTAACCCCATTAACTCAATTCTCAGTGTCTACAACATAACAATTATTTCTACTTTATAGTTGATAATCCTCAGCCTGAAATTTAATTTACTAAGAAAATATCCATGTGTGCCATATTAA
Organism: Psophia crepitans; assembly: GCA_013399095.1. Lineage (NCBI taxonomy): Eukaryota > Metazoa > Chordata > Aves > Gruiformes > Psophiidae > Psophia > Psophia crepitans. The sequence goes on along the minus strand of VWZZ01007484.1, from coordinate 1,208,706 downwards.
TTTCATTTCAGTCTTACCATAGTTGTCTCTTGAATTGACCCAAAGCTGTTAATGAAGATGTTGACTGCAACATCGACTGGAATTCCTTTAAAAAAAAAAAAAAAAAAAGATTTCTAGTGAACTGCACAATCCAGTAAAGTTGTGTTATCCTTCATTTAAAGCTCCTTTGTACTGGTATCACAGTGTGATATGTTTTTTTACAGGGTCATACAACTTTATCTTTTCAAGTAGTACACAGTTCTCAAAAGCTATGGTTTAATCTATTTCCATTAAAAGCCAATAGAACACACAAAAAACACTTTTCAACCTAGTGATAAGAAAATCTCTAGTCCAGAGTCCAGAGTGCTAAGCTTAAAGCATTTCACAGGTCATAAATTTGAATAATTTTCTGATTCTGTGATTTTCTGTTATCACAGAATGCACAATCTAGTATTACTTCTGCTTGCAGTGTAATGGATAGAGGGAATTCACATTTCTAGCAGCAGACACTTTTACCTGTCAAGGTCATAAGGATGCTCTATCAGCCCAAATTACATGTTTGTGATTTACAGTGACACATTTACTTCTATTCTAAGAGGATACTTCTTTGTGCAAGTCAAGTACATAACTGCAAAGTATGAAACAGGCAGACAAAATCTGTGGCATGCAGCTTTCACAGCTACCTATCCTTAGTGCAAGAGAGTTGGAAAGCTGCTCGATTTTATAACGGTTACCAATTTGCCAAGAAAAATTTCTAGAAGCCAGCAGCTGTGAAGATATTAACATGGACTGGATTTTTAACTCTTTTCCACAGCCAGGATTCCTGTAGTTGAAGAGGGATGGTGTGACAGCTGCTACATCTGCCCTCTGTCACCCTGCGGGAACTGATTGGCAGTCATTTAATCTGGTGTTAACAGAGAGTTATCACAAAGCAGGGAGAAGTGGCCTGATGGTTGTGAGAACTAATTATAGTCTGATAGTTTTATTTAGCACCTATATGTTGAGAGTGTCAGTATGATACTTACACTAGATGCATGGATCTGATCTCATTTACATTGTTACAAGTACTTAATTCAGTGGAATTCTTCCTATTTTCAGCAACAAAGACATATAAGAATATCTGAAGGCTCTTTTGACAAAGTAAACAAATACAAATATATGCCAACCGCGTCCTGGGCTGCATCAACACCAGGGTGGCCAGCAGGTCGAGGGAAGTGATTCTCCCCCTTTACTTCACTCTTGTGAGACCCCACCTGGACTCCAGCTCTGGAATCCTCAGTACAGGAAAGACATAGTGTTGCTGGAGCAAGTCCAGAGGAGGGCCACAAAGCTGATCAGAGGGATGGAGCACCTCTCCTACGAGCACAGGCTGAGGGAGTTGGGCTCGTTCAGCCTGGAGAAGAGAAGGCTCCAAGGAAACCTAGTTGTGGCCTTCCAGTACCTAAAGGGGGCCTACAGGAAAGCTGGCGAGGGGCTGTTTACAAGGGCAGGGAGTGACAGGACAAGGGGTAATGGGTATAAACTAACAGAGGGGGGATTTAGATTAGATATTAGGAAGAAATTCTCTACTGTGAGGGTGGTGAGGCAGTGGAACAGGTTGCCCAGAGAAGCTGTGGAGGCCACATCCCTGACAGTGCTCAGGCCAGGTTGGATGGGGCTTTGGGCAACCTGGTCTAGTGGAGGGTGTCCCTGCCAATGGCAGGGGGGTTGGAACTGGACGATCTTTGAGGTTTCTTCTAACCCAAAGCATTCTATGATTCTATCTAATACTTTGCTTGTCTGCATACAGTACCTTAGAGTACATTTAATACATCAATTCAAACTCGGTAAATTCTATTGGTTCAGCAGAAAATCACTAAGATACAATTTCACGTGTTTCCATCCACTTTTTTAAGTCAGACGAGTTGGGTGTGGTGCCTTTGGTTATGCAATCAGCATAATACTTTCTTTAGTGCCTGATGCATGTGACAGAGTACCCACCACCCCACTAGTAGCCAAGAGTATACTATCTCTTCCAGATGTGAATAGGAAGGGCGGTCTAGGAAAATGAGCCATGTGTGAGGAACCCTTTAATGTGGGCAAACCACCTGTCAGAAAATGTGGGGTTTTTTTCTTCCACCTCCCTGTGAGTTAACATTACATGTCCTCCCTTTTCCTTCTATCTTGATTCTTACCAGACTACAAGCAGGGTTATCAGAAATATAAAGAAAACTGTGATATGCTTTGTGATTACAAGCTGATCACGCTGAAGAACAGGTAAGGCAGAAGCTGGACATTTATTCTGTGTGACAAGGCTCAGTGCCGAAAACATATTAATATGATTCTATGGAGAATAAGAAAGAAGCAGGACACTTGCTGAGAACTGGTTTTAATACATTTATAAAACTTAGTTAAACAGAATGTTTGAAAATGTTCTCTTCAAAAGTACAACAAATATCATAGATTTCCAAATTTCTCGTATTATTGATATGCATGTTAAAATATCTCTTAATGTACATATAATTAAATTTAAGTTTTAAAAAGAAAGAATTGACTTATGTAAAACTGCAGTGTCTGTAATGTAATAAAATTGTCTATGTCTTTTTCCAGCAGGGAAATCTAATTCCTGGAAAGCGTAACTTACAGCTGTATGAGTTATTAGAATTTTTGAGAATATGTATTCCAATCTTTTCTGCATATGTAAGTAAATCACATTTGCCTACATGGAAGACTTCTGCAATATTTGCCTAACAGGGAGATGTTTTAAAGTCAGAGAATATGTTTAAATTCATAACCTATTTGAAATCCCAAAGTGTGTAATCACTATTGTAATTATGAAATCTTAACCTATTACCTTTCAGCTCAAAAGGGTAAATATCTTCTGCAGTTTCACACTATGTAGGGAAATTTCCATTTAAAAAAAAAACACAAGAAATTTAGGTTGTAAGTATTATGTCTATATAAGTTTTCTACGTGTGAAAAGAAGAAAAGTTAAATTCCAATGATTAAAAAAAAAGGCTAAAATATCTGACAAACCTTTGAAATTAGGCCTTATCCTGGGATCATAACTGAGTAATAGCCTATTCAAGATATTGCTGGTAGAATTGGCAGGTACTCTTGCAAGGTCTTCAGCTGATTGCTGGCTGTAAAAAAAAAAAAAAAAAAAGTGCATTACTTAATATTAAGACAGGAACAGCTGTGTGCTTAAACTTAAGTCATTTTCAAGTCTTGACATAAATGCCATTTCATGAGCCAAATATGTTCAGTATATTTGGGTTCCACACTGGATAGTCTTCCTTTCTTGTGATGTTTCAGTATTTTTCAAGAAATCAGAACAAATGCAGAAGCTCTCCTATATACTCTTAACTGTAAACTTGGAAGGAAATAAATGGCAACTCACTAATTGTTACCTTCTCTCCTAATATAAATATCCAGAGGGACACGATTTCTTCATTAGTAGAAAGCAGCCACCTGAACTATTTTCAGTGACTGTCAGATTAGGAACATAACTGAACTGACAGGCACTTGGCAGGTGCCAAACCATGCAAAGGCTTTGGCAGTCTCCCGCCCCTGCATGCCAGCGCCAGCTATTCCAGGGAGAGCTGGAGCTATTGCATAATCTCATTGACAAGTGCTGTAATAAAAAGCTTTGTTAGGGAAAACGAGGCCTTGGACTCTCCTCTGGTCTGGTTTTGCAGGGGGAATTTAAACATCTCCATTTACCTTGCTGTTTTTGTGTTGGGTGTTAAATTGAAATCATCACTAAAATTAAAAAGAACCCGTGACAGGTAAAAGTAGCAACACGAAATCGGGTGCAATACAAAGCAATCAGGGTGCATCAGTCCCCAATCCATGTACTTTAAGCACCCAGCAGGCTGATAATGTCATGTGAATGAATTTCTACGCTGTTTGTGGAACCCATCCACTGATGTTTTCCAGTTTTGAATCCTGTCTTGTAGTCACTTTTTCATCCATTTTATGGCCACTACTCTGCCACTCTGCTGACTGTCTGTCATTATAATTTAGTAACGAAGATGCCATGTAAAAATAAGACAAACACCCTACAGAGGCGTAAGTCATACGCATCAACACTATTACCTCTAGCAAACAAACATATGAACACATTTTAAAGATTATCCAGCCTGTTTCCTAAATGTTTTCCATAATCAGTATCAGCTGCTGTTGCCTCCCTTACCCTGATTAATTGCTCTTTTTTTCATTATTTTTTTCCATATCAATGTCAATTTGACAGACCTATGGGTTATTCTTTTTAACATCTCGGTTCAATGCTAGTTTTCTTTTCATCCTTCAGTTTCATTCATGTCCTCTGGGACTTCTGCACTATTGAAATATCTGTTGAAGAAAATACTAACTCTCCAAAAGGCTTTTGGCCAGTTTAAAAGAAAAAATAAAAATTATAGGAATGAATCAGAGCTCCTGATTTTAAGATGTCCAATTATAGTAGCTCCTGTTCAGCAGCTTCCTTATTGACTACTGTGGAATTAATTAATTAGTAAATGTCACCATTGCTTGATATCACTATTTGATTGAAAACTGGAGATAAGACCAGATTCCAGCCTTTGCAGAGCTTTAATGAATAACCCCACCTTTAAAATCAACCGGCTTAACTCAAACCATAAGGGAAACAACAGAAGCAATTGAACAGATCTGCTGACTTGGTAGCACCTACAATGCCTTCACAATGAGATTTAATCTCCTGAGTTAAAATTTAACTGCTAAGATTTTTATAAATAAACCTACGAAGGAGTTCCCTTTTATTAAAAACACGTCAAACATTTATGATCACATAAACGCGTTTTATTGTCATAGTCTCCTTAATCTCCTTTGTGCATTGTATCCTTCAGAAACAAAACAATCAGATTTCTGTTTTCCCTATTGTATTCAGGATATTTCTGAAACCTAAAGCTGCATATCTGTTTAACTGTTTGTATTTGTTTGACTTTATACATGAGGGAGAAAAGTACACCAACTCAGCTAAGACAGCAAACCACCACCCAATTCTCCTTGAAATTTCAGACCCCTCAACAGTCACTAGCAGGATTACTATGAATTCTGAAAGTGACCCAAAAGTGTACCTACCACAAAGCAGGTATCCACGAGCATAACTTTCACTGTAATGTACAGGATGAGAAAAAATTGTGAAGCAGCTTTAAGTGGCTGTAGTATATAACTCCCCATCCCTCTCTTGCAAATGTACTAAAACTGCTGCCACATTTTATAACTGCATCGGTGAACTACCTGTTCTATCAGGATTTATCCAGGGATGAATGGTCCACTAATAAAACAAGGAATATTTCACTTTTAGTAAAATATGTTAACTTTCACTACTATGTCCTTATTCTGTGTACAATAAACCTCTGCTAATTTACTATTAACACAAATATCAATAAGTGTTCTAATCCCTTTGAATAATTGATTAATTGTCTTTCAAACGATTCTCCCAAGGTTGTGTTTGTGGCTTTTTATATTTGATTTAGATTTGTATCACTATGCAAAAGAACTAATTTATTTCTGTCATTTTGAGATTCGTGTTCGCTTTTCAGTGATGACCTATACCAATGAATGAGTTGCTACAGAAATATCATAAATGAACTTTATATGGTTTTTTTTTTAGTTACCACTAAGCAGACAATAGAAAAACATAATGTTAGATGTTACTATTATTTTCTATTTTGTCACAGGAACAAGACAGAAAAGAATGTTCATTTAACTATTTAAAAGGCAGGAAAACACTCTGTACACTGTACTAATTTTGATACAAAATGTTCATGGCATTGCTTGCTTGCAAGTCGCCCATCTTAACATCTAAAACATCTAGATCAGATGCCTACAGAAATTATATTTATAAAAGGAGGGTCTTCTTAACCCAGGCAATAGCATTTCTTTCTAAATCATATATGGCTTGTATTAATGAAATATCAAAACCAAAGAACTAATGAACAAACTTAAATCTTTTTTTTTTTTTAATTTCTGCTATAGATTATACAAAGTTCATTAAATAGCAATGATGGTAATCTGACCCGCACAGGATAACATGAACACATAAATTAAACCCAGATGCTCATCAAGTGCAATGAGGAGAAGTCTGAGAAATTAAATGAGTGAGCATCAAACAGCAAAAGAAAGCCAAATGCAGCTGACAGGTTTGTCTCTTCTTTTAAGAGGAATAAGGTGGTAGTTTTGTGAGATCTGAGTTGCACTGCAGAAGCACGCTAATGCAAATATGTGTTCAGGCTGTTTGTTCAAAGGTCAGCCGTGAATCAGGCAAAGGTTTACTGCACTGGGAAGACAGTGATGGGATGAAGAACGGGTGGCAGCACTGCTTTCTGGTAAAGAACATCATGATCACGTCTTCTGTAAATTGTTGGGTAGGATTTTAAACTTATACAAGCGTAATGTGCACACGTTGATCCTCATTTACGTAAGAACCAAGTGAAATAGAACAGCACTGGCTGTTTTGGTTTGGGAGAAGCAGTGCAGACTCAGTAAGTGCTATTTTTTAAAGGTGGCTTTGAATGAAGTGGCTGGGCTGGCCACTGGAAAAGAAGCTGTGCTGAGTATTAGTACTATTTTCACTGCGGTCTTTTACAGCGTGCTGTCATTGAACTACTGTCGCTGAGTAGCACTCATGCGACTAAACACCGTCACAAGGACTGGATGTCCTTCAGAGAGCCTTGCTGATTGGAATGCCTAAATTTCACCTGCAAATCAGTAAATCATATGTGTAGCTTTTGGTGAGTTAAGAGGTTATGCCATGTTCAGAGTGACAGATGCACAGTATGACTTAGCGGAACAGTGAATGGGATGGGCTAAGTGCTTGGAGAAACAGGCTGAGACTACTCATGCTGCTAAGATATTTACCTAAAGCCACTACCACCTCTGCTTAATTGGCCATTCTGGAATGAACTAATGGTAGGGAAATGTGTAGACTGCATGAGAGAACAAGAATTTGAGCTGAGATCTCCCTTCCTAAAAGAAGCAGTTCTTCAGTTTGGTAAAGGCTGTCTGATTCCCACGTAACAACACTCACACCAACTGAGAAATTACTTACTATTTTTTCTTATTCAACTTACAATTTTCACCTTTGTGAAAAGCCGATAACTAGCCTATGATTTCCCCTAGCTTTCCAGCAGCAGCATTCTTCACAGTAACTGAGGTGTTCTGATCAAGATACTGTGAATAACAAACAAAAGATAAGGCAACAAAAGTCTCACAGTTCCTATGAAGGGAATTTAAAAGCAAGTAATAGGAAAGCTAGAAATTGCCTTAGCAAGAACTTTACCTAAATAACAATTTAAAAAAAAAACCCACACAAAAAACCCCAAACACAAAGTATGTTTTCTCTTTTTCTTCACAAAATGAGAAAACAAACAGTATTCTCAAAACTGTTCTTACTTCTACAAACAGTGTCCACAAAAGCCAGAAAGAAAACAAACTACATTTAGTCTTTCAGCATAACATCTCTAAGTGATTTGACTGGCCTCTCTCCAGTCTTTGGGAAGTTACTTCTGGTAACACTGATGAATAAAACCATGATTTTAAACACTGTATTTCACAGGATATGCACTAAGGTTCCATCTCCTCTTCCACTGCAGCTCTACACATTTTTATCGGTGCCTCTGAAGAACATGACTAACTTTTTCAATTGACGGCAATGGATAATTACTTTCATAATTCACTAATCAAAATCCAGAAGTTTAGATAAGCAGATAAGCATGGCAAAAGGAAGCATATATTACATGTGGTTTGAAATTTATATAGCTTCCTTACATTTATGTTAGGCAAATGTGTCAGAAGACATTATATCTCCATGGTTTATCATGACATTTAGTCTCTCAGAGCTCACTGAAGTTACAAGGAATCCTCATCGCATGCAGTGCTACAAGGAAGATGACTGGAGAAAAGAATATAAACAATATTCTCCACAAGTGGGAAGGGGAACCTTTGCTGTTGTAGTCATTCACCTACTGCTCTGATCCTTAGCCTTAAGATCCCATTATGCTGAAGAATCTCTAGTTTTAGAAAAGAACATGAATATACTTTTTATTTACTGCATGACAATCAGGACCAAAAAGAAAAAAAAACCAAAACAAAACAAAAAGAAACCCCCAAACATATCACAGGGACACGTTCACACACCATCTTACAACACACGGCAGTCCAGACAGTCAGGCAGCATGCTTATTCTATTGTTGGTGTTTGCCTAGAGTGCAGAGCTGGGATAATCTAGCATTAAGCTTTGCCTTTGCATAGTTTTAGATTACTGTCTGACAAATAAAAATATATATTCCAACTCACACTGTTAGTTATCTCCAGCAAAATTTCCTATATAATGCTGAAACAACAGATTTTAGTACAGTTTATCTAATCTACGTGATAGAAACTGACATTTTAGTCATAAAAATAAGTAATTTTAGTGATAAAAATAAGTTTTTGGGAAACACTGTACCTGTCACCTCACTATATATTGTAAGTACTATTTCCCTGATATAAGTTATCAGTGCTGGAATTTGTTTTTCTGAGTGCAATAACTCAAAGCATGAAAACTGGTTAACACAAATCAACGAGATACTATATAATTCTGAGTGATCTCTGTGATCTCTAGTATGCTTAATAGCTACATTTTCAAACTGTATCAGGTAACATCTGTATTACTAGATTACTGGGAAGAATAACTACAATGCCTCCAATGCAAAGTGATATCACTCAAATTACATTAAAACTGTGGAACTCTGGATAATTGTTTCATAGAATCATCATAGAACAGTTTGGGTTAGAAGCGACCTTAAAGACCATCTAGTTCCAACGTCCCTGGCTATGGGTAGGGACACCCTCCACCAGACCAGGTTGCCCAAAGCCCCATCCAACCTGGCCTTGAACACTGCCAGGGAGGGGGCAGCTACAACCTCTATGGGCAACCTGTTCCAGTGCCTCACCACCCTCACAGTGAAGAATTTCCTCCTTATATCTAATCTAACTCTACCCTCTTGCAGCTTAAAGCCATGACCCCTTGTTCTATCACTACATGCCCTTATAAAAGAAGTTTATGTGTCCTCACAAATGCAGTTAACAGGTAAACACCTAAAATTAGATATGTAACTTCAGTACCTATATTTGGAGGTAATGCAGTGTGAGAAAGGTTCCCTCATAGTGTAATTTGAAACAGAAACCTAGCTTGGGCACCCTGAATTGTGAATCCTGGATTATGGAGGTGAAATAACTCATCTTTTATGTCCTACTGTAGTTAGACCAAATATCATCGTCTCCTAATGTACATATGTAAGCAACTTGCCTGAAGTTGGGTGGTGTGAACAGCTCAATTAGTGCCACTACTTCAGTCCTTGTCTAACAGAAACCTCTAAATCTAGCTTTGGTTTCACATTCAACTTTGCCAGGGTTGGACACCTTAAGGAGTGTTTACAAGGTAATTTGAAGTGCCTTCTTATTACTCCCTAAGCTTGAGAAAAGCAAGCTGATTCATCTGCCTGCCACAAAGATGACAGCCTCCAAACCAGTAGAACCAGGTTAGCATGGTACTTCTTCCAGCCTGACTAGTACTGCTCCCAGAAAGCTAATCATGCTTCCATTTCTTAAAGTCAGTTTGTTTGCTTCTAGCTTAGGTACCTCTGCACCCCACCGAAGTCACCACCTAAGAGACCCTTGTGCATAACAGGTGTCTTGTTGTGTCCTGATACTGCATGCAGACATGAAAAATGATCAGCATCCAGATATTTAAGCCGAACTACAGATCTTTTAAAAGCAACTTATCCCCATCAGTTCCTTGTCCCAGTCTTTCTTCCAAATATAAGTACTGAGACAATACATGGATCTTGATTAAAAAAAAAATCTAACCATGTTTTATAGTGGTATACGTGGAGATACATTCTACATAATTTCTCTTTCAAAGGTCCACTTGGTGGAGCTGGGAACAGAATTTAGTACTATGGTTTTCTTTGCACTTACATTTAGGGGGTGTAATTTAACCTGCAGTTCCAAGTATTTTCTCAGTCTGGAGGTTGAATATGAAACACAAAATCTGTACCTTTACCTTATGATTGTAGTGCCTCATCACTATCATGTTCAGAATACAGTAAATGCTGGTCACTGAGAGGGAGAATTACTGAACGAGAACCAGCCTACCATGCCTAATTACTGTTTTACAAGCGAACGCAGGTTTTGCTTACATAGCTTTATCGTTTACTCCCCAGCACATTTATCCACTCTGAAAACAAATTCCCAAACCTCCTGGAATGTGGCCCTATCTGTCCAGTATCACAGCTTTCTATGAGAGTTACATGCTACAGAATAATTAAACCCTTGACCAACTGCTGTTACTATGGGGCAAAAGAATTTTTATAGGAACCAGACCTGGGCTCTGCAATGTACTTATCTTCAGAAAGACTGCGAGATATAACTGCCTCCACAACCAAATTTAGGCTTTTCTTTCAACTTCATTCCATCTTCTCCCACAAACTGTATCAACCCTCTCATCATACCTACAAACAAAAATGTTCACAAACTCTCAACAGTGTCTTCTGCAAGATGGGAATGAAGACAGAGATGATTCCACTTTCCCATCATTCACGTTTTGGGGACGATCACATCCGACATACTGATGGAGAGGCCATGTATACCCAAACACATGATGCAATTAAAGTCCTTGTCCATGGGAAGATAGAGAGAATACAAGATACACTTTGAACTTATACTTTATTCTTTAAAGGAAGAGCATGTCAGAAGCTGACAGTCAACGATGAGAAATTTAAGGACAGGCTTTCATACAACTCTGTTTTAAACACATCAAAGGCTTTTTTCCCTAGTTCCACTGCCTTTTGTTGTTATTTTTTAAAAGAAGCTGTTTATTGAACCTTGGCATCTGTGACCTTACTAAGCTCCTGCACTGGCAGATGGCACAAGCCATGTTTTCTGGAGGGCTTAGAGGGCCATTTCACAGTTTCTGAAGTAGCCAATACGCTTCATTGAATAGGAGTCAAAATATGATTTGTACTCCTGCTTTGTGGGTAAAAAAGTCTCTATAGATATCATACAGTTTTCAGTTAATCATCTACATGGATATAAATCTCCATGTAGAACAATGCATAAGGGTAAGGAGGGATGCTATTTTAAGCACAGTCTTGACATCCAGACAAAAGAATGAGATTTAGTGATTGAGCTTATACTCTTGGCATTGCCGTAGCATTAGAGACACTGTGGGATCTTCAGAAATGAACACTGCAAGTGAACAGCTGAGTCATACTAAAACTATAATCAACAGGGATAGGTGTGATTATGAGCACAGTTGTAACTGATTTTGTGAGCTGCTATTTGACTCTTACACCTCTATACCTTCTACAACACTGTCATAACCGAACTTCCCTTATAATTTCATTTGTCCAGGGATCTTGCAAGTAGTTTTGAGTAGAGACCTTCTGTGCTACTAAGGATTGTGGGGTAACAGCAGCAGTTCACACATTATAAAAATAACTGAAGTATTTATTATGATGTAACAAAAGAAAGAACATTTTTCAGCAGTGCTCTTAGAAAAAGTCACAGCTGAGGGTCCAACATGTTTACCAGAAACAGGTATTATGACGAATTATGAAGAAGTCAATAACAAGTAAGTAACAGAGATAATGCAGTTGATGGGTAGTCTACAATCAAGAAAGAGATCAGGTGGCTAAATCCATCTGTAGTTATATCGAAATCATCTGTATTCAGCATAGTGAATTTCAATATAAGCTTTGTAAACAGAGGACTGTAATCCACAAAATTCTTATTTTTTTTAATTGAAGAGGTGGATCTGGTTTGGGTTTTTTTTTAATATTTTCCACAGAGACAAAAGGCAAGAGTTTTGTTACACTAAAGCTTTATATTTTATTGCACTATGCATCGGTGGAAGCCAGCTTCTCAGATTTTTACTGTAACACTCCCTGCTATAAGAATTTAGGCCTAATATATCAGTTTCTTTGTTAATCAACAAACATTCAGGAATCAGACATCAGTATAATTAGTCTATGTTTCATTTGGAAAGCCTGAGGTAAGAAGGAAAATGATCTAAATGTAAGATGTGAAATCTTACATCTGTTCTAAGCAAGCATTAAATCAAAATAAGAAGCAAGTGATTAAGCATCAGCTTCATGAAACCCCTTGATAAAAAAGCTGGGGAAAACAGTTTCAGAAACGGGTGAAAATAAGATGGCCAATCAAGCCTCTACCACGCAATACACTGAGAAGTATAACGTTACGAATAATCACAAGTAAGAGATTTTGCTCTAAGATACAAAATAGAATTTTCCTAATTGAAAGAAGCAAGTATCTGTTTATGAGACAATAATGAACTTTTTATGGGGTTTCTAATCAGCTTGTTTTCAGCTTATTCTAGTAGTAGATAATGTCATGCCAGAGGGGCACATTTGGCAAAAGCCTTTTATTCTAGAGAGCCTTAAAAGGAGAAGTTCAAGCATGTTCAGTTTTCATACAAACAAATTCATCCTAAAGTCCCAAACCAGTCTTACAGCCAACCATTTCTTAATGTCAAACTAAGGAACTCAAGCAGTAACATCAGATTGAGCATAAATCTTCCCTTGAAAAGTATTTGCATACATTTGAATTTCATTATAAAGTTTGCAAAGAGAAGACTGTTCCTTATATAACTAGTAGTGTGGGTTTTTGTTCTCCTGAGGAGGTAAAATTTAGCTTTTCACATTTTGTAAGGAAACAAAAGGCAATAATTGGTAACAATTAAGCTTTAAATTTTATTGCACCAGTAACCAATGCAAATTAAATGTAGATTAAGATTTAATATATGTTTTCATTAGGAATTTGTACCATTCAATTTTATAAAAGATGCAAAATCCCATTTATTTTATTAAAAAAAAACTCAATGCATCCTTCTAAAAGATTTCTTTCATGCTTCACTAGTAAATTTTTCAATCAATCACTTCCTTTGAGACTATTTTTGGTCCACACTTATGGTGTCACTTAATTCCTACTCCATTGCATAGTGTTTTGCATTGTTTCTGAGGAAAGATTCCTTCCTTTTTTCCACAGGAAAAAAATAAAAATAATAGGAAGCCTTTTTTATAATGCAAAGTGTCACCAAGTAAAGAAGTTTTATGAAAGATTATAAAAAAACTTGCTGCTGATTTAAAGTTTGCCATCAGTAGCCTCAGTTAAGAGAACATTGGATAACTTCTGTGCAAGACAGAATTGACTTTTATCACCCGTTCACGAGAGGTCTTCTAGGTGCCAGCCACAAAAACAGCAGGCCTGCAACCCTGCTGATACAAGTGGTTGTCTCTCAAGCTGTGAACTTCAGCCAAGTAAGATAGACAACTTGCTCATTATTCAGAAAATTCGACAGGGCCTAGTGCTATGGCAATTAATTCTATCTGGCAACACTGCACACATGATACATCAGACAAACACTGGGTTCCACTAGTATTTTTTGCAGAAAACTTTAGCTGTCTGGAATGTAAAAGTATCACATCAAAAATTATAGTATTTATTCAGTGCTTTTCAAGTATACTGGTCACAAAATGATATATAATGGTAATGTCAGCTGGTATCAAAAAGAACAGAGTACCAAGAAATACAGTGCTTAAGAGAAATATAAATCCCCAAAAATCCACCCATTTATCAAAATGTAATCATGATATCCATGTTTTGAATTCCAATTAAGACCAAGTCAAGAACAGGGAAGGTGGTGGCGGGGAGGCGAATAATGGCTCCTTCAATGACACCATGGAAGATCTGGATTCAGTCACATCTGTCTTGGGAACTATGACATTTCTCTCCTTGCTACAAATCCTCATGGTAGCTCAGACCAAAACCTCCATACGGAGCTCAGTTATTCAAAAGGGATAGAATGGGTAGGGGTGATGTCAGATGAGTCACGATCGTATTTGAGACTTTCCTCTTAATGTATTAAAATCCAAAGAGACATCTCATTTTTCAGGTTTGATATTAAAAAAAGAATACAAATAAACATCACTGTCAATATTTAAAAAGAGTGGGAACTGTAAAAAGTATTATTCAAACGTTGCTTCTGTCTGGTTATTCTACTTATTTTTTTCTGTTCTTTGGAAAAAGTCTATTAATGTTAAATAGTCAGTTTCATCTTCCAGTCGTCTTCTTTTATGGTCAAAGAAGAAATGTGTTAGAAATCTGTCTAAACAACTTTATCATTTCAGGCACAGTGCTTTTCTACACTTACTGGCAACTTATTTTATTTCATCGATCTTTTCCTTGGATATTTACACCGTAACACTAAAAAGATGAGCAAGGCTGGCCAAGAAAATGACAAAAGAGGCCCTCACAAATAAAACTTTGGTATTGTCCTATGGATCACAACCTGAAACATTGTAGGCATTAGAAAGACGGAGTATTTTTAACATCAAGTAATCGTAAGTGTCCAGAATACATTCCCTATTCATCTGGGTAATAACAGATTTTAATTTCTGTATTTTTACAGAGAGATTATTCCATAAGGCCATGCTTTACAGCTACAATCAATCCACATCCATAAAAGTTATAGTCTGTAAATCATTGATGGAAGATGCTGAAAACCTTAGTTCTATCCAACATGCAGTAAGAATACGCATAGGACAAGCCTTCTCTTACAGAACTAAGCTAACCAGGAACTGAATTTCATTACAATGATGTTATATCCTCTTTGCTTTCCTCAGTACACCTGCACCAGGATGCCAGACAGCATAGCAGTGTGGGACTACATTACTGTCTGCCCATAAGTAGCAAGACACTGGGCTGGAATCCCCCACAGAGAAAGAAATGATTTACTGTGGCTTTAGATTTTTTTCTTTCATTAAAACAGAGGACAGGCTGCAGAAGGAACACACTCATTAACAGAACTTAGCTATGGTGCTGGCCAAACCCGCTTCCTCCCATTCCCACCCCAAACTCCATTCTATCAGCAGAAAGCATCACTTTCTACTTCAATTGCCATCTAATTTCCACTGTTAAAAATATGGCAGGGTCGCCATCATACACAAGCATAAAAGAAAGAAGGAACATACGATGGACATAGATACTGCTTCTTTTTCCCCTTTCCTTTCTTTGAAGACTTCTCTTTGGAACAGACTTCTTCAACCCATAAGGAGAACGAGGCGAAAAAGAAAACTGCTAGTAAGAACTTCATCTTGAGGATTAAGCTTCAGAGAAACCTTCAGTCTGTGGCAAAAGAAAAGACAGAGGTTTATGTTAGTAGGGCTAGATGTTGCAAATGGGAACACATACCAACAAAAAATAAACAAATGCTTTTGGTTTTGTTTGGGATTTTAAAGTTTGATCTTGGTTGCCTTGGGAGAGAGAGCTGAGGTGCACCTCTGGTATGGAACCAACTTAGGCAATCTTCTGAGAGTCAAGTATCTTCCCAAAGTTAAGGGAATGACAGTGAGGAAAAGATTTAAGTGCAAATTTACTCCAGTGTGCTTAAAAAATAAACGTGATGTCCTTCAAAGGCTGCCTAACTCAAAATCCTCAGAAACTTGGAAACAGAATTCCTCACCAAAGGTGTCATCTATCAGCTACGTTAAATATGGTTAAGCGTGACCGACCAGTCACCTAGCAAGGCAGAGAGCTGCAAGCCCTCTATGTCCTTGCGCAGATTAAATGACAATTATTTCAATGCTAGTTATGAGAAAGACTGGCAAATTTAATGTTATGTACAGAACTTAAACACAAATGACCATTCTGCACGAAGAACTCTCTCTGCGGAGCCAGCACGGAAAGGGCCTTGCAAAGATGACTAAACACAATCCGCAATACTGTGTGTTATTACATCGTGTTGCTTTTCACATTTGACTTCTCACAGCCCAAAGCACACGCCGCACGGGCCGGGCCCGGCCCCACCTGCCCCTGGCCGCAGCCACGCGACACTCTGGGCGTTTTCCATCCGTTTCCCATCGCACAGACACTTCCCAGGCACTTCCTTGGACCAGCTGACGCCTCGGCACCAGCTGCATTTCCCACTTCCATTTACTTATTTTTAATTATTTTGAAAGAGCAGTCGCTGGCTCTCTCTCCCTTCCCTTCCCCCCATCCCCCGCCCCCCCCTCACCTCTGGGAGGCAGCGGGATGCTTCAGCCCACCCCGGAGACCCGCAGCCCCCCCTCCTCCGGCCGCCACCGGTCACGGAGCTGCCCCCACC
>VWZZ01007484.1:1160081-1191928 GCA_013399095.1 Psophia crepitans | reverse complement strand
CCCCCGGCCCTCCTGCCGACTGGGCACCGACAAACGTGGAGGAGAGGTGTGTATATATACGCACATATAACGTTTAGTCAATGGTTACCGTCACTTCATTTATAATGGCAAACTTTTCCCTGTGAAAAAGCGAGAGATTTTGCTGTTTCTGGAGCTCCTGGTATCTGTTTGGCCAAGATTTTGGGAATGGACAGGCATCATCGCAGAGCCGAGTAGACTTAGGTTAGCGAACGTTCGCCCTCCCATCTTGGTTCAAAGGCCTTGTCTCCCGTTTGTCTCACGCCCTTTTTAGCGCCCAAGTCACTGAAAATCATGATCGTTCTCAAGTCTTCTTTAGTCTTCCAGCCTTATTTCTTATCACTCCTAGTATAAGAGCGGCTCACATTGCCGGAGCTTCAGCATGCAGCATCACCTGAAGAATGCTTTTTGTTCTTCAGAAGGAATCCAGCGATTAAGTGTAATACGTTAATGGACACCTTCTGCAACATCCCGTAATCCTCATCGTGCTTCTTTGTGGCTCTCCTGGGCTTTGGACTATAACATGACGGATAAAAAGCGAAGGAAGTGGCCTGCTTGGCAAACGGGAATGAAATGGGCACGCGACCCGGTGAGCGTGCCACGGCAAGCAGCAAGCGGTGTGTAGGTTCTGTAATATCCGAATTTCAGGTACCCTCAGCTCCATTCTCTGAGAAATGTTCCCATCCTAACTGAACCACAGAAACACTCTGAAAATAATTCCACGCCCTTCAGAATTTGCTGCCGTGTAGTACACGCGTACTGCCACATACATAAACGCATACGTATGTGCGCACACATACATGCATGCAGATGCAAAAATCTACTGCCATGGGTCAGTTTAAGGCCACAGGTCTTTCAAGACACAATTTTCCAGCTCAAACACAGGAACTCGCAAAATTAAACAGAGTGAAGTTGTTTCCTAAAGCAGAAAGCAAAGCCCAGAGGCCTCCCATAACACTGTCTGTGTGCAGAAAAAAAAGGGAAGCTGATTTTTTAAAAAACCCTTCTGAACTTTATCTCAGGAATAGAAACCAAGATGCTGTAGTTGTTCTGGGAGGACTGGCCTGAACGTATTTGAGAGCAGGTACCCACTGATTTTTGATGTGTTACTGGGGACAGGGGCATGACAAATAAGAGAGCAATATGCTTGAGATATGAAGACAGACGTGTCCCCTGTTTGCGTTAAGAAAGCCTTAAGACGATGGAGCAGAACAAGCACCCACAGCGCGCGGTAGGAGCGGCAGCAGGGGATCGGTGGCTGTCAGCACCGGTAGCCGGAGCTGCCACAGCCACAGCAGGCTCCGCTCTCTGAAGGCTGCATCCTGCAGCACCCAGCCCAGCTGCTTCTCACCTCCTCTTGTACACAAAGCACCTATTTGCCTGCTTTGGGCTGTCTCCACATCCTCTGGCGTTTGCAGCTGCCTCCTCCTGCAGCTATGGTTGTAGACACCTAAGGATGGATGAATATTTGTGGTAACTCAACAGGATAATGCAGAAAATAAAAATGAGTACCATCCACCCCTCAGGTTCACATTAAGTAAAAGCATACATTAATATCTTTTGATAGCTAGTAAATGTGAGGTGTATGTGACAAAGACAAGAAAAGGGAGCTGCAGAACTGAGGAAAAATCTTCCTATAGAAGCCTTGTACCAGCAAGCTGATTGATCGTGAGTCATGGGCCAGGTTCTGCAGATTGGTTTTGGAGGTGTTTTGTATTTCAGAGGTCCTCTGACTACTAAATGAACGTATAAGGGCAGATCCAGCTCTGTCTCAGCATTCATTGTGTTTCAGAGTGCAGGCATGGACTTTGCCATCTTTCCTCTGCTCACAACTGCGGCTGTATGCCCTGCTGGGAATACCTAACCATGTTCATTTCTCTGATTCAGGAACAATTCCCAGGAATTCCTGATCTTAGGCATGATCCTAATCACTAGAAAAGAGCTGTGTAAACCATATGCAAAATATAACAAGACCTTTGCTAGTGATCATCCCAGGGACATTAGTCCCTTCTTTAGTTTGCAGTAATGGAACATGGAGATCTGAAGATCCAACAGTCCAGCTCTGCTGTTCCATCACACAAACGATATTCTGTAGTTGCATAAGATAATTTCTTTGACTTTATTGCTCTTTCTAGTCTGCTTTCTTAAGGTAAATGAGTTTTGTGTAATAACCGTCAGTATGTGTGCAAAGAGCTTGTTGCAAACTTTTGATTTTTTTTCCAACTGACTCATACCACATTTAAATAAAAACACAACACAACAAAACAAAACAAAAACCCCTCACAAAACCCCTAGAGAGCTCAGAGATATTAACTCCTGGAGTTTTTGTAAAGATAGCTGGTAGGGAAGACAGATTGAGCTAACGTTCCTGCAGAAGGAAAAGATGGGAGAAAGCAAGCAGACTGGCATGAGTGATTACTAGACATCAGAAAATCCACCTGGGAGAAAAGATGTTATAAATTCTTTAAATACAAACATCTTTAATTCATAAAGTATCTGCTTTACTAGAGGAGGAATTATGACTGAAAAATAGAACTTCTAATGTCAAGTAGCTGACAAAATTTTATTAAAGCCTTTACCAAACTTTTTTTTCAGAAAAATGAATATGTATTTTAAAATTTCTGTTAACAGAAAAACCTATGCCTTAGCTTTCAGATTAATTCAGTCAAAATGATTGGAAAACAGACTTCATTAGTTTCAATGTTTGCCAAACCAGATTTTCTTATAAACTGAGTTGATTTAATTCATGCCACCAAAAAAAAAAAAAAAGAAAGGATTTCATGTTCTGCAACCTTTGTAATTAGAGATTATTTTTTTTTATTTCAATCACCTCTTTTTTTTTTTTTAATTTCAAATCACATCGTGATGGCTTCAGTGATCATCCAGAAAATGTAGAGGTTCACAGGGCTCCTAAGAAAGACCAATTTCTAAAGCATGCTGAAAGCTCTGTATTCTTCTTTCCTTTTTTACAGCTGTGAAGAGGGAGATATCCTCAGGTCATTGTAGGACATATGAACAAAGTAGGTATTTAGTATAAAAGGTTTCTCCTTTCTGGTACCAATAACCAGAACTGAAGGTACCTGATTTCCTTCCTTCTGAAAAGATTAGTGATTTTCATTCCATTTTGAAATACAGAAACTGAAAGTAGCAAACCCAGCAGCGAACAAAACAACAAACAGATGAACCATCAGATGAAGAAAATTATGGTCTGTCCTCCTTAATGTTCCAGTTCCCTCATCTCTCCGTTCTTTACAGATACTGAGTGTGACAGATGATCCTTACAGGGTTGATCTGAATGCTGGCAAATTCAGACTATTATGCTTTGGTGGAGGCTCTAAAATGAAGACTTTTGAGAATGCTGCATGCACAATGAAGTGTCTCATTTATTAAAATTAAATGAGAAAACGATTAGGAACGAGTGCCCCTTCAAACATGGTATTGCTGGTAAGTATAATGAGCCTGGGCTATATTAGGCTGCATGTATCTGATAGATAAATAGCTTGTCAAAACAGCAATGGCATATATTGATCATAAAATACATAATCATATTAATAATGCCTGTGCTTCCCAGGAAGCAACCATATGTCTTATCGCTGTTGTGGGTACACAGAAAATTGGGATCGTACAAGATGCCCAAGACATATGTTCCTTGCAGGCTCCTGCATTTTATTGCTTGCATTTCCTGTGTAGCTATCTATGCCTTTGCCGACAGACCTCCACGTGCAAAGCACTGTCGAGCTGTGTGCGTGACTTTAAGATTTTTTCACCTCTCGTTGCTAGAATGAAAATACTGTAGCAATCACCCCAAAGCTGTGAAAAAAACCCGACAGAACAGAGTACATGTCCTGTAATCCCTGAAAGGATTGATCAATATGGAAAGCAGAGGTATCCATATGAGAATACAGACATCCGTATGTTGTATGGAAAAACCAGGGAGTATGTCATCAGCCGTTGATTCTACAGTTCTCCAGTGTCATTGCCAAACAGATTAAAGTTTAATCCCGGGTCACCCAAGCCAATAAGATTTCCATTGCTGATATCGGTGAATGAAAAACTCTATTAGAGGTTTCAATCTAAAAAACAGTCTCCAAAGTGATTAAATTAATAGTTTCTGGTTTTATGCAAATAAGCCTAGGACTTAGTATTAATAATATTACTATGTGAAGTTCTGCATGTTCCCAAAAAGACAGCTTAATCAACCTGAGAAATGTATTAGCTGTCAAAAAAAGATGTTCTCTCATCTGAAACACCTCTCCTTGTGTCAGAGTATTTTACTAGTGATGTTGAAGTAACTTTACACTCTCACTGCACCTTATAATAGTCACAGTCAGTGTAGTAACCTAAAAATAAAAAAGTTTTGCACATAATAATATACTTATAATTGTGTTAAAAGACCAGCTAAGTCTTTCTTTAAAATTACTCAGGCTCATTTTCTACATGCAAGATAATCTTTCGGAATGGTCAGAAAGATTGTCGCTCCAGTTTTGAAAAAAAAAAAAAATCAAAAAAATCAAAAGATGCCTATTTGTATGCATCCCCATTTAACCTGCATGCTCACATCTAACCTTTCTGTGTCAGTAAAACTGTGTGACTGTGTAATTAATTGGCTGAACACATTTAATGCCAGCATCATTTCTTTTGTGGATTACACTGTCGTTCAAGAATTGAGATGTAAGTCAGTGGTGAAAAGGATTAGCCTGTCAGCTTCCAAGTTCTTAAAGGCAGTGTTTGTTCATGCATACATGGTAGATGTAAATGACTTGTGAAGAGTTAATGCATGATTAGTAATTGTTATCAACACGCTACAGGCATGAATTGCATGCCTCATGAATAACTGTACCACAGCTATATCTATACAAAGCGATAGAGAATATAGCTGCACCTTGAAAAGGACCAGGAAGACAGTTGTTATTGAAATGTCATTCAACAACAGTTCTATACTTTCTGCAGCATAAACACTTTCTAAAGGCACTTACTGCATGCAAAATGCTACACAGAATTAACTGCCTGTCTTTATTTCCTCTACTTACATAATAAAAAGAAAAGAAGAGACAGATGCCTTGTTGCACAAGTCAAGGCAATTCCAGCTAATAAGAGTTTTAAGTACAATTTGAGGTTCCTCCTGGCTGACTATGTTGGAAAGATACTTAGGTGTTCCTCAGGACAGAAGTGAGGACAGCCTGTAACGTCACATTCGAATTTCCTTTTTGCCCACCATAGTGCATGCGTTCTGCCTACATCACACTGCTGATGTGCTTTACTGTAGTAGCTACTCTTTACTTAAATTCTTCTTGATTTGCACTCAGTCTAAACAGCTGTCAGCTACCTGCTAGACATATGGTGCCAGAGGCCCACAGGGCAAATTTCTTACAACCCACAAGATGCTCAGTTGCAGTCTCTGGAACACTTCTAGCACACTATCATGATGTTATAAGGAATTATGGTTATTCCAGGCTCCAACTCCAAGCTGGACATGAGCCCCAAAATTCAACATATGCCTGTTACCTAAAAAACCCAGATCTTTTGGGGCTTTTAGACAGCTATTTCAGCAGAAATCTCACTGCAAGGGCTTACTTTGATTCTTGGCCTAAAAATTTCTATTCTCTGTATTTGTGCTATAATAAGTCATAACTTTAGGATCTGTTTCCTCATCCAGATTTAGCAATTCAGAAAAGGGACACCATCATAATCAATGCAGTTCCCAGGAGAATATCTGGATTTTCACACTTAACACCAGTGTGAAGGATCCATGCAAGTTAAAGGATCTGTATGAGAAGATCCTAAAAGGCACTATTTAATTTCTGCTGAAATTAAAGTTCTGCTGCTTTTCTTTCAGAAAAAATTGAAGAACTGTTGATGCCTGACTGTCTATTCTTTGGGAAAGGAGTGAAATGAAGACTGTAAAATGTAGAAGAACCATTATCTATACAGCAGCAGAAGTTCTGGAGAATATAAGCACTCAGCAAGAACAGATGCCTGAGGCACAAATACAGGTATGTGACACACAGTATTTAAGGAGATATTTTTCAAGAATAGGGAATATTGGAGAAAATTAGGGATTGGAGCAATCACTGTTATATGAACCCTCTGGACTGAACATATTTCTGGGAGGTTTTAATACAGTTCAGCATGCAAGAAAGGCCCTGTGCTCCTAGTCTGGAAAACACACTTCAGAGTTATCATTGTTATATACGTGGTGCCTAGTTATTACACTACATGGTTTCTCAGAAATTATAATAGCAATTAATAATTTCCAAAATAGAAGCTTCCAAAAATATGTTACCCAGAAATCCCTGTAGAAATCGCATTCATCCTACAATGACAGCTTGTCATGGAAACAAGTATTTCACACAGCATGCCCCCAGTGTAGTGTTAATTACGTACCTTACATCAACATTAAAAATAAATCTAGCACGAAAGTTCAAGAAGCTGTAGTGAAAGCTCTTGTGCTGCTAATTCTTTTTTTTTTATATCTAACAGCAAGCAGAGATGCCAGAGTTTTTAACATTTGTGGTCATTTGGTGTTAAAGAGTGTACTGACCTTTTACTGCATCCTTAGCATAATTTTCCCTCCTCTAAGACATTTCCTTCTTGAACTGGGAGAGACTTATACATGCTAACGGATCTGACATCAGTACCGGTAGAGAGAACTATTTTTATGCTGAAAACAACCTGGCTGTTGAAAAAGTACATTCTCCTGAACGTATTCACTGGCTGACCAGTGAAAGGACACTGAGACTCCTAGGACTACGCTTACAAAGGACATGGCCAATCTCTTTGTGGGCAGCATGTGAACCAGAAGCTGAGATCAAGTCATGGTGTCACATACTGACATAATGAACGGAGTAAAGATATCAGCAAACTGTACAGTGACATTAGGGACACCCACCATAGTCTTTATACATATCTGCAGGCAGCAGTGATGGCAGAAGTGTATCTCTAACGGGCTTTACAGCATTTGCAAGTCACAACAACTTTCCCTAATATCCGGGGAGGCCTGTTTTCTGGTGGCTCCGCTGGTCTAGCTTCTTTCAGTCAGTGAGAATCTGAAGGCTCTGAATTACTGACGTCATTCACTGGCCATTTAGTGGCCTAGATGCTAAGGGTGATGTTTCCTGCTGGAAAAGTGATAGCACAAATAAAGTGCATCGGCGACAACTGGTCTCAAAATCACACAAGGAATACATATTATCAGTGTTGCAGTTACACTCCTCGTATGTCAGGCATGAAACTCGGGAAGACAAATCCCAGGAGACATTTTGCTGCCATTTAGACTCCTCTCGAATGTTTTGGTTTTTTCTGCAACAGCATGCCACAAACAGCATGTTTGGTGTGACGCAAGCACAGCAGCTTGCTGCCCAGATCTGTTTCTAGCCTTTGGAGCTGTTTCTACGTCTCCACATCTCAGGTACACATCCCTAGCTAGACTCTGTTCTGTCAGACCCTGGATTGCCTGGACCTTGTCTACTACACAAACTGTCCTTTAATCTCTGGTTCGGTCACTACAGACTCACTCAATTCATGTTATGGAGTTTCCCAGCCCAGCCTCTCAGCGCCCGCTCTAATCTAATCTTAATGACTACTGTCAGCCAGTCAAATCCCACTCTCTGATTCTTGCACAAGGGCCTGGACAGTAACGCAGAACATGTAGGAGATATCGGGGCTCTCTCACCCATTGCCAGCATGGGGGAACTCAGTTCCAAACTGCCTGGGTGGGCTCATCAGTGAAGCCTCAGTTGGAATTAAGGACCTCTAGATAAAACAGTTTCAGACAACTGCCATAAAGGAGATGAGTAACACCACTTGGGTTAGATGTTTAGGCTGGCAGTCACAAGCTAAAGACCTTCCCAGCTGAATGGTGACTGAAGTGCACTGGGCATCAGGAATGCTGCCTAAGGGAGAGGGAACAAATTGTGGTGTTATGCTAAGCTAAGAGCTGGTGATAAGGAGGTTAAATTAGCACTAGTAAGGTTCAAACTACACCACATTTCCTGGTTTGCTTATGCTGAGATAGATAACAAAGTCCAACCTTACTAAAGTCAAGTTGTTTCACACCTACTTTATTCACTTACAGAGTAGGCTAGCTGCTCCGTCAAAGAATGGTTGACTTGGTGTGTTTTGACAAGTCCATATTGTATGCTTCTCAACACCTCATCTTTTACGTGTATACAGTTTGATGAAACAAATATGTTATGCCCTTTCCCTTTCTAGAACTTCACATTCCTCTTCTCTTTTCATGCTAGTTTAATAAAATTGAACTGATATCAGGTTCACAGTTCCAGAATTTCATTTAGGCCTCTTCTCTCCTTTCCTTTCTGTAAATTTGTGGCTAACTTCCACAAAAATTAATAACCGGAGGATTCTCTGACTTTTCAGATCAGTGGCTAGACTGGTCACTCTGGAGCGACCTCTTTTTTTACTGTTTTCTTAAATCTGCTTCAGGTATTGGGGCTTTTGCATAAAATGGATTTAACTCTGCTGTTTATTTTATTAAAGACACAGAAATTAACTGAAGATTTCCCTTTAATCTAGTAGCCCACACTGGCTACTATGAAGAAAATTAACTCTCTCTCAGCTGAAACCAGCACAAATGAGTACATTGGCTTACAGAGATACAGATCACAGCAAAACATAGAAATCTTGAGATGTTTATTGGGATTTACTAAGAATTAAAAAGCTACATATAACTGATATTTCTCTATGCAACATGTTACAATTATCCCTGAAATGCTCCAGTGAACTTTCCTAACAAACCAAACAAAAAATGAGACCTGTTGACTAGTTCAAAAGCACAGACAGTACTTGCTCAGTTGTAGTTAACAAAAAAAGTCTCTTTTAGTTCATGTGAAGTAGGATTTTGAGCTCTAGTTATGGAATACCTTTGGCAGTGTAGATTAAAGGATTTTTTTATTATTGTTTTTCTTGTATTTCAGAACAACTTTGTTGACAGTCAGCTATTCATAACACAAGTTCAGAGCAGCAGTTTTGCTATTAAAGTGGTGGAAAATAAACAAATGCAAACATAGAAGTGTAAAGAAGTGCATCTCAAACCTTTTATTAGATTCACCAGAAAATAGGCTATAGAAAAGGTCTTTATTTCAAAAATGCATTTTTTTCCATAAAATTAGCCACTGAAGTTGGCTAGTTGACTGATGATTCACTCCAAATATGAGCTGCATTTGAACTTTCATAGACAAAACACCCAAACTTGGACCACACCTTGGCCTGCTCTGGCCACACGGCAGTTGCGTGGAAGGAGATCCAGACATGCAAAGCAACTCCAGCTCTTTCCATGCAGTAGACTCCCATCCAGATTTGCTGGGATGTAGTGCTGCTGGTCACTGATTTTTAGCAAGAGATGATTCCTAGCTCTGAAAACACTGCTTCCTTCCTCTGCCCCAGGGGAAAGCCACACAAAGCTAAGCTGTTTGACTTTGCCTTCGGACAGAGTTTCGACACTCATTTATCCCAGCAGTGAATCCAGCTCAGAAGTGAGATCAGGATTTGTCATCTCCTGAATGAACTTGAACTCTAGCTGGGGTCGGATTTAGGCAGTAAAGAAAACAAACAAACAAACAAACAAACAAAAGAAAACAAACAAAAAAACCCAAACCAAAAACACAACAAAAAAGAAATTAAAGGAAAAAAGCAAGTGAAAAAAGCACAGGGAAAAAAATAAGAAAGAAAAGAAAAAAGAATAAAAAAGGAAAAGAAAGGGAAAAAGAGAAAGAGAAAAAAACCCCACCCTTCTCCCCAGAAAGGACCTGGGAATATAAATGGAGCCCCTATACTTTCCCTTTTTCCCCTTGACTTGACAGCTGTGACCATCCACATCAATGGGGAGAGTCTCAGCCCCAGTCAAGTCTGTTTATATTTTCTTTTCTGAGATGAGCTAGCAGTGAAGTTACTATTAGCATTTTCTCTACTAAAATCTATCCATCACTTCGGTGAGCTTCACCTTGCTTTCCCTGCCTCAGTGAGCATAAATTCTTCAAAAACTATTAAACTCAGTGTGTCATGAGAACATTGTGTTGCTGGAGAAAAAAGTTAAACTGTTACCTTTCCCATAATATATCTGCCCATAGACTCTTGCTTTCCTTAAGAAACGGAGGCATTTCCTTAAATCGGCTGTAGATCTCGATTCATGTGCATGGACTAGGCTGAGATTTGGGCTTCCCTGTTAGGCTAATGCAAATCAGAGACATTATCTAGACATGTTGTTTCTCTCTGGTGGCTGAACAGACAATCCTATTTTAAGAGGCACTAGGGTTGCATTGACATTACTGAGTGGTGCAGAGCAGAAAGGAGGGAACAAGGGTTTCACAGAATCACAGACTATTAGAGGTTGGAAGGGACCTTGAAAGATCACCTAGTGCAACCCCCCTGCCAGGGCAGGGCCACCTAGAGCACATCACACAGGAATGTGTCCAGTCAGGTTTTGAATGTCTCCAGAGAAGGAGACTCCACAACCTCTCTGGGCAGCCTGTTCCAGTGCTCTGTCACTCTCGCAGTGAAAAAGTTTTTTCTTATATTAACATGGAACCTCCTATGCTCCAGTTTGCACCCATTGCCCCTTGTCCTATCGCTTAATGACACGGAGAAGAGCCTGGCTCCATCTTCCCACCACTCACCCTTTACATATTTATAAACATTGATGAGGTCACCCCTCAGCCTCCTCTTCTCCAAGCTAAAGAGACCCAGCTCCCTCAGCCTTTCCTCATAAGGGAGATGTTCCACTCCCTTAATCATCTCTGTGGCTCTGCGCTGGACTCTCTCTAGCAGTTCCCTGTCCTTCTTGAGCTGAGGGGCCCAGAACTGGACACAATACTCCAGATGCAGCCTCACCAAGGCAGAATAGAGGGAGAGGAGCACTTCCCTCAACCTACTGACCACACCCCTTCTAATGCACCCCAGGATGCCATTGGATTTCCTGGCCAGCAGGGCACATTGCTGGCTCATGGTCATCCCTCCGTCCAGCAGGACCCTCTGGTCCCTTTCCCCTACGCTGGTCTCCAGCGGGTCAGTCCCCAACCTGTACTGATACATGAATGTATCAGTATGGATGTGTCAGTATGGTTTGATGTGTTATAATTCTGTATGGTCCTGGGACTGCCTATGCAGGTGGTGTCTGTACCAAAAATTACGTTCGTGCAAATATCTGACCACAGACATGGATCGCAAATGCCCACAGAGGTAACGTTGCAAGTGGGATGAGTCAGGGGCACACTGATGAGTGGCTTCAACCTTGTTTCCACCAGGACGGAAACCGTTTCCAAGCATAACAGTCACACACCCTTGTACATCTTGCAAGACTCCAACTGTAAGTGCAAGGCAAATTCAACCCCTCTGGTACACTAAATCAGAAATGTGCAGCCACTCTTTCCCCAGAGCAAAACAGTCATTTTGAGTTAACTTCACATTAGCCATTTAGTGTCAGTAAAAGAAAATAACAGTTCTTTATCTGTTTCTCCCTAGACTGTGGGATAGGAGTAATCTATTAGAAGTTTACCACAGTTAATGGTTTTTAAAGTCCGTGCAGCCACTGTGACCGATATGTTGGGAATATAATCCCAGTCTTTGCGAATACTTTTCTTTTCCTCTTGATGGATAACCAAAAGACACATTACACTCCTCCAGCAGTAATGCACAGGCATTAACTTCATTTTGAATTATTTTTCTACAATTTTATTTGTTTGAAATTCATATTAAGGTTGTGAAAACATGTTCTTTTGGTCTACAGATAATTACATCCTTTCCAGTTTACACAGAAACTGTCACTACCCTGACACCAAACTCATTTTTCTTAATGGGCTCAATCCACTGTCAGTGAAATCTATGAAGTGTATTTTTCATCAGACTTAATGGGATTCGGACAAGGGCCTGTGTTTCTAAATAAAGCCAAATACTGGGATGATACTGAATTCAGTTATACCCACGTAAATTGGAAGCCAGTTGGCAACTTCTTTTTTGTTTCCTTCTCTTTTGCGTTTTGCAGCAGAAAAAAATCCCACTTTATTAGGGTAGAAAGGGTAGGAGAGCAAGATTACAGGGATGAAACTGCAATTCTCTTTTCAAGCAATGTTATACTTGATTGGTATACCAGAACTCGAAAGGAGTTTATAAATCATCCTGAGTTCAGCATCTTGAATGATGTTGCAGTATAACCCGGCAGGTAGCTAAAACAACCGCACAGCCATTCGCTGACTCCCTATCCCCAATGGGATGGGGAAGGGAATTGGAAAAAAAAAGGTAAAATTCGTGGGTTGAGATAAAGACAGTTTAATACGACAGAAAAGGAAGATGATACTACAACTAATAATATTAGAATATGCAAAACAAATAATGCATTGCACAATTGCTCACCACCCACAGACCACCAGTGTCCAGCTAGTTCCCAAGGCATTGTCACGTCCCCAGCCTGCGTTGTTATTATGTGTTGGGTATGATGTCATACGGTATGGAATATCCCTTTGGCCCCTCTGAGTCAGCTGTCCTGTCCCCTCCCAGCTTCTTGTGCACCCCTGTCTTCTGGGCAGTGTGAGAAGCTGAAAAGTCCCTGACTTGGCGCAAGTTTTGCTTAGCAACAACCACAACATCAGTGTGTTATCAACATCATTCTCATCCTAAATTTATACCACAGCCCTATACCAGTTGCTAGGAAGAAAATTAACTCTACACCAGCTGAAACCAGGACAATAGTTGGCAGCAGACTTAGTGTTGATATGACTTAAATTCAGCTGCCCACATAATAAAAGAGCCTTTTCTATTGCTGACTATTGGCTAAATACAACAACACTCAAACTGTGGCTCTTATATGGCACCTATGTATGAGGCAGAATGGATGTGAAGTAAAGCTATCACATCTGTTCTGTTCACCCCTTACCCTCAGGGACTTCCCTTCATTTATTTGCTTTGGCAAAGTAAAAACATTCTTGTACAGACTTTGGCATCTCCATGTATCTAAAGATATTACAATGCAATCCCTGAATTTGACATACAGGTGGATTATGACAATGGCTTACACAGCAGACAGCTTTAAAAGCAAGAATGACAATCTGTTTAGTTTTCAAATAATGGCAGTTTTCTACACAATTCCTCACATATAAATGTGACAAAAAACTCTGTGGTTGAGAACACAGTGAGCATTGCCAATGACCTTACTCCAGCTACCTCAAAAAAAGGGAAAAAATAGTCCAGTGCCTGGTAAAATTTCCTTTCTCCTCTATTCTCTGCCAAAATTACCTCTCGTCTTTAGCAAATGGCTAGCTCTCATGTTTTGCGTCTAGAAAGCTTGATAATAAGTTTCCCCACTATATAAATTTTATGAGATTAAATCATTAGCAGCAGATTGATAAACTGTAGTTTCATTTCCTCTCCTTCACTGTCTGAGTTCCTCTTTGAAAAATGATGATTGTCATAAAAAACCTGATGTCTCACAGGAAAATAATGGTACTTACACACGTTATATTGGTAAGTCTTTCCCATATATGAAGATACAGAGATCAGGTTTGACTGTCTCTTGCATAACGTGCAGCTTATACAACGAGGAATGGTAAAGAGTTTAAAGAAATGGCCCCTTACAGGAAAGAGGATATGATAGAAATCACATGTAAAATGGAAAGTAGTGTGGGAGATGAGGAGACAGAGAAGAGCAGGCCTCTGAGGCAGGAGGCACTAATTAATCCTGTAGTCCTTTCACTCAGCAAAGAGGCACAGAAAAATACTCTCTGCCATGCTTAAAAACCTATGTCCACCCACAGATTCTCCCTGCATTTTTCTGTTAAAGTGCTCTCAAAACACAGTGTGATAAGGACCTGTTTTCAAATAGGGATAAATGAATTGAAAATAAGCCCCTAACTCTTCCCTCACTGCTCTGTTCCCTGCTCCTGAGCTAACAGGCAACTCCTGTTGGTTTCCATGGGAGTTGTAAGCATTGGTAGAGCAACGAGAGGCAGTGTACACAGAGGAAATGACCTTTTCTTCACCACCTTTCATGGCCTCACCAGTTCTTTTGTGTGGACAAGAAGAATGGATTTTTTTAAAGAAACCCATGTCTGTTCCCAACGCCATTCAGCTAACTCCACCAACGATGCCTGCCACTGCCGTATGCCCAGTGTACAGCCCTGTCCTCTACACGGATTCAGCTCAAACCTCCAGGCTCCAGCAGATCCAGTTATGATGTTTTGGAGACAAACACAGCCACATTTTAATAATTTTGAAAACGGGACTGAAGGTCTGCTGGAATGCTTACCAGTGACTAACACGGGTCAGAGCACGTTTGACAAGGCTCCTGGATTTTTTTTTAGTTGTGTTTCAAAGCGTTTTAATAGTTAAATAAGTGACAGAAACACTAGTATGAAATATCAGTTGTGGGATTGTTTTGGTCTTTTTCTCCTGAGTATTAATGACCAGTTAGATAAATCCTAAAGAAATAACGAATACATACCTTTCCCAGGAAGAGAGTGAGAAAAAATTTTGACAGAAGCACAGTTTACAAATACTTTTCAGAATACCTACCTACAGAACTGCAGGCTGAGAAAGACATTTTCAGGCAGTTGTCGTGATGGTGATAAGATATGTCATTGAACTACAAAATGCAGTTTACCAGTTCAAATTACAAAATTTTCTGAGTTCTGTCTTGAATGGGATTCAAGAGAAACTAGACCCCAATTAGAGATAAGTCCAGGCAAAAAGCATTATTGTTTGGGCTGTCATCCTGGCTGATGGATTTTCTCACCTGCAGGAGTTGTGTTTCATCAGCTAGCTTAATTCTTCCAGTGATGATTCAGTTTTTCATGGTATTGTATTTTCTCTTGAGTCACTAACTCTTTCTGCTTGATTTCTAACCTATTTCTTTTGCTTAAAATGAAAAACATTTTGCTTGCTACTAGGATCGAGTTTGGCTGCACATATTTAACAGACAGTACATATTACACTAATATATGTCCCACCTCTTTCTTATTTGAGGCATTACACTTATTCTTTCCTCCTATTGAGACCAATCAACCCTCCTTACCTCTTCTTGTTTTCCACAGGAAAAAAGAAAGTGATGAATGAAGCAAGGCCCCACCAGTGAGAGAACTTTTCCATATGGAAATCCTATCTCATTCCAGTGCTTTCTAAGCTACAAGGTGACATTTTCAAAGCCACGCATTTTCCATGCTTTATAAGCTACAAGAGTATTTGAAAAATCACGGTGACGGACATATCCCTTATGAAGTCCATTTTTCATTTAACATGACTTGATTTTCTTTATTCAAAAGCTTACAAATTCTGAAGAACAGCTTCTACTGGTTCAGGAATTTAAAGTATCTTTTTGTCTATACCTTCCTGATTATCTTTAGTTGAGATCACATCCACAAATAATAAAGTAATTATTCAGTACTTAAATTCTATTAGAATTAGTTCTTTTTAAGCAAAAAAAAACAAACCCAGCCCTCAAGGTCACTTTTATCACACATGCATTTTAGAGATGCTCATTGGCATAAATCTTTGAATACAAATTATTTGAAACTGGTAGTTAAAATTATAATCTCAGATTTCTGTTATATTGGAGGCTGGCTGACTTTGTAACCTTGATAAATAGTGGTGTGTACTGAGCAGTCCATCCTAGTATTCATTATTGGTCTTGGACTTGGGGCCAAGTGTAATTTTTAATCCGAACTGAAATGTTGTGAGGGACTTCAGGGAAATTTTGCCAGGAGTTCTTTATGAGCAAATCCCAAAGGAACATCATGAAAGGAAAAGGATGTGAGAAAAATGAAAAACATTTCCCAAATTCCCATCACTACTGACTAAAATTGCATATATTCCTGATATCCATGCACACGAGTACTCTGCACTTACCTACTTTTTAGTACTGAACTCCTTCATCATTGTGCTTACACAAGTAATTACTATTTACTTTCCGGTCCCAAAAGAAGAACGGATTTTAAAAATAAAAATACATCCCTCAGCCAGGTTTTGCCCCTGCACAAGAAACACCAGCCACATGAAGCCTCATGAAACATTACCATAAAAGTTAAAAACAAACAAGTTTTACTCAAAAAAGCAATTGCTCAATATACCCAGAAGTGCCAGCAGCAGTTTCCTCTTTAGGCTATTGACTTCATAACCTTACCCAACCCTTCAGAAATTTCCTGGTCAACAAGACTTTTCGGAAGCTTTGTGGGGAAAAATAAAAAATAAAATTAAAAAAAGGCAGCCTTGATTTTAATCCATTTCCTTAAGACTGAATCACTTCACAAGAACTCAGACTAAACAATTGTAAAAGTTACTAAAAGTAAACCAGATTATCCCTGTAGAGCAGTAAAGGCAAACAAGCAGACAAGAAAGCTTGTTGGAAACAACCTCTTTAGACTACCAGCTTGAAGGAAGATTCAGCTATCTACTGAATATCTGGTTTTCTGTATTGGAAGAAAAGGCTTTTTCTTTTTTCTTTTTTATTTTATTTTATTTTATGTGTTTATTGTAACTAAAGGTTTCAGACACAGTCACCAGTATAAAGTAGGTGAAAGATTTCAGGCTGAGAGGGTTAATTCTTCATCAAAGTTTGGGTCTTGATTATTCCTTTTCTAATTGAATATTGTATTTACAATTGTGAATACTTAAACTTGTAAAAGTGATTCTCAACGTAAAAGCATAAAGTGCATTTTTAAGAAGTATATTCAAATCAGAGAGAGAAGATACTTTGTGAGGATACATTGGCTCTGCATTTAGTGCTGTTAGCATATTCCTGCCCTGGGTGATCACCTTGAAGGGATTACTTTCATGAACAAGTTCAGACGCACATGTCAATATTAGCACTACTGGACTATGTGTCTGTAACAAACGGAGCCCCTCCTAGTTGCAGTTAGTGATTAATATTTCAAGGAGAGACAGAAGTTAACAAATAATTATCCAGAGGATTGGTAAGGATCAGATGAGAAAGTTGGGCTCCTGTCTAAGAAAGAATTCTGCTATATTTTTATTTACATTGAACCTTGGACAGCTGGCCTGGCTGCAATGATTTTTAGAATTTTAAGGTACACAATACAAATCATATCCATAATTTCAGACCTAAGTCTTCTGAGATTAGCCTTATAAGGGTATGATGAACAGGTCTATATGGAACAAGACACAGGAGTTACCTTCTATTTAAAATGTTTAAGTCACTTTTTAAAGATTTCCCATTCTTTAATGAAAACTGGCAGCTCACAATTAAATAACTCGCAGGTTCTTCTTTCCAGGTTTCAAAACTGTAAATTCAAACAACTGAAGCTTTTTTTAAAAAAAAAACCAAACACATTTATTACATAAAATTGACCATTAGAAATTCTTGTAATGCAAAATGTCTATGAAAGCAATATTTTCTTTCAGTAGATCTTCAGTCATGGAAGCAGTCTCCACTATGCTCCATAAGCGCATGACAGAAATTGCATTATCCTATGATAAGTAAAGTCTAATGAAGACCAAGTTTCTTTTTCAGTCTTTTCCTGTTTCAGCAGGTTTTTAGCGGGATTGCAGAAGAGCCAATAACTCACTAGTGTGCTTCATGAAGAGCTGAGAGAGCAGGTGATGCAGAGCTTCCTTCTCCTCCAGAGCGTTATCTCAGTGGATGCTGACATATACTACCATCAAGGCAGGCCTCAGCTCCCTGCTCAGATACGAGCACAGGCAGAAACATTCACTTCAACCAAGTGCTCCCCATTGCTTTTCTTTTTTGTTTCCTTTTCTTTTTCATTTAAATGCTGCAGTTTACTACTCTGAGCAACCTCATTTAATTGAAGATGTCCTTGCTCATTGTAGGGGATTGGACTAGGTGACCTTTAAAGTTCTCTTCCAACTCAAACTATTCTATGATTTTATGGTTGCTTGAGATAAAAGTTAGGATGTTTCTAAGACAAGAAAATAGTAATTAAAATAAACATAAGGCAAGACCCTACCAGCAACTTATGAACAGAACCAAAGTTAAATGTGTGCATTTCCATTAAAAGTACATGTCTTATTCCAACTCACACTGGGTTTAACAAATGCAAACTGTTAAACATGTTTAGAAGACTTTAAAGTATATCACTTAAGAGGGTGAAGTCCTGTATTCACTTCTGCTAGGATTTCCACTTTAACAAATATTTGACATTGTGGTTTGAGAACACAAAGCAATTTCTTCCTGGTATTTCACATGATAGACATAGCTAATCTCTCTTTCTGCCTTCTCATTCTTCTCCCGACAGCAGGGATGGCTGCAGAGTCATCATCCCCGAGAGTGCTGATTGAGCTACAATAGGTGCTGCTCCTTAAAACACTCTTTGAAAAGTTTTGTTTTTCTTTAAACCTTAAGGTCTTTTTCTTGCTGCTTCTGCTTTGATAGCCTATTGCAAACTTCCTGTCTACCTGCCACAGGCATTTGGTTATAGCTTTTCCACCCATCCAAAGTATAATGAAATTCCTGCCCTGAAAGCCGGAGGTTGTGAGATGAAGGAAGAAAACAAGCTATTGTTTTCCTGCCTGGAAGTGGCTGGAGCCAAAACCAACACAGATTCCTCTGGTGCCATGTCTGTCACCAGTAGTCATGCTACCACCTTGCACTTTTATTTGGAACAGGGGACTCCTCAATAAAAAAAGGAACAGATGAAGTCAGAGGGGCTGTACTGGCTGTAGGAGATTGAGGAGGGCTGTCCTGGGTAGACCAGACTGGACACAAACAAATGAGAGCAAACAAATGTTAGACAATCACAATTCTTCTAAAATCATTTTAGCAACACAGGGCAACCTTGTCGGTCCTAAGGCATTTAATCAGTCAGCCTTTCTATAAACAAATATGTAACTAAATTTTAAATGTCATTTAATTCCAGGGTTCAGTATCAGGTTGCTATCACACAGGCCTCTTCCTCAGGGAAATTTGTTCAAGGGTGATTTCTGAATTACACAAGAAGCAAAAGAAGACAAAAAGTTCACTTGATCCCAGAAAAGCACAGTCTTGTTTTGAATAGCAAATCATGAACTAGGGGAGGACCAGAACTTTCTTTTAACGGTGATGGATTGAATGGCAAGTCTTGTTCTGTAACTAGCTAAACAATTCCCTGCAAAACTCTTAATTAGCCAGGAAATGTGTTTTCTGTAGTCTTGTAATTCTCCATTAGAGACCCAAAAAACTTTGAGGATTTGAATTCTAAAAACTGGCAGGATACAATAAAACACTACAACTAGAAAAAGATACCTTCAAATATGGAAGAGCAAATTCTGATATAGAATAATTTACATTGGAGAAGACTTTTAAGATCATCAAGTCCAACTATTAATCCGGTGCTGCCAAGCCCACCACTAAACCATGTCCCTAAGCACCACATTTACAAGTCTCTTAAATACCTCCAGGCATGGTGACTCAACGACTTCCCTGGGCAGCCTGTTCCAGTGCTTGACAGTTCTTTTGGTGAAGAAATTTTTCCTAATATCCAATCTAAACCTCCTGTGGCACAACTTGAAGCCGTTTCCTCTTGTCCTATCACTAGTTACTCGGGAGAAGAAACCAACACCTACCTGGCTACAACCTCCTTTCAGGCAGTGGTGGAGAGTGATAAGGTCTCCCCTCAGTGGAAGCTGAGGAGTCACAATCCTTTCCCCACTACACAAAACAGACCTGTTCCTGCTGCAAGAATTTCAGCTCATAGGCCCCGTGCTAGAAATGCAAGACTTCTTCTTTTTCTTCCTGTTCTTTTTCTTCTTGTTCCTGTTTTGTTCCTTCCATTTCCTCAGTCAGGCATTCCTACAATGTGCCCTCTTACCTGCTGAGTCAGGAGCATCCTTGTTTTTCCTTTACTTGCCTTTTGGAACAGAATCTCCTTTTGGACAACTAGAAACAGGACACTGAGGCTCAGATCCGATACTACACGCCTTAGGGTCAGCAGGCAGTTTGCCTCCACGCGTGGCACCTGGCTGCCGCTGTCCCCAGAAACATTCATTCTGTGTAGGTTAAATTGTCCTATAATACAAAGTGAGTTTTTACCAAGCAAAGTTAGAAAATAGGAAAAAGATTACAAATACAACTAGACCAAAACTTTGTGAAAGGCATCAGGGAACTCACTTATACATTTGTGCTCAAATTAGGTAGATTTTCCACAGAAAAATCCACAAAAATTTTGACTGCCCCCTATTTCTGTTAGTGCTTTGTTTTTAAGTTTTGATACCATTTACACGTTATGTATGACCTCATTCTTTCACCAAGGGGTCAGCACATAATTGTAATGCCATTACATTTTACAGCTTCCCTAGATATACAGCATCACCCGATATTGCTTCATAATCAGTTCTTTTGGCAAAATTAGCAGAGGTTCAGACAGGATGTAAGGACGTTACAATCAGGTCCGTAGCTGTGGGTGGAGAGGAAGGAAGTCTGAAGATATTTTTAACGTATCATGCTAACTTCAACTTGTTGTGAGAGCAATACTTTTGCTGTAGTTATGTTTGACTTGGAGCAGAGCAGATTAAAAGTAATTTCCCTGGATATTGGTCAGTGCAATTAATACCCTCAAATAGAGGATCATGTAGCATTAGTTTCCAGGATATTTTATTTTTCTAGGCAATTCTAAGGAGGTTCAAAGTTTGCATTTCATCTGAAGAAGTGGGCTTATTTGAAGTTTACTTGAATTAGTCAAAGGCTGTGCAAATCGGTGTCAGCTAGAAACCTGTGGGAACAGCCTTTCATTATCTCTCCAGCATTTATGCCACATTTCTCTGCCACAATTACAGTATGTCTTTCTTACAGGCTAAAAAAATACATTCTTAATCTAAGGATAGAAATGAAACAGGGTACAAAGAATATGTTAAAAAAATATATTTGAAACCCAAATTACACCCATCCATAATCTCTAAGGGTATTTACAGTCATATAAAATTGGCTCCATCTAGTATAAAGATGTATCCCCAGGTGTAATGAGAATTAAAACATACATTTACTTTTCTGTCTGCATGTTAATCTGTTTAGTGTAACAGACCAATTTGAGAGAGTAAATTAGATTTTCCTCTGACATCTATTCCATCTTCAGAATTAGTTTAACAGTATAATCACGCTTACCAACACTTTAAACTTGGAGATGTTTCTGTTTCATGCTCTAATGATGATACCTGAGCCAAAAATACCACTCGACTTCAGTCCTTGTAGGATTTGATGGGAGGTTGAAAAGGCAAATTCCTGTATTAGCAAACAGTTTGAAGGTGAAACCACTGACACAGTATTTCCCTGTCATGTTTTGGAATCCTTTCAGGTGTCCAGCTCTACAGAATCCCCCAAGGACCAGAGCCATTCCCCTTGAGGGTATTACCCTATAGTGGACATACTAGAAACTTCCTGAGCTAGAAATATGAGCTCAGTCTGAAGCGATGTCTTGCTCTTAGTGTGTGAAGGAACCTACAGACAATGAACAGTGCATTGTAATGAATCACTCATATATTTTGTATGTATCAGTGCTGTCTACAGGGAAAAAAAAAGTGATTTGTTTTGTATACATAGAAAAGAATGTTTATGCATGCATTTAAAATTTCCCAGGTGTTTTCCTTTTCAAAACGTCAAAGACAGATACATCTAAACCGAGATTTAAATATTTTTTTATTTTATTTTTGTAATGGAGCTGGTAGCACCTTTTCTGTCCAAAATGAATTCCTGTTCCTTAAGAAATTCTTCAGAAACCTCTGACGGAAAAAAGAAGAGGCAGATTTCTGCTACTTTGAGACAGCAGTAGGTTTGCTAAAAAATAAAGTACCAGAATGACAGACTGAGTATGCTTCGGAAAAGACATTTCTAGCTTAGAAAGAAATCACGTTAAAAACAACAACAAAAAAAATTTACACATTTTTAAAAGCCGTTAATACTTACTTTACTCTCAGTTTTGCTCTTTTTTTTTTTAATTTTTAATTCTGAACAGGCATGTGCATAATTGTTGCAGATCAGAGTGTAATTAATGCTAATACTTTTCTTGTTACATCCCTAAAGACTGAGTATTAGACTCCTTTTAAATGCATAAATGTGAGGGCCCTTTTCCCTAGGGGAGAAAAAAGCAGAGCCAGTTCATATTAGTTATGAATCCATTCTGGCAAGAAATTAGACCGTTTCACTCTGGACGTCTCTTTCTAGCTCAAGTAATAAAGACAGGTCTGGAAATCCAATTACCATCTCTTGTCTGAAATCTTTTAAAGAGCTTAGAAAAGGTCTCAATGAGAGAGAAAGACCCAGCAAACACATTTTATAAGTTTTGTGTTTAAAGAGTATGTTTGTATCCTTACTGTTTGGAGTCCAGAGTTGAAGTGACATGATTACCAACACAAATGCAACTGTTAAGTCAATTACTGATTTATTTCTTCTTGTCCAGCTCCAACACCAGAGAAACAATGTATAGGTTTTCTGCGTTCCGTTTGCAGCTCTGCTGCCCACTGGCATCTCAGTGGGAAAGGCAATGGGAACACAGGTATGTTTACCCAGAGGGGAAAGAAAAAAAAAAGCAAGCTGTTAAGAACAGGGAGCGATAAACATTATTTCAGAAAATTAGTTTTGTCCAGACCTATATCTCTTTTGCGTTTATTCTTTCCAAAATGAGAGTGAAGGTGCGTGGCAAGAGCAGGTGTGGAAATGGAGGTTTTTAAAACGGGTATGGAAGGCCAGTTTCAAACCACAGCAGGGAAAAACCTCAAGCTCGAGGTGCTTGTTCAGTTAAAACAAATAGGCACATTTTAAACACAGAGTATTTGCAGTAGCCATTTGGTACACAACCTGGAGAAAAGCTCACTAGAGAAATAAATTCAAAGAAATATGCTATGCACAGAAAATGTAGAAAGAGCAAACAAAGGAAAATTCACCACATAAGTAGATCCCTCTGAATTCCATTTGTTAAATATCTGAAGGGGCTTTGATAAAATATTCCATGCCTGGGAAAATAATTTATTGTGTAGATAGCATGATTCTATAATTCGGATTTAGATGTTGTGATGAGGAGATGCGATATGAGTCCAATGCAAGTATGCAAATTACTTCACATGAGCTATCCACAGCCATGGCCTAGTGATTAGACAACTTGTGTATGTAACTAGCTGACCACACACGATCCACTGCTCAGTGCTGCCGTCGTTTGCCCTTTGTCCATTAAGAAGGACTTATCACTCAGATGTTTTCTTATTAGTTTTCCTTTCAGGGGCACTGAATTTCAAACCAGAGACTTCCTAAATGACTTACATTTACTTTATAAAATGAAATAGGAACAGTGTCAGTGCTTCTTCTCCCAAACTGTAGAAGACATCACACCTTCATCTCAAATCAGTGATCACAAGTAGAGGCAGTTTAGAATATTCTGTCATCAAGGTCAAACTTTATTAGGAAAGCACCGGTTTCAGCAAGATTTACAAAAAAGGAGATTTCAGAAGAAAATGTGCATTTTTGTCACAGGATACTCCAAGTCCATGCCACTCTGCCGGAAAGGCAGGCATACAAGTTCAGGTATCAGGTGTGTTGAGCTCCAGCAGAAGACCTGTGGTCATGTCTCTGACATCACAAGGAAGTGTTCAGATCCTTCAATTACGAATTCCTGTAAAATCTGGTGTTTCAAAAATGAGCCTTCAGAAAACCCAGGCTTAGGACAGGGGACCTGCAGATTTCTGAAACAAGAACAAAGACAAATCAGACACACCAAGAAGGACAAGTCCAATGGGTCACCTTATACTCATTTGTATATCTAGGGTTACTCACATGGATGCTTGAGTAATAATCATAGACATTAACCAGGCAAAGTGGCTCGTACTGTGCCAGAAACAGGTAATTGTTAGTATTTGTACAAAACAGTTCAGTTTTAGAGAATTTTGGCTTTTAAGCAAAAGCTACTCTGTCAGAAGACTCCTGATGACCTATAGGTGTAAGAAAGTTATTTGCAGCAGTCCCTAGCACCAGAGTTCCCACAACCAGCCTTCCTCACTAGAGAGGTTCATTGCAGGATGCATTTTATACAAAGTAGATCATGTCACAGTTTTGATTTTTGAGAACGGTCGAAGGGTTGAGAAGGTATTAGAAAAATATCAGAAAGTTCTTGCAAAGTTGTTTAACATAAAAATTAAAAATAAAGAAAAAAATATTTTAAATCATATTACACAATAGACAGGATCTTGAGCTCCTACCTATCTTTTCGGCCAATATGAAGGGAACCAAAAAGAAAATCCTCTATATATGTATCCAAGACTTGTCCATTTTTATGTCCCCAAGAGGTTTAGTGCTGAATCCTGCCATATGGCCACTCAACCCATTCTCGCTGTTTTGAAAGGCTCACACAGGCTGGCACACACATAACACGGTAATAACCTCAAACAGTTTACCTCACAGCGTTGTCAAACAACCTAGGTTATTTTCCTTTTACATTATTTCTGAAATTTAATATTAAATTACAAATTCTGTCATGTTATGAGATGTTTTTTTCACTTTGTCCTAACAACAAAACCAAAATACTTTTTTGGTTTAGTGAAATAAGAAACGTTGAAAATGTCAAGAGAAGGGTGTCCAGGAAAGAAGGAATGGAGATTGATAAGGGTGACTGGAACTGAAGGATGATGTTATCAAGTGGAATGTCTTAAAAAAGAGCAAAGGTGTGAGAAAATGGCAGCAGGAGTGATGTTATGTGACTACAGAACTAGAGAATAAGAGAGCCAGGACTGCTGAGAAGTAGGTGGTCTAGCAGTAATCCAGGATCTGGCCATGAGGTCATGCCATTTCTAGGCTGAGCTTGGTTTCTGAAAAGACACCATGTAGATGCTAATGGTGTCCGAGGCCCTAACTCACACTAATCTTTCAGCTCCAAGTCTTTGTGTAGCATGCTTTTAATTGGCGTTCTGCAGGAAGAAAAAAGCAGTCATATTTTACTAACAAATGCTGCAAAAGAGGTTTCTTTCTAACTGCAAATTTATTTTGGGACCTGCTTTTGACTCATACTGTGAGTAAAACCGGGAAATTCCAATATTTTGTAACTTTCATTTCATTCCAGTGACCTGCAACCAGAAATTCCAGGAAAGTTCCCTATTGGAAACTGTGTTTGTGGTGTTTGAGAACACCATGCATGGTGAGACAGCTGCACTGCCTCAATTTTTTGTTCTCTGACTGAGCCCGTGCGTGGGTTTGGGCTTTCAGAATAGTCGCTCATGGGCAGAGGTAGCCAAGTCTCTTGCTCCTAAGTTCCACAAGATGAGAGGCTGAACCTTAACTACAGAGCTACTTCTGACCTACTGCAGATTACAGCTGAAGACGGACCCAAGCTGGCACCAGTTTGCAATGTAACCTCCCTGCACTGGTGAGACACAGCTTTCTGATTCCCTCTTTGAAGCTAAGATATTAACAGCAGTAATCAGGTTTTATGGCTCTCCAGCACTCAAACACAGCCTGGCCAGATCTCCTTCAGACCTCTGGGCCATGGAAACCCAAACTCCCTGTGAAAGCATCAGAGATACGTATTACTACTGCCAATCTGCCTGCCTGGCAAGCCCTGTAGGATCTCAATTAACTCTACCTACTTGATTACGGTTCAGTAAAGTGTGTACAGTTTCATCAAGAAGTAGTTAGGAAAATTGCTTAGTTCTGGTGAGAAAATACCAATCCATCTTAAATGAAAGTAAATTACCTAAATCATGTTTGTACCTCTCTTCAAAATACTGGATAAAAGAAAATCCGGTGTCTCAGAAGCATTCCCTCAGCTTCTTTCAGTTCCCCCTGAAACACCTTTTCAGTAGCATAAGCAGCAAGTTGATATTTAGTCAGATGAGTTCATTATTGGCTTGGTTTTTTAAGAATGACTGTATCATGCGGTAGTTATGATACTACTTTTCCAGACCGTCATCTAACCCGATTTTCCTTCTTATTAAATTGCAAGCAGTTTAGGACCAACATTTTTTTCTTCTTCTGTATTTGTAGTTATATGCGGTTTTTAATATAATAATTATAATAATATGGTATATAATATTATACTTTTTTTTTTCTTTGTTGTTTGGGTTTTTTCAAAGAAGAAGCATCAAAATATACCCTCCTGAACAGCAGGATGGAGCTCCTGGAATATTAATTACGTGTAGCTCATGTCAAGATTCCATGATACCATTGGAACCATCCTGATTAAATCCATCCCACAAGTAGAACATAATCTACTGAGGTTAAAGAGATAATTATTTATCCCACATTGTCTTAAACTAACTTTGGAGATGCACTTCAATCAGGTTTTTAATTAAAATTTCCCTTAAGTGATCTCTATTTCCTTAATGACTTTGTCTATGTGTTAGCAGAAGATTTCCTGACGGTGGAGCTGCGGGGAATTATGAAGAAAAGAGAGAATAGCTTATTGTACATGAAGCATGATTGTGAGGCTTAGAAAAATAATAGTGAAGTGGAAAATAGTATGCAACTTAATTACAGATAAAAAGATTAATAAATTTCTGCTATGAGCCTATTAGGATTAGGCCTATTAGGATTTACAACTCAGAAGAGATCTGGATACATGAGTGGTGTTGAGGACTAGCAGCGTATAAGGTTTCCAACTAGATTTAGTACTATAAGCAGTGATGGAGAAGTATTAAAGCAAGTGAAAATCTCATCTGGAATACTGGAGGCAATGTTCCAGAAAAATAATTCTAAAATACAGCCTTCAGGTAAGGAAGGTCTCGATGATGCAGGAAGTCTCTTCTAGGTATGCATTTCTATGCCTCTTGGCAAACTTCACTGTGTACTTTCATTATTTTATCTTCACTAAAAGCCTGTCCAGAAAAGCAGAGAAAAATGCATTTGGCCTTCTGACGTAAACTAGGGACCAGGGAATGCGGATATTAAAATAATTCCTTATTTTCTTTATGCATCAGTTTCCCCATCTGAGAAACAACAAACTTATTTTCCCAGTTCTGTAAACATAATTAAGCTAATTAAATACTCATCAGTCTGAATGATGAATTAAGCACACTTTACTCTGCTTCTGTCTGATATCATGACTCATGACTCTGTCTGACATTACAACTGAAGAAAACAAAACCATCTAGCTTTAATCTAGGTGCTGGCAGCACCTAAACTGACTAATGTCTCCTTTTATGAACCCTTGAAGTGCTCAGGGCACTGCTTCTGTGCAGAACCACTCCAGACCAGGCAGTTTTCTGGGCTCCCAGGAGAGCAGTTAGGAGACTAAATGTTTTTCCAGAAA
This sequence comes from Psophia crepitans, assembly GCA_013399095.1. Lineage (NCBI taxonomy): Eukaryota > Metazoa > Chordata > Aves > Gruiformes > Psophiidae > Psophia > Psophia crepitans. The sequence continues at coordinate 1,164,737 of VWZZ01007484.1, read as the reverse complement.
AACTGGAAGGGACTCAGTGCATATGATGGTTTTAGGGAATTCCCAGTCTACATCTACAATATGAGTCTTTTCAATGAAATGACAGCGCCTCTCATCTGGAGTTAGAGAATCAGGAGAACTTGCAGATGAAGTCCCATACTCAATTCTTTCCACATCTCCAGAATCACATTTTACAAAAGAATATTTGGTGACCTGTTAGTTCAGGAGTTATGAAAAGAAATAGCCAAAGCCTGTTGAATATGTGTCGCAGTGCAATGGATGTAAAACTACACGAGAGAAGAAAACAGGAACATGATTCTACTATCTACTTGTTAGGGCACAGAAGAGAGAACAGAGTGTTGGGAAATCACAGAATCACAGAATGGTAGGGATTGGAAGGGACCTCTGGAGATCATCTAGTTTGATGTTCGTAGTTTCCACTGACGTGTAGCAAGAAACACGCAAGTAGGGGTTTAATATTCCCTTGTCCACACCGAGCAACGTTAACTAGACTGAGGGAGCCGATGCTTCCTTCCTCTCATCCAGTGAAACTGAGTTTTGCTACTAAACACAAGTATCACTTTAATAGGTCATGTAGAGGACATCTTATCCTCATAGCTTCTCAGAGGAGGAGATGTGATTAAGCCACCATTAGCTTGAGAAGGTAATTAAACACAGATTTTCTGTTTACTAAGTACTCAAATCACTAAGCCGGTAGTGGAGAGGGCTCCCTATGGGGGAGGCAGGGGCGGCCCATCCTTTGTGCTTATGCTGTGAGTGATTCACATGGTAAGAGGACACCTCCTGATGTACCAGGGAGGGATCTAATGTATGGAGACAAAAAGCCTGAAAGTTGAACGACGCAGTGCCTGTTTCCTTCAGCCCTCAGCTAGCAAGTATGACAGGATAATCTCCTGAATGAATGGTCAATTCATGAATCATATGACTTTTTTCTCTTTTTTTCACTTTTCCAGACATCCTTTTGGAAGTTTTCCAGTCATTGGAGCGTCTTTTTATCCCTGAATACCACAGAAGATTAAGGTGATTGAGAAATCCTCTCTGCAAAGTGGGAGCTTATTTTTAGAAAAACCTTCAGATGTCAGCTTTAATAAATACATGATGCCTGATCTCCATGGTCATGTTGTGATGTAACTTAAAATGACCTGCTAATCAGACAAAGTATTATTGTTAGGAGAAGATTCATAATGGAACTGAGTATTGCAGCACCTTATTTAAATGTTCTGTCATCTGGTGCTCTTCACAGCCCTGAGTTAAGTGCAAAGGCTGCTCTGCATGATACATAAGAACTGCTACATAGAATTTGGATTCTCAATGGTGCGTTTTCTGAGAAATAAATTGCCATAGATAGTTGGGAGGTAAATCCATGGAGTCATGTAAGATTTCCTCTCTGTATATAGCATGTCAGATACCTCTGTTTACAGCTGAAAATATTTTCATAAAAAGGTCGTCTTAGAGCCTAGAATATCTTTGTCTGACTGCACATACATTCGAATGATAGATGGAAGAGCAGTTTCTCCTACTTTCTGCTCTGTAAGTCAGTGGTTACTGCCAGCACACACTGCCCAGATACGTTCAGCACGTTTCTCAGACTTATTGAGTTTTCATCCATGCCTCCTACTGCAAAGCTTTAAATACTGGGCAAGTTTGGGTTTTTTGGCAAAAGAATATTTTGTCTCATGAGAGGTGGGTTCAAATCCGTATTCTGAACTAAAGGGCTTTCTAGATTTTGTCAGAAAGGGGCACCAGGAAATAAATTTTTTTAATTGTCCACTCTGTTGAGTCCAAACCAGCAAGATTCACAGCACCACAGTTGGTCATACAGCCAAAGTCAGGTCTGAAGGATTTCACTGAGGATGTAGGATAGAAGAGGTGGTTCATCATAATAGACCTCCTATTTGCTGATGAGGCAGCTGTCCCTGTGGGCACTCTTTTGATGACTAGACATTTAGTTAGAAGTCCCACTCTCCTGATCTGCAGAGAACCAATGCATTTAAGTATTATCCTAATTTGGAAGGCCAATGTGATTCCAAGTAATTAAAATTTGCCAGCTGGTTGGATATGAGCCCACCTCACTGCACATTCCTACCATATTCTGTTTGTAAATGCGCAGTGGGACACATCCTGTCCTCATGTCACAGCTGTAAATAAAACAATTCTAGCTTTCTAGTAGTGTCAGTGAAAACACAGTTCCTCACTCTTCCAAGAACCAGATTTTAAATGGCATCACGTAGTAATGCTCCTCTGAGTTCAGTACACATCTGCTGAATCATGAGGCTGAGTACTTATTCTAAGATTCTGTTCTTGCCCCTAAGGCTCCAAACAGCTCTACCTTCCATTGCTGTTGACTTTACATCCTGATCTTTTAATTAACATGCTATGTTGTACCACATCATACACTCAAATTTCTATGAGGTGTTTTACATCAACACTTACTTTTAGCAACTAAAAGTGTGTAATCTCATTTAAAAAAAAATAAAAAAAGGTTCAATTAGCTTGTCAAATTCTGTCATAAACAGTGCTGAATGATTTCAATTAATGGATAGAAATATAATCACCTTTAGTTCTCTATTAATTTATCAAAGTCAAGCTAACTTATCTCTTCTGATTTGGATCATTCTAGTCCTCCTTTTTAAGTAAAGGCGATTTACTGATAAGAACTTCAAATTTAATTTGCCACAGGACATGATGTGGCAATGACTATGTTATATCCCACTCCCATTACGGTGGAGCTATAATAATAATTTGCTTTTACCAGTTTTACAGAATTCAAAAATTAAGACAAATATTGAAATTCCCTTGTGACAAGTTTCTTGGGTTGGGTGCAATTCAGCGAGACCTGCTGCCTTAGATGGTAATTTTTAGTAACTGCTGCTTACCAGCCTCCTCAGTAACTTTTGGAATAGAACTATATAATCTCCATAGGTGATGCTGTATTAATACAGACTTTTCCATAGCTGCAGGAGCATTTATTTTTTAGCTGATGTGAATAACTTGATAATTTAGTAGGCTGTAATTTTGCATTTTGCAGCATAATTTAGATGATGGTAAACTAAATCTACCCTGAATGGACAAAAAGTATGATTCTAAAATTCTGTTAATAGAGCTGTTAATAAAACTCTGTTAATGTAGGAAAGGCTAAACCAGCGCCAAACAAGCCAGCTACCCAGACTAACAGTTACAGCCCTAAGAGCGCAACACTCTTCCCTGGTGAACCATCTCAGTGGATGAATGGCTTCCATCTCAAGCAAAGTGCTGGGCTGATGCAATTCTATTGTTCCCAGAAGTTTAAAGAATATTTTAGAATAAAATTTCAAAATCCCATCTGATGAAGTTTGTTCCAAATAAGCTGTTATTCCCCACACAGGGCAGCCATGTACCACATAGGACTGCGGAGTGCTCCACCTTGGTGTTATTGTTGTAATCTTCAAACTGAGGATCCAGAGGAACCCATTGTGAAGAGGCACATGATTACGCTGAATCTAAGTTGAGCTGGACCAGATGAAAATACTCAAGGTATCTGAGAGGAGTGATACCTCCTGAAGGCAGAATGCAGCACTGCAAAGATATACAAGCTGACATCCTAAAAGCAGCATGGCCATGCTAGCACAACGTTGCATGCAAATCACTTAGCCCTGGGTTAATCCCCACAGTGATTTCTCTGGAGTGAAATTTCCATTCTGCTTTCATTTTTGCAGCTGTTTCAGCAGTTCTTAGTGAATATATGTCAGATGTCACTTGGTGGTTCTCACACTTCACTCACTTCACTTTCTGTCCCTGATATACCAAGGATGAGTGATGAGTGACTACAGAAAAGGGAATGTGTTGCTGGAAGGTTTTCTTTGTTTTTTAGTTTTTCCCTTCTGGATGTTGCAACCTGCTATACATTAAAATGAACAAGTTCACATCTGCAAAGTGAGGCGTGAATGTTTATTTTATACACTGAATATTTGACAGATTCTCAAGCTTAATAATTTCCAAAATATAATACAGTTTATTATATCGCTTATTTTCTTTGTATGGTGTCATTACAAGTTAGAACCTGATTTAATAACCTTGAAAACCAAAATGGTATTGTTTAGCAGCTGTAAACATTGTTCTATGAGCAGATTTACCTAAAATAACTCATAATACTGCCCTAAGCTATTAATGCACTTTGTCCTGAAAAAAAAATAAATATAATAATAATAAAAAAATCACTCAGTATTAGATAAAAACCTACAAATCAAAGCTAACAACCTTGGGAAAAGAAATAGAACAGGTTTGCAAAAAGCATTTAGAATTTTCCACTGTTTAAATATGAAGCAGCTATTCTTAATACCGTAATATTCACATAAGAATTAACTGATACAACAAATCTGACTCCAGTCTGATAACTGCATTAGCAGTTTTGAATTAGTCTGTGCAATGAATAACATTTTTTTTCTCATCTATTCAATTAACATTAATCTCTCTAAGTTACTTAAAGCCATATATTAGTCACTACTAAAACTGCAGATATTAAAAATACATTTAGAATAACCGGGTACTTGTAGTACAAGGATGTCTGACTGCCAATGGTTTGCAGGAAGAAAGAGCAGGATGACTGAGTGATAGAACAGAATAGAATAGAATAGAATAGAATAGAATAGAATAGAATAGAATAGAATAGAATAGAAT
>VWZZ01007484.1:1149369-1159848 GCA_013399095.1 Psophia crepitans | reverse complement strand
TCAGCCGCTCCTCATAAGACCTGTGCTCCAGCCCCTTCACCAGGTTCGTTGCCCTTCTCTGGACACGCTCCAGGGCCTCGATGTCTTTCTTGTGGTGAGGGGCCCAAAACTGGACACAGCACTTGAGGTGCGGCCTCACCAGGGCTGAGTCCAGGGAGACAATCACCTCCCTGCTCCTGCTGGCCACACTATTCCTGATACAGGCCAGGATGCCGTTGGCCTTCTTGGCCACCTGGGCACGCTGCCGGCTCATGTTCAGGCGAGCATAAATCAACACCCCCAGGTCCTTTTCCTCTGTAGAGCTTTCCAGCCACCCTGCCCCCAGCCTGTAGCGCTGCCTGGGGTTGTTGTGGCCAAAGTGCAGGACCCAGCACTTTGCCACATTAAACCTCATCTTTCAGTGGCTAGAGTAGTCCTAATTTGATTGCATTGTCCTCACAAAATCAGCTCTCCCATAAATATGAGGATCTAATAGTGCTGGAAGAATAAATATGATCCATGCCTATAAATTTGGTAGAAGACATTGAGAATTAACTTAAAATAATAATTAGTCTCTACTACCAAACCAGCGCTCTTTCCATCAGTAGAATTCTGCTGCACTACAGCATTTATACTGGGATAAAATGAATAGTCGACTGGCTGTCCTCTGCTGTCTTTACCAAAATAAAATTCCCACTGCCTTCATAAGATGTAAGATGCTGATGGAAAATCTATCGCTATAATCACTTGTTAAAAATTACCACACAAAACTTTTCTTCTTGAAATATATGAAACATAACAAATAAGTTTATATGACAAAATATCTTTCTGCAGGTAGCAATAAGTACACAAACATGCAGTTAATAAGAAGGTGGATGAAAAATGGTAGAAATGTTTCCCAAATGGGAAATGCAAACTGGACAACAACAACAGCAATAACGCAGCTTCTGTAGTTTTATCCAACAGTCCGAACGAACATTCTGCTTTAGTATGACTTAGCTGGTCATGACCAGGTGTGGCACTGAAAATAGTTTTCACGATTTTCTTCATCAAAAAAGATCAAGATCCATTCATCAGGCTGTAAACAGGACAGTTGAACTGAATGCCGAGAACCCACTGTTGAACTGTATTTCTCATTAATTTCCAATTACGTGAAGGACTGAGCACCCTTTCTTAGCTTTGTTTTTGATTTTTTAATGAATATAATGGAATTAACATTACTCAGTTCAGTGGTTCACAGGATTGAGCAGAAATGTGCTGAGCTACAGAGGATTGAGTCGTATTTGCTTTATCTAGGCATGAACAGGCTTACTCATTCTGTGTGTATGATAGGACTCCTCGTGCAGAAGAGTTTTTAGGCTCTCATCCAATAATGTAGTGGGCAGGATTAGGAATCTGATCCTACAAATCCATTTAGATTAGCACCCTTTGTGTAGATTAAGAACTATCATCTCAAAACCAGTTTACACTTTCGAAAGATGTCTTTGTAATAACATTCACATTTTGCATTAAGGGCTTCTTGAGGTCCACCCCTATTCACAAAATTCATTCTGGGCATTGCTGATGTGCTTGCTGAATGGGAGCCTAATCCTGTGAGATACTGAATTCCACCAAAAAAGGCGCTGACAACGTCAGCACCTTCAGCTCCTGGTTAAAATGCAGGCTACTGACAGTAACCAGCCTGCTGAGGGAGCACTGGGGAATGACGATACCGCTGTTTATGTCTACAAATTCACTCTAGATACCTAACTAGACATAGACTATTTTCTAAGGAGAAAATAGTAATTTTTTATAGATTTGAACATTCACGCAGTGGCTTTTTTTCCAGAATGGATTGTGACAGGGCACAACATGCAACGGTATCAGAAACATAATATGAAACAAGTACTTCAAAGGCGTACTGTCAACCTGAACACATTTTATGGGATGATCTGTGATCCAGATGGTAGTGAAGCTGAAGTTCTTATTTTTTCACGGTGCTGTGGGAATGAGATACTGTGATTCAATGCCAGCGTTTGATCAATAAAGAAAAATGTTGGCAATACTTTGAAATATTGTGCATTCTTAACTGGATGACGTGGACTCCAGTGATTAGTAGTGGGATAGCTTTGAAGAAATACTGGAAAAAGCTTTAAAATTATTTTCCTTTGTAGTATATTTCCATTCAGTGGATTGGCAAGGAAATAACAATGAGAATTTACTGGTATGAATAATGTATCATTCATACATTCTTTAGAATCTTGTCCAACTGGCAGTCCTTGGTTCCCTCAACTTTTAAGTTTTCTGCAGCATTACCTGGATTTCCAGATATAAACACTAATATATGATTCTAAATATTAATACTAACATAGACTTTTGTCTATGTTTTTGTGCAGTGTAGCTAGTGAAGAGCTAAGTAAAAAATTAACTGCCCTTCAGTATCTCAGATTATTCCGATACTTATAATCTGCAGAAATTCTACCTATATTTATGTAGTAAGGGGTAGAAGGAATTTGGCGGAATTGGGCTCCTAAGACCTTGGCAATAGCGTTTTTTGTCATTAAAATATCCCTGTAAGAATCTATACCTGCTTTTGAAATACATTAATGAATAAAGGGATTAAATGAGATCTGTTTAAGAATTCAAAAACATTAGAACTGTTGCCATCTACTAAGCTGACCTGACCTTTTAAAAGACTTTTCCTATTTCAGAGTTTGGAAAAATGCATGGGATGAAAGCCTCTATGTTCCATCTTGAACCTTACTTCTGCCAAAATAATTCAGATAGTTCTGTGAATGAGGCAACTGATGAGAAACTCAGTGTTTATGATTTTCTATGCCCCCCCACGTTAAAGCTTTTTTCCAAGTTTCTACTGAGTCCAGATTTTAGAAAGTCATATTAAATCTTTTGTCAAACATGTGCCTGCTGCTTTTTTTAACAGAAATTACTCAAATTTAAGAAACTCAGAAAACTACAGTTTGCACACACGTGATCAGTAAAGTCTTACATTTTACAGATCAGTTCTTGGACGCTCTTCGTCTCTTCTCTGGAAAAGCTCCAGACGGCCTGAATAACACTTTGGTGTGCTTCTGTAGACGATGCCAAGCCCAGACTGGGCTGAATCGTTAGCATACGCTCTCTCCAGTTGACTCCATGCAATGTGGAACAGGGAAGCTGCCTCATTCAGAGATAGAGGGATTTTGTCAATAAGGAGATGTACGTACTGTAGATTAAAGAAAGATAGATCTGGGGAAAATATCGTAAGTGATGGGGCAGGCAGAAAGAGGGTATGTTTACATTTGGGTAAGAAAGATACTTTTGAAGCAACCTTTTACCATTGATTATAGAATCATAGAATCATAGAATCATTAAGGTTGGAAGAGACCTCAAGGATCATCCAGTCCAACCATCCCCCCATCACCTATTAACCACTAAACCATGTCCTTCAGTACCGCTCTAACCTTTCCTTATCATCTTATAGTTGTCTTGGACAATATGAACTTATGGAAGCACCCTGAAAGATCCCTGCAAGACATTCATAGTGTGGATGCTGGGTCTATAGCATCAGCTGTTTCACTCCACTGATTCATTCCTCTAGTCTATGCCAAACTAATCAGTGCGATGCAGGCCTGAGTAAAGTTGTGGGAAAATTTCATTCTGAGACTGTAATGGGAAAAAAGGTTTGCCGTGGAAAGCAAAGGGACTGGAGACTGGTGAGAAATAAGACAGGGCAAAACACAAAGAGGAAACAAATCTGAGTGTTAGGGCATATCAGAAGACCAATTATGAAGGCAAGGGGGTAGATTAGGAAAGCTAGTACTTCCATCAGGTGTGGAGAGAGAAGATTAAGAGGCCAAGACTTTAATTAAATAATTAGTGCAGTAGAAGTGGTAACTAATTCATTGAGAAGGGTAAAAGCAAAGAGATAAAAGAGAAGAAGATTAGGGAAGAGACAAAACAAGGACAAATGAGAGAAAAATGTAATGTGGTGAGTAAAGTTTAAGGAGGACAGATACTCCATACACAGTAGAAGCACGTTTGCTCTAGGTCCTCAGCATTCCTGGGTGGTCATGTCTGCTCTAGAGTTCCCGATTGCTTCTCTACTCCTGTTAGATTTCTGATGTTCCTCTAACCTTTGGACTTGCTTGCAGTATCTTCTTAGATGTATTTCATTAACCGATTAAACTGTAATTTCAGTTGAGCCTGAAGACAACGCTCTCTGGAGACTGGTGCTGTGAATATGGTTCCTGTTCTCTTTTGCTGAATTTGAACTTAAATGAAGGCTCATAGCTATGCAATTGTCTCAGCATTACTCCTGCTCTGTGTGGACTGGAGTACCAGAAGATTAAAACTGAAGTGCCACAGGTATGTAAAGATATCTAGTTCAATTAAACATACTCATGAGCTAAAGCACCAAAGTTCTTAGTATCAATAATATCCTTTTGTAAATGTAATATACCTATGACCTGAAAGTAAATCAATAAATGTTATTTTTCTACTCCAAACTCAAAAAATGCAAATGTTCCATTTGAATAGCTAATGTGATTGATTTTAGTATTTGTATTTGGTAGACAGTCTGCATTCAGGCTGCGAACTGCTAGGTACATTGCAAATATTGGTAGCGAAATTATGCTGTTGTCCCATAAATACTTTCAGCTGAGCTTCATTTCTCTGAAGAGCAGTTTCAAAGCCATTAGAATATTCAAATACAAATAGATTAGAAATATTTCAGTATGAAAATGAAAAAAAAAAATCTTATAAAGCTACAAGGCATTTTTAACAGTGTGTGAAATAATCTGTTTATATCTGTGTTTTGAATAACTGAATCTGGATATAACTATCCAACTCTACAGCTATATATACTGTTTTTTTGAATAGCAGTAGTTAGTAACGCTTGGAAATACCAACTAAAATTTGCATTCTGATTTCAGACATGTATTTTGCACTGCTTGGTGAAAGGAAGACAGGCAGGAAGACCAAATCCAATAGTTATTCAGGATTTAGTAGCTATTTAGAGCTGACGTAGAGACGTCTTATGCCATCTTCAGTTGCGATCATGACAGGATTTCATGCCTGCTGACGGAATCTAAAAGATTGATCAATAATTGCTGTTATCTAATTAAAATGCAGCCATAAACCTTATCTGGCTTCTGACATAAGCAAAGGCATTGCACATATACTCATAAACAATAATTGTTTATTCATGTGTACATGAGCAAGCCTGCCACCTGGGCACAGTCCTTCATGCACATACTTGAGTATGTTCTTAAGAGCATATGGTGTTTGAATACAGAGGAGCATCTGAATTGGGGTGTAAGTCCTAGAGATAATGGGAGCATTCCACTCTGCAAGCATACAGGAGAAGAAAGTGAATGACTTGAGAGAGTACCTGCATACCCAGAACTCTCCTACGTACCCCACGGGAAAAGGTCAACTTCAAGACTGGCTACTGCCACCCTTTCAGCAGAGTCTGCACTTAAGTTCGGCAAATGTTTTACAAGGTCTAAGTGACTTAGCTGCATTCATGTAGACTTTGGAAGCCCATCGAGACCCAAATGAACTACCAGGTGCCAGAAGTGGGTAGCATTCTTTTAAATAGTTTGGGAGACCTCTAGTGGGCCTCCTTCCTTGTCTCCTCTTGTAACTCCCACAGCTTACCTAAAGAAAAGTTGCATTTGCATGTAGCTTGGACTGTGTACGAGTATGTAGTTGATAAAATAATTGTAACTATTAAATGTGACTGCTCTAAAGCAATGCTTATAAGTGGAAATCACACAAAAGTACAACAAGAAAGACTTCAGTTCTCAAATGTTTGAGTCAATTTGAAAAATTATGGTTTAAGTGATGCAATGCTGAGCAGAACATTGATAACCTTAGAAGTCTGTGTTCAAATGTTTATCTTTAGGTGTATTTACAAGTTCCAAGTCTCATTTTAGCATTTACAAAATAGAAATGGCACTTTATTTAGAATTGTGATCCAAGTGACCAAAGTACATTCAGAGCTCCTTCTTGTCTGGTTGTGTCTGAGCAGCCCATACTGTATAAGCATCAACACAACTGAAGCCTTTTTGGCCTTCACTCTCTTGCCTCGTATTTTTGAATGGAACATAGAAACGGGACCACAAATCTTCAAGTTGCTTACAAATTCAGTAGGAATGGACAATAAGGCTGTAGCACTAAAATTTAGCACTACCTCATTTACAGGAGTACTTTCTAACACAGGAATGATTTTCTGTGCAGTTCCATACGCAGCCTCTTCACCTTACGTTAGTAAGATTACAAGCGTCATGTTTGTTTGTACAAATGTCTCTTTTTTTCTTTTGCTTTAGTGACCATGAGAGCAGAATATTGTATTGTTGTTTTTCTAAATGACAATTAGTGTTTCCACTGCATTTTTCTGTTTTCATATTTATTGCTCGTCCATTAAAAAAATTGTACAAAAATAAAATTTAACTGTTTAAGGCTTCTTCACACAATTACAAATAACTCCATGATGTGAACATGGGCATTTAAACCTCAATCCTGTTATAGCAGCAACCAATTCATATGTAACTACACTGAAATCAAAGGAACCTTGTATGAAAGCAGATGTTTGCCTGTGTGTCTGGATGAGCAGATATTTATTAGTTTTAAATTACATGCTAAGCTTTAGAAAATACCATTTTTTCTTTAGTATGATCTCACAAACATTATACAGGTACATCTGAATATATGGGAATATACAGGTACGTATGTATTAATTCCCTTTTTTCTCTCATTCCTAATAGGAAGTGAAACAAGCCGCGGGAAAACAAGGGAATCGATCTTCTTTTCCTAACAGTGGGTCCTAATCTTGCAAATTACCTAAATGCCTGGCTCTAACTCTGTAGAGACATAAATTTGATAGAAGTAATTGCATTTGTGGAGCTACATGTCTTCAGAAGCGTTTCCCTTTGGTGGCACATCATGCCTAAGAATGGATTTATTTCTCAGCCTTTTCCTATCTTCCTCCCCAAATATTGTATTCCTCACCCTATTCCTCCTCAGGAGAGAAATGCTTATCTTGTAGCGTACCTTATGAGGGGTGGAGAGAAGTCTTTCTGAAGACAGCATATATGAGAAGGAAATACTACGGTTCCTTGCAGAATTTGACTGGGATATCTAGAACCCTCCAAAGTCAGCTGAGGTCTCTTGGTGTCAGTTCAAATCAGGTAGTCTGAACATCTCTGCATTGTGCCAATTCCAGCCCACTTCCACAAGTAACTGGGGAGATCTTTGCTCTTGTGAAGTGGTGAAGGGACAAAGGGTGGAGCGTGCATAAACCGCCCACCTCTGCCGGTGCTGTGATGATGTTATGACTGTGGCATGGAGAGTTTTTTGTTGATGCAAGTGAAGTTTCTGAAAATTGTGTGATGAGTGTATATTTGAATGATAACACCTTAATTTAGTAATAATCACAGAGAAAGGCTTTTCATCTCAGGGATATTTATAGTTCAGGAACACAAAGGCTGTACACCATCACAGTAAGTCTCTGGAGTCCTAACAGGCCAAATGTCCATTTCCCTCTCTAGTGGCTAGATCTCAATAATATATCTGGAACTGGTGTAAAATCAGTTCCTGTGGGATCATCTAGATAATTCAAATTTTATTCAAGTACAAGAAAAACTGCTTCAAAAAGTTCTAAATGATGATGAAAAAAAAGTCATAAAATAGTCTGAAAATACGTCAATCAGCGTGGCTATTCTACAGAGCAAAGTCTGCATCTCAAACTACTTGAAGACTGCAATTAATGGAGAAATGTCTATTGCAATATTTAAATTAAAAATACTTGATACACAGTTTTATAGACTATATTACAAAACCTTTGGGAACAAAACTCTTTGAGACATTCATCAAAAAGACTATGTAGTGTAAACTACGCAGTTGTGAGATGAGGTATGGCACGGTGACTGATATAAAGGTCAAAGACTGAAGTGCAATTCTCATCACGGAGAAAAGTTAGGAATACAAAACTTCATGTAGTTTAAAATATTTATTATGGATGTAGAAAAGACTGTGAAGGTTGTGGTCACAAAATACAGATGAGTCTTAAAAATATCCAGAGATAGCTGTACTGGGCACTAGAGTGAGCAGGACTCTTAGATGCATCGGCATTACGGTCACAAGTGAAATTCAGTATTGGCAATCAGTCTGCACTGGCAGGAACGACCTGAACTACGCAGGCATTAGTTTGTCGTAATTATCTAACCATTCAGAACATTTTTTTAAACAAAGTCAATACTTCTGTGGATCATTGCATGAGTAGATCCAATAAAAAGATAAAGGCATGTGTAAAAAATACTATATATAATAAAATGTTCTATCTTCACTATATATGTTAAGGTTAGGCCTTCACTCAGAATGCCATGTTCTGGTTGTCCCACCCCAAATAAAACGCAACAAGAAAATAGATGGGACTTTGAAAAGCTTAGACGTATATTCAGATGAAATATGTAGTAAAAATGCCCAGCTGGGGAAGGATAAGGCTACAACACATAAAATGAACAGGGTAGAGAAGTTAAATTATTTCTATTTATCTACCTTCATAACTCAAACACATACAATGTACTTGATGAAACTGGAGAGTGATAACAAAAATAAACATAGATAGCTGGTGATAAATGCTTAGCATGGATTTTGGAGAAGACTGGATGCTTACAAGGATAGGGATTATCTCACACAATATTTTGGCTGGGATTAACACAAAAAGCGGGGTTTTTTAAAAGAAGTAGAGCCTTAATAATTGAAAATATGCCCTGATCTTTAATTAGAGGAGGTTTAGAATGAAAGCTTCCTCTCCAGGCACTGTTATTCCATATTCATCCACTATGTGGGTTCTTGCATTTTCCTTTGAAAAGTCAGAGCAAGGATGCCAGATGAAACACTGGTCTGATGCAGCCTAGATTTTCAAAGCTATGGGAGGCGTCGGATGCTTTACTTTTCATGTGCACAGTGATATTAGGTCCGTTTCTCAGAGGGAACTTCTCATCAGTTCCCCAAAATACAAAGAATCCCACAAAACCCTCAGGAAATGAAAGTTATTTTTCAGTGCAATACTTCATTTATTTGATTAAAAAAAACCCCCACTGCTTGTAATCATCAAGGTGGAAGACCTGGCAGGCAGTACATGTTACTTTTATTTGCATTTTAAAATAACAACAGCGAAACCCAAAAAAACAATAATTAATAATGGTAACAATAATAAAAGTAACTACATAGTCTGTTTTGTGCAGTACATTTCTTTCTTCACGCTCTGTAAGGGAAGGGTTGCTATTTACGGTATGCTCCGAGTCTGCCTTTCAGAAGAGAGCCCAGCTTGGCTGGACGGCTTTCAGTTGCTACTAGAAATATGTCACTTATTAGGAACAGAGGGGATGTTTATCACTGTCTCGCGGGTTACTTTGGCTGAGGTGAAGAAAGAGCTCAGTTATATAATGGAAAGAGCTGGGTCAAAGGATAAGATATTTGTATAGTGTGTGCCCAAGTCTCCAGCAGTGCAGGCTCAGTTTCTCTCTGGTGTATCTTGCACAGGCAGCGAGTGAGACCACGGCTACAGGGGTCTTCCCACCTGTCCTCCAGATCCCCTCAGAAGCTGTGAGGGCTGAAGTCACTGTTAAAAAAAACATTGCCAAAACATCTCAGTTGAGAGAAAAGATTTGTCTTTCTTACTGCTTCTCTTGCCCTCATGGAATCTGCTCAGTCTTCAGCCTTGTTACCCAGACCCATCACACAGTCAAGGTCAGTGCCCTTTGCCAAGCAAACTAGAAATGCCAGCAGAGGTTTGAACACAGCATCATCTCAATGCGCTGAATATCATCAGTCCTCTTAGTCCTCACCAGCCTTAATGGGGGATACTCCTCACCATAAATTCAGTCCTGATTTCTGGAGAAACAGCAAAAAGAAACCCAGCCCTGTCTGCTTTACAGATGCCACCTCACTGAGGACTGTACAGCACTTCAGCAAGAGAGGTACAGCTGTGAAAAGTCACATCTATGTTTCCATCTGCTTATGTAAGTGCTAGAGGTCCCATTGCAGGGCAGCCAAAACAGAAAGTTCCACCAAAAGGAAAAAAAAATAATCAGCATCCAGACTTTTTTTTTTTTTAAAAAACCCACAACAACTCCTGTCCGTATTTTAGAATCATGGAATCACAGAATGGTTTGTGTTAGAAGGGACCTCAGAGACCATCTAGTTCCAACCCCCTGCCATGGGCAGGGACACCCTGCACCAGACCAGGTTGCCCAAAGCCCCATCCAACCTGGCCTGAGCACTGCCAGGGATGGGGCCTCCACAGCTTCTCTGGGCAACCTGTGCCAGTGCCTCACCTCCCTCACAGGGAAGAATTTCTTCCTGATATCTAATCTAATTCTCCTGTCTTTTAGTTTAAACCCATTCCCCCTTGTCCTGTCACTGCACTCCCTGACAGTTCCCAGCATCAGGGGCACGCTTCAGACGGAATGTTTAACTCAGCATCCCATTTTCAAGCACGAACCCAATTACCAG
>VWZZ01007484.1:978968-1148426 GCA_013399095.1 Psophia crepitans | reverse complement strand
CCGAAAAAAAAAAAAGGGGGCAGCGACCCGCGCACCTTTGTGCCCCGAATGCTTAGCTCTCGGGGGGGGTGTGGGGTTTTGTGTCTGTGCGGGAATGAGTGGTATTTTGTACGGGCTGGAAACGAGCTAATCCTGCATAGGAAATGAGAATTACTTTCAACTTTCAAGTGTACCTGAAATGTTTAGAAAACTCTCAAATGCAAGTTCCCTTGGGCTGGGGCTGTGCAGGGCTGGAGAAAGGCTCCTTTCATACAGCGAGGGCAGCTTCGGGGTGTGTAATTTGCTTAGCCTCTGAACTCCATATGATTTACATTATTCAGATTTTTAAGCACCTTTCCTCTTGATCTGCTATTATGAAGTCATTTTAAGGAATATTTTGCAAACTGAAATATTATATACCGCATGAAACCACACTTAGGGTAGAATAGCTAAAGTTAAGGCTGTTGGTATACATTCATGGAAACCCTGGTGCTTAAGGGGGGGGGCACGTGTGTGAAAAATTTAGTACCCTTCGTGTCACCTAGAATGAGCTTTCTCCCTGGGCACAAACCAACACAAAAGGCCAAGCTGGGAACTCTCAAAACTCTCTGAACTGTAATGAAATAAAGCAGAAACACAGATTCGAGGCTAATTCAATTCTCTCAACTTTGAACTTGGGACTCCCTAGATAAAAGTATTCTACGTCATATCTTTTAATAGAAAGCAAAGTTTCAGAGACCTCTGCAAGTGCTCTGTGAATGGGTTGAATAAGCAGCATGCTCGCAAATTTACTGGGGGAGATTAATACTGCCGTGGCCTGCTAATGTGATGATATATGGCACCTGCAGACTGCGGAGCTGCTGATCAAAGAGCAGTGTGGGGATCAGTCTCTAACCAGAGCAACTGTGAAGGGCCAGAGGAAAGTGATCAAAAGACTCGGGGACCCGGCTATTCTGACAGGAAACCAATCAGACTTTGTGCACGGTACAGGAAATTATCTGCTCTGTGTGAGAAAAGAGATCACTCGCTTTCTACCCCTTCCCAGTTTACCTGGTGTTGAGAGGCTTTGCGGCACCGCTCTGTGACAAAGCGGGCTTGGCACTAATACACTGAAGTCTCGTGCTGTTATTCTGCCTTCTGTTAAATTTGCATGGTGCGCATGTGAAGCAGAGAATTAACATTGCTTTGCTTTAACTTTGTCAGGACTGGAAAGAAGCCTGCTATGCTGTCAGTCTGCCCTAAGAGGTTTGTTACAGGATAACGCAGCTGGGCCCTGAAGGGCCACCGGGGTCCAACAATGGAGGCGCAACAGTAGAGTGTGAAAGGTAGATCAGACGGCACAGAAGCAAAACTGATGTAAATAGGTATAAGTATACGTGACAACATGAACTAGATTCTGTTCACATATATCAGAAATGCAGCTGCCTCAGGTCAGGCTTCAACTGGTTTGCAGTGCAATTTGGCATGCTCTAAGACAGTCACTACATCTTAGAACAAATGCAAAGCCAGGAGAATTTTTTTTTTTTTTTTAAAGTGCCCTGAAACTGTATAAACTGTATTCAGTGGTAGTTTGTACGTACAATGGGCCAAGTTGTTCTTGTAGCTTACTTCAAGTTTGCTTTCCAGTTATTCAATTGCAAAACTTATTTTAAAAATTAGCACAAGTTTAGGTACAGCTAAGTACCAACCCCTGACTTTTCTTAACTGATTTTAATTATTTGGGGGATCAGTAACACTGGTCAAACCAGTTCTTACTTGATTTAATTAGAGTGATTTTTACACTCTGCTGCAATCTAAAGATTGTAAAGCTTTTAGCTAGAGGCAGGTTAAAACTCCCTGGAGTATGAGAATGAGATATTGTTGTTCACATGCCAAATAATCTTTGGTCAGGAGAGAGGGAGATTTTTCACTCATGCAGTCTACAAATAAAAATTCTGTCCTCTACTTGTAAAACTGCTAAACGAGGCTTTGGGCAACCTGGTCTAGTGTAGGGTGTCCCTGCCCATGGCAGGGGGGTTGTAACTAGATGATCTTTGAGGTCCTTTCCAGCCCAAACCATTCTATGATTCTAAATGGCCAAGAAATTTTGCAGCAGAGTGGATTACAGTGTTACTCAGCTGCACACGTGGGTGCTGTAGCTATTGCTTCAAGGTGATACTGAAGATGTCTGTGACCAGTTATTAAATCAGTGGGACTACTTGTGTTACAAAGGGTAAGCATGCACCTAAGGATTTATTTTTTCACAACTGGTTTTTATTCATTTGTTAGATATTCTTAGAGCACAGTATTTTACTGCTACCTCCTAGGGATTCAGTGTGATGGTTGTTGTGGGACCAGTGTAGCTCCATTTGAAAACACTTAAGACTATCTCCTTGTTTGTATTGGCCCTCTGTTATAGCCAGATTTTCTTCAAGAACAGGTTTTATTTGTAAACTCTGCTTGACAGTAAGGGGTTTTATGTGATTTCCTTAAAAAAGTCATATTTATCTTTAATGTTTTTATTTATTATTCAACTGAGTAAATATTCATCTGGCGGATCAAAGAAGTTTATGCAACTGTTTTCTGGAAACTGACATAGCAGTAAGTGGTGCATGTATTGATGTCTCCCATTTATCTGGATGGATTTCATTTCCACAGTTCTTTGTCATACTGAAAAAGAGATTATGCTTTGAAGGGTTTTTCATGCTTAGATGGCTTTATCAGTTCTCTTACCGCTGCCTGATGTATTTATAACCATTTTTCCATAGTGAAGTAAAGAGTCAAGAAAAAATGATCACTGTTTCATTTGAGGAACAAAACTCAAATCTCTTGCGTGTTGAATTTGATTACTTGGATGGTTTACTTATTTCTTCTTTCTATCATCTTTTCCATCTACTTTTCAATGCTATTTTTATGTAGTATCATCCTATTTCTGTAGTTTCAACAATGTCTGAAAGAACTATTGATGGATTGTGTACTGTGAATGACTTAATTCTAATGACTTAACTCTGGTAGTCTGAGTGTACCTGATTATGCAATATTACTTTAATCTAGATTTACAACTTGAGATGATGGGGGAATCTAAGTTGTGTTTTCTTGGCTGTCTTAGGACAAGATGTGATCAATGTCTAAAATAATTTTGTTAAGCTTATTATATGTTATGATTTTTATGAGAAATATGGGGACGTCTTTATGGAAAATAATGTAAAAACTACTACTGGATGCCATAAGCAATGAAGCACATAGCTTATGTAGCATGTATGTTTAAAATGTAGTAATGAATGACTTTAGAAGACTAAGAAACTGAGGTCAGTTAGCAATTCACCAGGACCAACTAGTTAGAAATACTAATTTTCCTGCAGTCAGTTTTGAAAGTGAATGAACAGCATTCAGCTGCTCCAAGTACATGGAGTTGCCGAAGTACATCTTACAAAACCAAAGTACTTATTTGATTTCCGTCAGTCCTGCAGCAGAGGTAATGTACCGGTGATGATTTGATAGATCTTAATTTTCTTTAAGGGTTTTGTTTTTTTTTTTCCTTCCTCTGCATGAATAAAAACTCCTCATAGCAAGTTTCCTTAATTGATGATTTCATAATGTATTTCTTCAATCTTCTGAAACAAAATATGCTTAAAAAAATAAATAAACAGGAGCCCTTGAGCTGGAGCTTGAGAGTCGCATATCTCAGGCCGTTCTTGGGAAAGGTTGGTGGACTCAGCTGGAACTGGGTGAGCAGATGAAGTGCCAAGGAGAACTTCTCTCTTCACCTCAGTGGTTTCACATGCCCTCCGCACAACCACCTAGAGGATTCCCCCGTTGGTGTATCTCCAAAAGGAGCTGCCAGCTTATTCAGGGATGGGCACAGCATCACACATGGTGTTTCTGATTAAGTTCACTTGACTCGGGCTGAACACCTGAAAGAAGGTGTGGGTGTCCAAGTGATGGAGCCCATCAAATCCTTGCAGATGGGAATGTCAGTGCTTTTGCTTGAGTGCAATCATTTGACTGCAAAATTCCCTCTTCTCAGCCAACATACTTCAAAGCAGCTGGAATCAGCGCCACCTCTGCGGACTCTTGTTGAATTGATGAGTGCCAGTACAGGTGGTTGACTGCTGCTGGGTAGCAGAAATTTCCTTTTGTTTGAGAAGATAAGGAAGTATAAAATATGAGCATGTGTCATCTAAAGGGAAACTTGATAGTGATGAAATTTTTCTCAAGTTTTATCTATTTCTGTTTAGTCCAAGACTTGTTTTGAAATGTTTTAAAGCCCTTTTCCTGGAGAGCGAAGAATTGCACCACGTCCTCTGTAAGCACCACATCCACTTCAAGCAAAAGATTGTGGCAAATTAGAGAAGTTTGTCAACACCCCAACAAATCGCAGTGGAAGAAAGTTTTAAAAACTGTTTTTTTGTATTTGTAATTGATTTCTGGCGTATTGTCTGCTATTCAGCAGTGCTACTTGAGATTTCTCTTTAGTTCTGCTGCCTCTCTCAGTTTCTTCTGTTAGACAAAAGTAAGGGGTTTGAAAGCACAGTCCGTTTGCTGCTTGTCCCAAATATATAGGCGTTCCAGCCTTCCTCTGTCTTCGTTAAATATCTTTAATGGAATTTAAGGGAGAAACACGTAAGGTCTTATTTTTGCAGTATCTAGTTCTTAATAGATTTGCAGATGAGACTTTAAAGCTTTATGTCATGTTGTTTGGTGGTTTTTAGTTAGTTTTTCAGTTAGATACAGAGTTTTATAATGGAGAAGAAACACAGAGCTTACTTTGAGACACTGACAGCTATACTACCACAAGGTTTATGTTGAACTTTGTCTTTACATAAATACAATATCTCCTACAACTTTATTCAAACCCTTTGTATCTAATTATTACATAGTCAACATGTAATAGCAAAGTACTGGTTTGCCTCCTGTAACAGTCGTTGTGCATTATAGCAGGCTGGTTTTGGGGATTTGTGTTGCTGTTGGGTAGTTGCTGAATTTGGTGTTTGCTGTATCTGACAGTTCCTGATTCCTAGAAAGAGGATGTGCTGTGCAAGTCCACTTCCCTTAGCTGGAAACGAGCCTCTTCAATTGCTTTCATAGGTAGCTCTCGGCTTTACCAGAGAATCAGGACTTTGCTTTTTAGTCACAAAGTGCATGTCATGGAAAATAACCTTCCTGGGGTGTAAGCATCTTAGCAATCGGCCTGTGCCTGAGTAGTCTTTTAGTGGAAACCTGTGGGACTTCGGAAAAGTCACACAACAGAAAATTAATAGACCTAATATGGAGAAATGCAGTTGTTTCAGTAGCACTTGGGTATCTGTATGAGTGCTCAGTTGTTTCGGTGTTTCTGAGGAATTAATTGTACGTTAAAACTTACTCAGCCCTGTCACTCCCTTTTGGGGAAAACTTTCACAGCCTGTGTTTGAATGTGAAAGGCTTCTATTCAAGTACGTGGATGATAACTCATAAAGTTGTACTGTGAAGGTAAAATATAAATTTCTGTTTTCTAGAGATTTCTTTAAATTGTAGGGTGTTATTTTAAGGTGGCAGTACCGGGAGACTTTATCATTCCACTCTAGACATCCTAGCCTTAGGTTTCATCTGTCTTCTGATCTTCTCTTCTTGACATGTTTCTGCTGATATTTTATAAACATATCTCCAGTGTTACACTGTTGTTATTAAGTTATTTGCACTTAATTTCATGATCCTACAGCACACTAAACAGTTTTATTTTACACAAAGATACCCCATCTTACAAAGATTGCGTTAAATAGCAGCTCCACATGTTGTCATAACCTAAGCAGTTTCTGCAGAAGTTGGTCATCTGGATGAGACAAGGCAGGACTCTAGACCCTCCTGGAGAAAGTCTTATACACAGAGAATATAAGTATTAAAAAATTAAATTAGAGCCCAACTAATTCCTTGATCTCCTTCTGAATTAGAGTTAGCGAGGCCTGTCTTTGTTCTGAGTTCAGTTAATTCTATTCCAAATATTCCATCTTTGCTAAGCATGCCCGTAATTTTGGACCTTGATGTTCACCTTGTGTAGGCATGGCTGTGCATTAGCACTGGGCTCGTAGGCTCTTTGGCTGCTCATTGCTGTGGATTCCTCTGAATTCCTGCGGGCGTGCGCCACCCCTCAACCCATGTCAATGTGCTTTTGCCTTTACTGAGCAGACTGTCAAATAAGCTGGCTGCAACTCAAATTAAGAGAACTCATTAACTGTTTAGCTGAGTGCCTTTGACATACTGGATTATTATTTCCCTGTGTGACTGTTCTCATTCAAGCTGGGCTAATTTGAGACTACACAGGTTAGCTCTGCAGTGAAGATGTTCACAGTGCTAATCATTCGATTTTGGTCTGTTCTCTTCCCTCCCCCCCTTCCCCCCTTTTTTCTTTTTTTTTTATTGCCTTTTTCTTATGCAGGTGTTTGGGTCTGTGGGAGGAATATGAATTAACCTTCCAGTCCAACATTAACTGTCCAGTCTATTCATAGTAGTGAGAATGGGGGAGTTGCAAGGGAGTAACCAGCAGCACCTTATCTGTTTGTTGGTGTTTTTTTCAGTGGCAATGTGCCTTTATATGAATTAATGCTCATGAATTATTCATTAATCTTGTGCTTCATGGTAAATTCATTCAAGATATGATTATAAACACAGATGTTTTAAGGAGATTCTTCTAGGGCAAAGAGCAACTCTATTCCTCTACTCTCTGAGAGCCAAACCCACTGAAATTTCTCCTTGAGTTTGTTAAAACTGATTATTAATTGCCTTAGAACTGCACACAGGCGTGGCTTAGTTTGAGCACCGCTGTACAGATTCCTTTACATGAAGTGCAAGGTATGCGCTGGTTCTAGGTAAAGCCCGGTGAAGGACCAGGTGGCGACAGGGAAGCAGAGGCTTTCCTTGGGTCACACACCCTGTCAGCACTGTGGCTGGAAGTAGAAATCTTTGTTTTCCATTTTTTAGTACTCTTATCTTCTAGATGAACAGTGGTGTTAGTTTTATGTTCTCTGTGACGCTACAGTTGTCCTGAAAGGAAAGTGAAGGAGGTCTTCCAAAGTTTTCAGCAAATGCCTGGCATAGCCAGTGATAACTTTGAGTGCTGGATTTAAACTCCTTTATCACCCTTATATGGCTTTTCCTGAAATGTTAAGTCTGTCTGTCTTGGAAAAAGCAAAAAATGTCTTGGGAAAAGGAAACAATGCTGCTTGTGTTTCCTGTACATTTAATTCCTTTTTGCATTGCTTCTGCTGTAATGTTTTGAATTGGCAATAAATTACGTAAGGGAGGGAGAGCAGGAGGTTAGATGCTGCAGTTAATTAGGGGATTGGTCCTGTAATCTGATAAATGGGCTTCAAACTAGGTTCAGGCAGTAAAAGGTAAAGGAGTGGTGCCCTTTTTTGTAGTTTTGATGTTCTACGTCTTTAAACCATTACTCAGTTTGGCACATATCGGCAAAGTTGTAATTTTCTGTGAAGGAAAAGTCCAGGTGTAAAATACCAGGGAGTGTTATATTTGAAGAGTAGCTTACACTGGAAAAATGGCCTTGGAGGCACTTTTACCACACCTTCCATGTCAGTCTGTAGCTGTTAATCTCTCTGTCCTGCTTTTAAAGCATCATTTATTTGGAAGCATATGAAGGGGGAAAATGACTTTGCTGGAAAAGGTACTGATTTGTGAAATAATGCGTAATATTGCTTGTTTTAATTGCTTACTTCAGTGGATGGGCCACTGTACAATAGCAACTAGAATAAGTAAGAAGTTTGATTATTTTTTTTAATTATTATTCCCCCCTCAGTGTATTCACCACGTAACCATCTGACTGCCTTCACCCTTGTTCAAACCAATCCGAAGCACAAATCCTAGAGGCTCCATGTTCCTCCTTGGATTGACAGGAAACCAGCACTCATTTTATACAATAGTTAAGCATTAAAAAAGACATATGGCACAGGAAATTCTTCTGCTGTGTGTGAAGGTATGGCATTTCCAAACTGAAAGTGTTGTTCTGACTGTTTCACCGGTAGTGGTGAGTTATATGAGGCCACTTCCATCTGCAGAGAGTCTGTTTCACTTGCTTGTGGTTCTGGGGCTCATTCAAATGCTCTAAAACAAAATAAAAGGAATGGATGTAATAACTTCTTTATGGAAAAGTCATAAAAAGCTACAGGGCCGTGTAAACAAATTGGGTCATTTACAAGATGTTTAAGTGATGGATATTCAGTCCAAATTCAAAGGTGTGGATTAGTTTTTACAGTCTTCTTGACTGAATTTTGCCCTCAACAAGACTTTCTTTTTCTGCCAGGAATGCCTTTGACACTACAGATGACAAATTCTCAGAAACAGTGTTTTCAAACATTTCAGTGCATTCAGAGTAAAGCCAAGAAACAGGAGAACAATTCAGTAGTATAATTTGATCTTTCTCCAGGTGAATGAGGGCCCTTTCTTGATCCACATGGTTACGCTGTAAAGCCGTAGTGGAACTTTGTAGCATTCCCGGGGAAAATAAACTAAAAGTTTCCCTTCTGGATTCAAACATGCCTGAACTAATTACAAAGCAACCGTTTTGGCTCTCTGCTCTCTTCGGATAAATATGTTTGCACAGAACAGCAGCAGCTGTGATCCAAGTTAAACTGCACTAGTCACAGAAACTTCTGTCCGACCAAGTCCAAGCGCTGAATGTTGTATCTACGGTGTGTCAGCTCACAAGACCCTTGTGACTCATTTCATCATTTGTTGGAGAACACTGGAAAAGCGGAGTGGAAAAGAGGATAAATAACACTTTCGCATGTTCAAATATGTTCTGCAGGATTATTTCTGTGCTTCAATGTAAATGTAGGCTATGTAAGGACAATCTGCTCAAGTTTGGGGAAGGGGCGTTAGTGTTAGCTGCTGTGGGGTCCTTTCCTTCTCATGAGATATGGTTACTCAGCTCTGCTGTTACCAATGCAACTTCAACTACCTTTCATAACTCTTAATGCACTAAAATCTGCAGATCATTTCAGAATGAAAATAACTTTACTCAGTGCGAGTTTGGAGTAGTTGTAATTAACTGTACATGGATGAAGCTACCTATTTGTGTATACTGTACTACATAATGAGCTGTTGTGACTCATCTTTTAGATGCTTGATACTGTGCCTGCGAAAATAGTAGCTGTTACTTGGGAAGTGTATACATGTGATTATGCGTTATTTGAAGAAGTCCTTCAGAAACTGATTCAAATGAATGTTGCATTATGTGGTGTTGATTGTAGAAGATTTATATTTATATTACTGTCAATTTACGTTTTAAAAATACAGTCTGGGGAGGTCTATCTCAGTATCTCAAGGCTTCAGTGTCTTACTACTTAGTGTGCCTGTTGTTACACAGGGAGACCCATACCCGCAAACATCTCTGTTGCTTGTGTATCTACAGTGGACCTGAAAGTCAAGTAAAGCCTCGTATTTGAGAGCTAACCAGTGATGGCTTCAAAAAACCCATCCTTTCTAGAAAAGGAGATGAAGCTGTTGTATATGCCCTTACCTAAATGCTACTTTTTAAAATATGGCTAAGATTCTTGTTGAACCTGATTTATTTTCTTTGTGTCATTCAAAAATATCCAGCCCATGGGAGCATTGCATATCTCTAGTCAGACTAGAATCTAAAACTTGAAATACTCTAAAAATTCCTGCTAAGCACTCACTATGTTTGTCATAGTAGTTGCTGGTACAGGAGTTCAAAAAGTACTTGCCTCTAGTGCTGATGGAGCCTTGTATTTTTTTTCTTCTGAAGTGGAGACTGAATTTGTGATGAACAGTATCATTACTGCTAAGGGTCTTTGCCAGTAGATTCCTTCAGCAACCTTTGCCTATTTTCATAAAGATCCTTTACAAAGATTGGCATAAAATGTTAAGATCAGCCATTTTTTTTAGTTTCTTCATTGAGGACCTTTACTCTATATTTGTTCTCAGTATCTGCAAGAAATAGTATGTGTGTGGGAAGGTGGGTGTCCTAGGCTGAGTCCAAACAAGGTTGGCAGAGAGCTTTTCACTTGTTAACTTTCATCTCAAGAGAGACCATTGAGACCATCTTCAATCTCGCCTAACACCTCAAGAGTACCACACCTTGGTAAAATGACTGTACCAGTAGAGACAGCTCAGTTACTTAAATATCTACCTGATTTGCAAAATTATCTTAACTGCTNGAATGATGGCTTTGTGTGGTTGTCAGATAGAAATATAAGCATGTTTCTAAAGCACATGCTTGCCTTATCAGCGAGAATCTTACAAATCTCTGATTTGCCTCATTAGTCAAAATGCATGTAAAGGTACTGTGTAGTGATAACACCTAATGAAACAGTTGCTGTATGTTTCTGTATTGTTACTGCTTTTAATATAATTACATTACCGAAATTTGGACCTGGTTAGTACTTTGCATTAGGGAAATAAACAGAGGATGCGCCTGTAATATATCTGTTATATCCATTCATTTACAGGATCTGTAGCTTCTCTTTGAGATTAAGTTTGAAAATCTACAATGTTACTGTTAAGAATACCATTTCAGGGTTGGATCAATGCCATTGCATAAAGCTGATTTCTCTCGCTCCTTATTGAATAAACAAAAATCCAAATCTTTTTAATCATTCTGATTCATCTGAAACAGTTTAAAATATTTCCCCATAGAATGGAGGCTTAGTTTTCTTATGGACAATTTTAACTGCACAACATTAATTTCTCACAGCAGTTGCTTAATAGATGGTCTTTAATCACTTAAATTTATAGTTATGTGCACTTGTATATGGTTTATTCTGACGTTTTTATCTATGTGGATGCTTAATGTATGCCTGTTCTAATTCTGTTTATTGAGGTATATTCTTGGGCTAGGTTGAGTTGTTCAGAGTTTTTCATGTTCAAGAAGTAATTGGTATCTTTATGTCCTATATTTGCATTTCAGATGAGAATATGTTCTTTGCAGCTTTTTAAAAGCAAGAATCTCTTGTTTTGAGTTGACTTGGGCAAGAAGTCATGAGTATTGGAGCTAAAACAATTTAGACTGTATTAAAAGTGTGTTAGTGTGTTAAACAGGTCCTCAAATATTCATTAAATGAAATAGAGTATAGTTTAAATAAGTAATCTTGTATGTGTATATGAAGATGTTGTTAAGTGATAGGACAAAGGGCAACGGGTGCAAATTGGAGCACAGGAGGTTCCAGGTTAATATAAGGAAAAACTTTTTCACTGCGAGAGTTACAGAGCACTGGGACAGGCTGCCCAGAGAGGTTGTGGAGTCTCCTTCTCTGGAGACATTCAAAACCCAACTGGACACTTTCCTGTGTGATGCACTCTAGGTGGTCCTGCCTTGGCAGAGGGGTTGGACTAGATGATCTTTCAAGGTCCCTTCCAACCTCTAATATTCTGTGATTCTGTGAAGATTCAACCAATGCTAGGTAACATGGCAAATAATATTTATATTTCACTTTCATTTTCTTGGGTTTGGGAAGAAAGGGCTCTTCCCAGCTCTTCTATATGTCAGCTGTTCTTGCATTCATTTAATTCCAGGCAATAGGGGGCTGTTGAACATGTGGATCATAGCCCAACATGCAGCTTGGATGTGGCCGATACACGCCGCAGAGGGATAATGTCTCATCTGTGTGGCTGCAGCTGGTTCACACCATCTGGTTTTGGAATGTGCATGTGCACCCAGATGTTGCTACTGAATACAGAATAGAGTAGCTATTGATTTCTGAGTCCTGTCACCTCAGCCTGTCTTCAGAATCTTAGAAGACAACTCTGGAATATGTTTTTTGGTGTTTTTTAAGTTAATGATTTTATAAATGAATTGCAGCACCCTTCTTTAATTTTTATTGCCTCTACTGTATTCTCTTGGTTGGCTTCAGACTTCAGAGACAGCTGTAATAGAATGCAGTAAAGTGAAGTTACTTTTTAGTCACAAGTAGCTGTTTTTTCAGTTATTCACTCCTTTCCATCATAATTTTGCAGGATATTAATTGCTTTAAAGCTTGAAGTCTACTCTAAATGAAATTTTGTAATGTACTTAATATTTATGCCAATAGATTGCATTTAGTTAACTCCTGCCCCTGCTTTAGTCAAATCCTTAATATAAAGGCAGTTCTAAACTTGCCACTTACTATAGGGCGTGCTATTCTATGTGCTGGTGATTTATTGTATTTACTGTTCCCTAAGTATGAATACTTCCTTATAAATAGTGTGTTACTAGCTGACTAGCTCTAATCCCTAAATTTCCCCACCGACAGTACTTTGGCTAGGTGCAAGAGGTGCACAGATATATTGCAGAGCTGTTCACTGAGCTGCCCCAAAGTTTTCACTGTGTATGAGGGATTCCGCTGAAGTTGAGAAGTGATTGGATCTAGTTACTAGGAAAAAATTATATGATGCACATTTGCAAGATCAAACTGTTGTCATTAATTCAAAGCTTGGAAAAAGGAAACATCTAGCAAGATGACTTCTTTTTCAGAGTTTTGAATATGTCTATAAAATATGAAATTAAGTTCAGCAATTGTATTCATGTTTGCTGTGATGGTTGTGCCTGTCTAGCTATAAAAATAACTTACTGCATGTGAATTGCATTCTTATCTGAAAAAAAAAGTTAATAATGGTTGAAGTGTAATAAAGTTTATTTATGGAAAGTAGAGTTTGAAAGATAAAAGCTAATCATACTTTCATATTTTGAGCATTATTTTCTTTTATAGTTCTCTTTCATTCAGTGCCTTTCCTTAGCTCAGGAGTCCAAGCTGCATGTAGAACAGGACTTCTACCTCATTTACAGTAAAATATTGATGGACAGATACGGAAATCTGTGCTGTTGATAAGAATTAAAAAAAATATATAATTGATAAGAACTGTAACCAAAAAAGTAACGCTTCTGCCTTTATGCTAAAGGAGAAATTGTCTTTTCGACAGTTCGCAGAATAGTTGAAAAATGTTGGATGTATTATAGCATGGAGAAGTGGTATACATTGAGAGGTAAAAACAGAAATGTGTAAAGGAAATCGGTGTTGAAAGGCATCTACAGGGGAAAAAAAAAATGTTGGCAGTGAACCACACTGCATAGAAACTGTCTTTCTGTGTATCTTTTTTCTTGCTGCAGTAGAAGGTTGAATAAAAGGGCTCCAGCACAGTACCACTTCTTTGATGACTGCCAAATGTGGTTGATTTTTTTTTTTCATACTGTTGTGCATGAGTATCTTATTTTATATGTCTGCTAGATAGATACCACCTGATTTTTACATCATATAAAGGAATTGAAAAAGGGAATTTTGGAAGGTTTTTCACTATAATAATCAGGACATGAAGCTGTAAACAGCAAAGATTGCAATCTAGTTTTTGTGAACACTGCAATATACTGGCTTGGTTTGTCCTTCTACAGCATGGCTTAGAGCCCTTTTTGAGGTACTGTTTTTCAAAATATAGGGGGTATGCGGGAGTGGTGATGGTTGTTCCAGCGGGTAGGTCTTTGTCATGCAGCTAAATTTCTGATAGGCAAGCTTCTAATGCTTCATTGACTATGTCCTGAGCCTGGCTTGTTAGAAAGCAGTATTGGTAAGTTATTGGCTTTGTATTTATGTTATTAGCTTATAATGATTCAATGTGAGTGGGGGTTTACTCTTTCAGAGAAAGACATTGAATACTGTGCCGTTTTCTCTCTCACTTCACGTTAATCAGAATTTGTATCCAGGGAGTGAAGAGAGAAACCAATACTTTCAGCTGTGATGGTTTCTCATGCTTGAACATTCTTCAATGTCATGTACGTATTTATATGTCTGATGAAGTTCAGATCAAAGTAGCAGATTCTTAGGCTTTTTATCACTACTGGATTCTCAACATAAGCAATCTCTATTTTCTCTGTTTTCTTCTTGTGCACTAAAATCAAAATGTCAGACATGGCCTTTCATATTGCTTGTCTTTTGTGTGGCTAGTAATTTTGGTTTTAAGGGACAGTTTTGGTACCAGTAATTATCATTTAAATGAGAGCAAATTAAAATACTTTTAAAAATCAAGATAGAAGTATTTAAAAAATGAAACTTAATGGCAATGGAAAAATTGTATGTGTGTCTGAAAATTCTCAATATGCTTTCTTTTCTGGCACATGGTTATGTTGCCACTAGGAACTTGATCCTTAAAGCAAAAGGGAAGAACGTAACAAGCAGTGCAATGGCACCTGAGTGCCAAGATAGATTCAGTACAACCATATTTTGTTTTTGTTATTCCTGGCCCTTTTGGAAAGAATGATTTCATAACACTTGAAACAAGATATCCACTGAAACCTCTTTCCCTTTCCTCCTCCTTTTCTGTCCCTTTCCTCCTCCTTTTCTGTCCCTTTCCTCCTCCTTTTAATTATTTATATATGTTGAAGAGCTCTGCTTAGAGCTTGTGCTATATATCATACTGGTAAGCAGTAATTTTTTTCTCTGTGTTTACTTATAAAAAAAATAGCAACCCGAATAGGAGGAACATGTTATGCCCTCTTTCAAGAGCTGTGTTTACCATTAAGAGTGCCTATGTTTATAAACCATGGGGAGGCAGTCTTCATGAAATAAATAACTGCTATTTGTAGGGCACAGAGAAGCTCATGAGACCGTAAACCCAACGAACTGCTGAGAATTTTAATAGTAGCTGTTTTGTCAAACTGAGTATTGAATGTCCATTACATTGGTATCCTGACAGTTGGTGGGGGTTTTTGGTGTTGGATTTTTTTTGTTGTTGTTTGGGGGTTTTTGTGGCTTTTGTATGGGGTTTTTTTGTGGTGGTTTTGTTTTTTTTTTAATTATGATCTCTCAAATGAAGGACTAGTTTGAGCCTGACTTTTGATGATTGAAAGCTGTCTCCTGGTTTTCATGTACCAAATGACTATAAAAGTCAGTGGCTGGTTTGGTTAAAGAGGGAGTAGTGCAAAACAAGTGCATTCCTGTGGTAAGAGGATGGGAAAAGGAAAATGAAGTAAAAGAAATGCAGAGGGAACCATTTTGAGGCTGTTGGAAAAACAGTGGCTTTAGCCTTAATGAATTCTGCTTTTTGGGGTTTCTTTGCATGTGAGGGTTTTGAGTTTTTTTAAATAAACTGAGCCCTAAGGGATAAGGACGTGATCCAGACAGTGGTTATAGTGTTGATTTTTGAGTACAAAGGTCAGCAGCTTGCACCTGCCAAAAAGATTTTGGTCAGAACTGGTTAGATGTGGATTTACATATGGATGGAGGAAGAGGAGCTTTGGTAATTTGTCTGAGTACAGCTCTGGGGCCCCTGGGATCACCTTTTTACCTTTTGCAGTAATAAAAGTTATAATGGTCAACATGAAGCTTTCGATGCTCAGCTCGCATCTGCTTTCTGTCACGGTTAGAGAAGGGCTAGAGGGAAGGATCTTGCATGTAGTGGTCTGTGGCTTGGCTCCTGAAAACTGAACACACAAAATACCCCCAACCAAAACCAAATCAGTCCTTCTATTCAAGATCACTTGATTACAAAGAACACGGTGTAAGCATAATGGGATCATTTCCTCAAAGGACCAAACTGTTTATGTTACTGCTACCTCTTGTAGCAAACAGTTGAGAAACCCCATAGGAAAGCTTGTTAAAATAGAATTACAATGAACAGACTAAAACTAGGACCTGGTCTTAAAGAAGAAAGGAAAAAAAAAAAGGCTTCTGATCAAATGTTTGCTAAATTTGACAAATAATTTGGATCTTTCTCATGAAAGATATTGGTGGTTTTCACCTAAGTAATGTAAATAGGTACTTCCCTGCAGTGTAGGAAGAGATGTTGCTAAGATGTTGTCTTTGTAGTTCAACAAATGCTGTCTTGAAATAGAAGTGGCAAAAGCAAAGCACAAGTAAAAATATTAGACTATAGAAAATTTAAGAATGTCTTTAAGCAAATGAGATCCAACTCAAAGAACCTGCTTTCATTCTCTGACAATTATGTCTTTTGTTTTTGAGATGTGTGACCTTGTCTTAAAATTCTTGCTGCTCCGGAATTTCTTTCCCTTCCAGGAATGAAGGCTTCTGTATGTAATTCAGCTTTCCTGAAGTTTCTTTCTTTTATAAAAAGTATACCTTGTTCATTGGTTCTGGGTACCTTTTTTCTTTACTTCTTCAAATGTTTATTTACAAATACTGGTTCAAATGCGCAATATTACTTTCAAAGAGATTGTGTCCAGAGTGGCTTTAAACTAAAAGAAGGTAGATTTAAATTAGATATTAGGAAGAAATTCTTTACCGTGAGGGTGATGAGGCACTGGAACACGTTGCCCAGAGAAGCTGTGGAGGCCCCATCCCTGGAAGTGTTCAAGCCAGGCTGGATGGGGTTTTGGGCAACCTGGTCTGGTGTTGGGTGTTCCTGCCCATGGCAGGGGAGTTGGAAGTAGATGATCTTTGAGATCCCTTCCAACACTAACTGTTCTATGAGTCTGTGATCAATAGCTTCAGGTACCTCATAGTCTTTCTTACAGTGAAAAAGTATTTTATGTTGTCGATTTCTCAGGCTTGATATGGTTATGTTTTCTTTCTCATAAACACATGAATGACTTAAAGACCTCCCTTTAAAATTTTAAACATCTTAATCTAACTGCAGAGGGTTACCTAATGGTGATAATGCCACCTCTAACAATTGTTTTATAACTCTTCAAGCTGTAGCCATATATTAGGCTTTAGACAGTGTAACAACTTCCTTGAAGTACATGCAGAATTGTTGCAGGATCATGAAGCTAAAAGATCTTTTTATAGCTTCCTTGATGCAAAAATATTGCCAGGGACTTCACTCAGTGACAGTCTATCAGTGTAACTCTTCAGTTATATTTCTTAATATCATGGCATTATTCAGGTAGCAATAAAGCATGAGCAATTGAAAGCACAAGGTCTAGCTATTTACCCAGTTCTATTCTTGTAATTTACTTGAAATTAGATTTAGCCACTACTTGAGTAGGTTTCCAAAGAAATAGAAAGTGTTAGATGAAAGAGGTTTAGAGACAGTGTGGTAGTCTTCCATCTGTATTGGTGCTGGATGTGACATGATGGTGCTC
This sequence comes from Psophia crepitans, assembly GCA_013399095.1. NCBI lineage: Eukaryota > Metazoa > Chordata > Aves > Gruiformes > Psophiidae > Psophia > Psophia crepitans. The sequence goes on along the minus strand of VWZZ01007484.1, from coordinate 1,131,448 downwards.
CTGTAATTGGGGGGTTTTTTACTGTTTGTTTTGTTCTCTTTTTTTGTTCCTCTCCCCCTACTAATGCTGGAGGGTTGAGATGGTGCCTGAGATCACCTACCACTTGCTGCAGGAATAACACACTGCTTTGACCAAATTCAAATCACAGAATTGCTCTTAGTCCCCATAAATTCCTTCCTAAATGCTTAATTTTCTTGCTCTACAATAATGCCTTTGGTTTAGAGCAGCCACTAATTAACTACTTTTTGAGTTGATTATCCTCCATTTGGATCTGTAAGAATGTAATTGCTATTCTGTTGCCCACTCTTACACAACTTTGAATATAGTTTAGTATTGTTTGGGATTTTTACATGAAAGATGTGATTAAATGGCCATTTATTATGTTTAATTTTTAACTTGTGGAAGCTGTAGCAGTTGTGGCACAGCTGAAATCTTTAAGAAAGAGAAAGGAAAAAAAACAGTTATGGGCAGAACAATTGCAGAGCTCATTCAGACATGACTCCTGTTTACCAAGAAAATTTCTGCTTAAGAATTACCAAATTGCCTTCTAAATCTGGAAATTTTAAAACATTTAAATCTTAGGATTTAAATCTTATTAAATATAAGGCTTAGGATTAAATCTTATTAAATATAAGGCTGAGGAGAATTCAAGAAAATTATTGTACTCAAAAAGAAACGCTTTGTATTTGAGATGAAACAATTTTATTAAAGGTAGGCAAGGACAAGTAATTAAAGACATGAAATAATATGTGCATTTTGAATATCATCAATGGTAATGAGGCCGAAAGGAAGAGATAAGGTTAAGTATAATGCTGTGATCTACAGTACTGTAGATTAAAAGGAAGCAGTAGTAATGCAGCCTGTGTGCCAAGGCAACTCCCTAAGAAGTATCTAGAAGGTAAGAGCAGCCATTCCAGGCCAAATGAAAGGTCTAGTTAGCTCAACATGTTGTGTTAGACAGTACCCATTAAGGAACATCATGATGATTCCTTGATCTATTCTCCTGCCTTCTAGCCTTTTAGCAGACAGAAACTTTTTTTAAGGTATGGGCAGAATTTTGGGGTTTGGTAGCCCAATAGCTTTTTGAAATCTTGTAAACTTTTGCTATCTACAGTTCCTAGTGGTGAGAAAGTTTAACCGCATAACAGATATCTATCTCTTTTTGGTTGCTTCACGTGCACTACTGGATCATTTCATTAATATAATCTAGTTCTTTGGTTTTGCCTATGATTTTTAGATTTTACCTGCTATTGTGGATCCTCACCTGAGAGCTGCTCCAGGCTTTGGATCTGCCACATTGTTCTCCTGTGTAGTGTCTGTGTGTGTGTGTATAGTAAATATGCACGTATGTTTGTGTGTGGGTATAGGAGATCTGAATAAAAATGCATATGAAATATATATCTTCTGGTATTCCAAATATCAAAAAGTATTGGCAAGGTATGAGTACACCAGCGATTTATGCAGTGATAGTGTGATCTCAATGCTTTTGCCACAGGTTCTTAATATTCAAGTTTTCCTCTTAGCAATGTAATCCCATCCCACTAGGACAGACAGCAGGTCTGCACATGGGAAAGATGCTGAGAAATTGCTTTGTGTTGTGCTCAGATCCGGGACTGGTGGGAACTGCAGTGAGATGAAGCCATAAATTTCACAAGAGCGAGCTGTTTCCACGTTCCACTTCAAGTATATTGTTGTTAATATGAGTAAAAGATGTTGTCATTCAGGTGATGACTGTTAAAATGGGAAGTAAACTTTCTTAAGTGTTCTTTCCTGAGCATTAGGTTGTGGTGTCAAGTGGTGTTCTGTTTGTTTTGGCCTTGATTTTCTTCCCATAGACCTTTTTTTGGTTTGTAAACCTTCAGGGTCAGAATCTGCTCCTCCATTAGGTCTCTGCCTAAAAGGAGTGGAGACTTTTTCTTCTACCTTACCAGTCTGCAAAAGAAATAGGTCTAGTTACTGAGTTTATATGAAGAACCCTTTTCAGTACTGTCGTTGGCAAATCACAACTTTCTGAAGGCAGCATGGAGGCTGTGAAAACTGCGGTCCATTTGCCATTCATGTAGGGAAGGCCATGTACGTGTAGGAAAGGTTGTTTTGCATTAGATCTAGGGATGTTTGAGCATCATGATGACAGTAAATTGTCCTTGCTGATTATTTCGGCTTCCTGTTTGAAGAGGAACCTGCCCTAGAAGCAAGCAGGTTGTTCAGTGTAAGCAACGATATTTAGATCTTGCAAAGGAGTTGCTAGTCTCCCATCCTTTTCCTTGTCATCTCTCTGACTTGAATTTTGTTTGCAAGAAAGTTTGCCAGTGAGTTTCACAGGTTTTACAGCAGAAACCTTGCATTTTTGAGGGTTTCTTGGTTATTCTGAAATGCTGAAAAACATATCCTTCAGAGTACCAGATACTTCACCTGACTGTATCTTTTTAGTTTCTCTTGAGTCAATATTTGCATGCCATACTGCATTTAGGAATGTGTGTTTTTGACTGAAACAAAAATTAAAAAAATTATTTGTTATTAGAAAAGTACATAAAAGAGTGAACTTGTGTGTACCTCTGATTTCTGTGTTCTGAAGTTCTGGTTATTATATGTACAGTAAATAACACCTACTTAGTCAATAATCCTCATTTAACCTCATCAGGTAGAGGAGACAAGATAAGCACTAGGTAGTAGCAGATACTTGTTTTCTGGCAGTATTTTTTCTCCATGCAGTACTAGAGTTAATGTTCATGACACAGCATTATCATGTTTAAATTATACGATTGAAAGCTCAGCTTTAACTTTACTTGGGAAAGTTAAATTAACTGGGAAGTTACTTGATAAGCATTTTTGTGTTTGAGATAACTTACAATAAATAATTTTCAAGATTGCCTTCTATGTTTAAAGATAGCCTAGCAATTAAACTACTGGTTGTCTTGGGTTTTTGGTTTTTTGTTTTTTTTTTTATTATTATTATTTTTTTAATGGATTCGTAGGGGAGGTATGAATTCCACAGTCATGAGCAACCTAATATGTGCTCTGCTGAAATTTTTTCTTTATCTTCAGTAGTATTGGATATTCCTGTGAGTAAAGCCTGCAGTGATCCAAGCCTGGTTCTTCATTGGCAGTGCTAACAGTAGGGACTGGTGTCCCTGAGGATGCTGTCAGTGGCATGCCACTTGCCAGCATTTTTCAGCTGTGGGAAACCTTTCAGAGGGAAAAGGTGCTTACTGCGAGATGTGTTTCTTGGTTGCTGCTGAATCCCATACTGATCACCTGGACCTTTTCCTCCGGTCTCCTGTGTCTTTACCTTAGGAGGGGCTAAAGGTATTGGGGAGGAAAAATGAGAAATAGATGTTTGATGCACAAATTGAAAGATGCTTATAAATACAATTCACATTTTTCTTTATTTGGAGAATATTATGGGGCTTTGTTCACAAAAATAAGAAGACTTTTAGGAAATACAGGCTGCAGCGATACCATGCTAGGTGAAATGTAATAGAAATCTTAGATCAAGTTGCTAGTACTTCTTTTTCTGGCTTGCTTTCAACTGTGCCTGTGAGCGCAAAGGAATGGCATGTATTTATACATTTGTAAATAAGATCCCACACATTTTCCGCTTGAGAACATGCTCTCGGGCCTTTTATGGTCAGGAAGGGGTGTTTCCCCTCTGTCTGTGAGCTACCCACAGAACTACACATTTCCAAGTATGCAGTTCAGAAACGTACAGATAATACTTTGTAAACTTGAGTTTAAATAAAGAAGCTTGGGAGATTAAAGGCAAAAAAAGTATTTTTTTTCTCTTTTTCAGTAGAAATATACTTTAGGATAAACAAACAGGTTTATAAGTCAGTGTTCTTGCTAAGCTGAGTTGCCTCATTCAGCTTTACTTCTAAAAATAACACTTAGATCAAACTCTCATGACTGTTTCTTTTCAAAATGTCTGTTTAATAAGAGAGATTCAGTTGGTAATGGCTTATTAGGGTATCCAGAACTTATGCATAACAGTAGATAGCTACTATCAGGTCTGTCAAAGAAATTTCTGATTTAGTTTGGCTGATACCCAGTCTCATAAGACGGATGCAGAACACTTAAATATCACTGCTATTTAAAAGCACTGTTGTATTGAGTAATATAGAAGGCACAAATGCGGTAGTTTACTTGTGAAGCAGTTTGGCTGTAGAGAGCTTAACAAATTTGTTATCTTTCTTTTATGGAAATGATGAACTGTTTTAGGGAAACTGTAGTGTGCAGTACAGAATATATGTCCAGGTGGGGTATGATTTTCCACTGACTGTATCACTTCTGATCATCAGAGCTTTTAAGACTGCAAATAATTTGCAGTTGGACAGTTTGAAACACTTGAGACACTTACAAGAGCTATAGCTTTTCTAGGTATTAAAAATATTTTCAGTACTTATGCTGTGATACACACAGTACTCCACTCTGGCTTTTGTACTGAAAGATTTTTAAACAGCTTTTCTTTAAACCAGTTGTTTGCTGTCTTCAGATTAAACAGAAAACACTTTAATACTTGCTGAAAAAAAAGAAAAAATGCCTACAGGAAGAAGAATAATCAGTTGCTGATTACTGAAAGGGATAGGTTTCACAATTTTCACTTAGTTTCCCAAAGATGAATTACACTGAAAGATGTGAGACTTGCCATTGAAGTGTTTTTCAATTTCTGGCCTGTTTAATTAGGTCAAAATATAGTGTTCAGCTTGCTGTGATTTTAATAACAGTGTCATTATTGACACATAATTGACAAGACTGTCTTTTGAATTACAGTGCCTTTATGCATTTTACATATTCAGTTGCAATTCAAGGTAAGCTTAAAGTGTTTGGGAAGCTTGGTTTTTTGCTGCTCAGAAAGGATGACTTGTCTGTGATAGCCAGCTCCCTTTCACCTAGGCTACCTTTGGTCATGTCATGTTCTGCAAAAGCAGAATTGGTGCATTTTTCAGTTTAGATCACCGAAGTCTTAACTTTGCAGTCAGTGCAGACATCCATAAAGGATTTGGCTTAAAATTTTCTAGGGGGAATGTCTGTAATAAATCAGTCCGTACAAGTAGGAATTCAGACAAGAATTGAGATTGCCTTGTAGATACTTTTATAATGCAGAGAGCTTTCTCTCCAGGGTCAAGTTCTTGCATTAACCAGTATTTATGTACTCTTTGAAAACATCTAACACAACGACTCTCAGGAGTTAGGTAGTACTTGTGTTAGTTCTTGCACAGGCAAAACTCTAACGTTCTGTGGTACTGTAGGTTTTTTTTCTTAATAAAGAATTGGCTGTAAAATTAACTCTTTTGGGTAATGTGTCACTAGGGGAAGAAAAAGGTGGGGGGCAGAGAAGTGATGATACAACACATAAGAAGAATGAATCTGTCAAATCTATACTTTGATTGATGCTTTACTTTCAGGTGAACTTTCACCTGCCCCTTGCCATATCTTGTTTCTGAAGGAGTTGGTAACCCGCATTCTTGCCTAACTTACATGTGTGGAAGTCAGGAAAGTTTTATAAATGAGAACACAGTTATATGATCATCTCTTGCTCAAGATGAGCCAAGAAAGGAATTCCTGTTCCAAAGAAGTAAAAATCAATGGCATAACAGGCTTTCCAGGGCACTGTCTCAACTTAGCTGTTCATTACTTTGTGTAGGCCTAGAAATCCCAGTGCCACTAGTTAATTAGTGGCGTAATCCTGAACTTCGCTCAGCCAGAGGCAAGCAAAGCTATTACTTAAGTGGAAATAAGTGAGCAGGATTAAAACAGAGAAAATTGGGCCTCAAGGGGATCAAGTGTATTCTTAGAACTCAATTGTTGTCACTTAATGTGTTTAATTATCTCTTGATTCACTGGGCATGCTGTGTGCAATTATCTGGGGTTACAAATAACTAATCTGCAGATTTTTGAGTTAAAGGTGCCTTATTATTGATGTTAGACTAAAATATTTCTTCCGTGAAGGCTCACTCTGCAAACCAGGACACCATTTTGCTATTTTCCTTTTTTTTCTTTTTTTTTTCTTTTTTAATTTTTGTTTCTGCTGCTTCCTCATATCAGATGGATTACTTTTTGTACTCTTTTCCCATTTCTAACCTTTTACAATTGTTATTGGTAGCCCATTATGAAAGTTATATTTTCTCCTCTCTGTGGTTTTGTAGTTGATGGTGGTTAATGATGTCTCTGCTGAGGGCAGGAGAGTGACCTAGGTGACTTTTGAAAGGTCTTACTCATCTATCTTTCCTGGGATTGCCTATTAAACATGTTCCCCAGATAGCCATACACAGTATCATGGAGCTAATGACTGTTTTAGGTGAGACTGCCATTGATGACTTAGTGTCTTGTGTTAGACCAGAAGCTCTTCAGAGGGACTCTGTGCTGAAAGTTTAGCTGCTGCTCAGGTGCTTTTCTAGATCAGGGTCAATGTGTTGAGTACCCTGTAGGCTCAGGTTTATTTCTTCTGACGTAGTGAGTAGTGATGTTAAAAATATAAAGATTTGTTACAATAAGGTCTTTTGAAGTAGAAACGTACCTGCATAGTCAAATACATCACGAATTGAGGCTACAAAATAGTAATTTGAACCTGACTACCTGTGCAAAGTACCAGATTGCTTATCAAACTGGAGAGCCCTGTTGGTTTTGCGTCTTATCTGTGCTTTTTTAAGATCCATCTGCGTGTAACATCAGTTGTTGCTCTGAACCACACAAAAGTGTGTTTGGTTACTCAAAGGCCACCTCTTGCTCTGAATAATAATGAAGCAGATGGCATCCCCTATTGCCACTGAGGCTGAAAACATGATACATAGAGAATAAAGGAACAAAACTGCAGTTGTGAAATTATCAATGGAAAGCTCCAAAGATAAAACCTTTCTGTGATTCAGTCTCGTTAAAAACTTCAGTGGCTCTTTCCAAACGAAGCTGATAGGAAGGCTTTATTTGTAAGCCTGGGATATTTGTGGGAGATCTGGTTGTGGTGGCACCAAAGGGTTAAAGTTCAGTCTTTATTTTCAGATCTTTTCACTTTTTAAAGTAGAGGGTCATTAGTTTTTATGTTCCATGGTGGTTGTTTTTTACCTGAAATTAGGAGAGGAATAATTCTTAGCTCTCAGAGCCTTGAAATTGTTTGCACCATGAAAAAAGCTTAATGCGATTTTTGTGATGACCATGTGTGCAGTTTTATTGTTCTTTCCAACAGCAGTGTGATCTGCTTTTTAGTACAGCTTCAGGATAGTCTTAACAGTCTTTTTATTGTCATTGTGGTTAGTTATCAGAAGTCTTGCCATTTGAGTGAGGAGAAGGTAATTCAAAACCTTCCTTAATAACAGGAAATATTTGCTGTTTCACCTCCAATACAAAAGAATACATGTTTGCTGAAAAGCTGGGTCCTTCTAAAGGTCAGAACTATGGAGCTGTTGCATCCTTTGATTTCACAACTCCTTTCAGTCTTGTCTATTTAGAGTCAACCTCTCTTCATTCCCAGCAGATAGCGATTTTGGTTTTCGTGGTGTGGGTGGCCTTTTTTGGTGTGCTTGGGTTTTGGTTTTGTTTTTTATTAGGAAAAATGGTATAAAAATAGGATTTCAAAGTGTTTGGACAGAAAAATTGAAGTACTGTTGTTAAACTCATGAAGTGGGAAATGTGACACGGGGTTTGGGTATTAGTAAGTTAGACTCAACTAAAGTAGATTTTATCGCTAATTTTATGTTTGTAATAGTATCCTCAGTTATTGCTCAAGTTCAGAGCTAATATTACAATTGTAATAAATTAATAATGAAACAGAAGAATATTTTTGAGCTGATGTAATTCAAGGTTGAAGTGGAGGCATTTTCTTTGTCTGTCTGTTAAAGTGCATACAGCACACAGAATGGGCATGAGGAAAGGTGAGGTTTTGCTGTGTTGAAGGCATTTGACCTTGCTTTGGAAGTCTGCTTCAGTCTCTAGGTTTCCCGGGGTTTTTCTCCTCTGATTCTGGGCTAGGCACCTACGGTCATTTTCAAGTATCACCTTCATCATCATAAGATGACTGTCCTATGCTTGCCTGTTGAGATATAATTTAGTGTTCCTACTGGTAGTTGCTGACTATCCAAAAAGCTCTACTCTTGTGTATATCCAGAAATACTCCGCTCCTAGCAAGCTAAAGTGATGCTTTATTGTCGTGTGAGCTGTCTCCAAATGCAGATGAGGTTCTTCTGCTGAACTTCCCAGCTGAGCTTTGATTGGTAATCAGACTGTACTTTATGCACGTTTACATTCATATGCTCCCCACAAAACTCAGTGGCAGTGCCTCTTGCTCATACTAAAGAAATCCACTGCTCTTCCTCCAGTTTAGCTCATGATGGGAAAGGCACAGTTTTCTCCTTTTTCTGAGGAATTTCAAACCTTGTGTCTGACATTCCTGGAGAAAAGCTGTGGCATGGCATTTGAGGATCCCACCAGGAGTATGTTATTTAATGAATTTGAACATGGCTGACTGCGTGGAATTGAACCAAGGCTTAAATATTCCTTGTATGTGTTAAGTTACAAGACTATGGCTTAAGAAGTGGAGTAGCCAAATTGGCTGTTTCTCTTCCTTCCTGTTTGTTTTTTAAGAGATGTGTGCCTTTGAACCTTCAGAAGGAGGATCTGCTTATGGGTCTGAGTAGCTCAATTTTGAGTGAGGTATGTAGGGCTTTGAAAGAAGAGGGACCTCAAAAAAACTAAACTAAAACAAGACAACACCTAAAACTCCCCAAAAAAGCACATCTTCCTTGTTTTATTTTCTCAAGTCTGCTTTAAGTCTTTCTGTGGTACATATATTGATTAGAACCGGTGAGGTTGTGGGGTTTTTTACTGTTGTTGTTTAAAACTTTCCAGGACCCTAATACAGATTTCCAGATTTCTTTGCACTCAATATTTAGGTATGGCAGCACCCATGGGATTTTCTGTTTTAAGTTTCCTTTTATATTTTCATACTGTGAAATTCTGATTTTTGTGTGTTTCTTCTAAAAATTGGTAAATGTCTCTTTAAAAAAACCAAACAAATATGAATGAGTTCATGTCTGAAGAATTCATCGAATCTGCAAGAGAATTTGATACAGCTTTGGTTTCTAGAAACATGTGAGCAAAATAAATCTATGAAGTACAGTAAGTGTATTTATAACAGTTTGGATGCTACTATAAATATGATACAATGTTTCTGTACTTAATATTAGGATGTTTATGATACCTTTTTAAGAGGTATTATAAATGTGAAATAACAAAGCTCTGCTCTTGTTTAGACATCTAATGAAGATAAAGGAGCAAATGTAGTCTTGTTTTTCTGTTGTATGGACATATTGTAATATAATGTATGTCTTGTAAACTCACAAACATAATGCTCTTTATCCGCATTTACATCTCAACAACTTCAATGCATGTGCCAGCTGGAGGACATAGCTATAAAAAGGATCTTCTGGAAGCTGTGACTTGGTGGTTTTTCTAATGATCTTTTTTCATTCTGTGAAAAAGTATTTTTGGCCTTACCTATGTGGAAAGTAAGTAAACTGAGACAGTTCTGATTGGGCTTTTGAGATTTTGGTTTTGTAATCAACGTGAAGTTAGAAACACACACGATTCAATTGAACTCAGGGTTCATTGACTGTCCTAGTGTTATCCCAATTTAAAGCTGAAATTAGTTACTAGAAATTTTTAAAGTTCAGTGTATATCTAAATAAGAGTTGCAACTTCTGGCAAAGGTGACGTGTAACTCCAGTTTCCAGTTGTTGCTTTCGAATTGTACAGTTTGCCTTGATGTAAACATTGCTGATTTCTAAGATATTTTTACATGTTTGGTTTTTTTTCCTCTTTTTTCCACATGTAAGTCTGTACCAATATTGTTTTCTTGTTTGGTCTGTTTTTAAGTAGAAAAGTGTACTGTTAGTATGGTGGTCCTATTAAGAACTGGAGTGTGGATAAACATGTAGATCTTCAGTGACCACAAAACTCAAATTGCATGACAAGTATATGAAGAATTGGATTTTCATGTAAGCAACTTGTTGAAGGCCATTATAGCCAAGTTCTCATGGAAGCCATCTATTACATAAACCCATTGTATCATACCTTAAAAGGAGAGTTTTCTTGCTCTAAATTGAGGAGATGTTAAACGAGAGAGATAAAAAGAGAGAAATGTAAAATTGAAAAGCCTTTTAGTTTATCATCAAAGACATGCTGTCAGTGTTAAAATACTGCGTTGACACAAGAGAAGGGTGAATGTTATCCCCTGCATGTGAAGCACTGTTCCATTCAACCTTTGTTCTTCTCTATAATAAAACAGGAACAAGACCCTGTTGGGCACGCATATTTAGGCAGAACCAGCCTCTGATCTTTTGCGTACCGCTTTATACAAGTAGTGGGATCATTCACAGCCTACAGAGTCGATCCCAATGGAATGTCTGGCTAAGAGCTTATAGGATCAGTCTTAACATTTGATTGCTAAACTAGTAAAATGTGATCATGTTCTGCATCAGTGAATCTAGAAGATCTCTCGTGTACTGTGCTCTATAAGATCATGTCTACCCTATAACTTCAGGCAGTAAAGTGAAGAAGCAATTCAGAACGCCTGCAGGGCTTAAAAGGTCTGCTGTTATGTATGAGATGAATTTCTTTTTCTCTGTGGGAGGGTGAATGCACTGAACTGTTATGTTTAGTGCGTCTCGTTGATATTATTAATACTTTTTCTAAGTTAGCAGGCTTTATAGTATGACTAGAGTCCTGAAAGCCTATCCTTTGCTGGTGAGAAACCATTCAAAAATTAGAGCTGATTACAAATTGAACAATGTTTATGCATTTAAGAAATTAATTGTGGGACTCTCATCTTGTCTCCTGTGTCTGCCTTCCCCCCCCCACCCCCCAATGTTTCCTATCTTTCTTTCCCTGTATATTTTTTAATGCTAGTTTTATTACTAAAACTTAAGCTCACACAGGTGGTCCTGTCAGGCTAGAAAAGTGGTTGCTGGAGCAATACGAGGAGACTGCCTGAATAATGCTGGGTTTTACATTTAAAGCTGATCTTGCTTAGAAACCCTCAGATAGGATGTATGCAAGAGAGCAATAAATTATATGTAACTTGTAAAACATTCTGGGACACGCAGGGGATACCAGATCAGTCAGCAGCACAAATTTTCCCATGAGGGATACGTTTCTACGGTATCTGGCAAATTGCTTCATCAATCTTTGCTGTTTACCCTTTAATAATGGTGATAGTTTACTTTACATATTATTTCTTGAGGTAAAGCTTGTTGAACGGTCCCCAGGATCATGTAACCAGTGGCTGATGAAGTTCCAGTTCCAGCCATAACAGCTTTCCTGGCTTAAAAGTAAAATTTGAAACTTGCAGAGATATAAATTTCCGTCCCACACGTTTGCTTTAAGCTTTTGCTTTGATTAATAACATGCCTACCTTATAACATGTATATTCTGAGGCCCGTGAGTTTGTGTTAAAAATATATTTTTGTTTCTACGTTTTTACTGTCAGTGAAGTTTATATTTTTAAAAATGGACTCATTGTGGAAGAAGCTATTGGACCTGTTCTGGAAACTGTTCTTCATAAATGCTGAAAATAATGGGGAATTAAGAATTTGTGCTGATGGAGTGGTCTTGCAATGTAGAATAGCTTGGATGACTGAAAAAAACAAGCACAGTAGTCTAGATACTGAAAATCCGTGAAACTGGTAACATTAGCAGACCTCGCTACTTTGCTTTTATGCGCAATGTCTTGTTTTGATTGTAGGTACATCGAGATGCAGTGCTACCTTTGCCTGAAGGTGGTGGAGCTTGAGAGATACAGATTGGTTTTGAATCTAACACCCAACAGAAAATAAAGCGAGAGATGCTTTGCAGCTAAACTCTACTAAAAAAAAAATAAATTCCATTTTTAGTTTGTTTTTAGGAAACAGTATTTTGGTTTTGGACAAAAAGGTATTAAAACAAGGCCTTGAATATTTTATTTTTTCTTTTAGAGGGGTGTGTGTATATTTTAAAAAAAAGCACATATATGTATGTATATAAAAATTTTTATGGAAAATGCTGTAAAAGCAAAACTTGGGGTTTAGCTTATGGTTTTGAAGGAAAACCTTCGAACATGGCTAGAACCAAGTGAGTTTTCAGAAATAACAAATGCAGTGAAGCGACAGGTGATGTGTAATGTACTACAAATTTTGGGTCACATAAACATAAATTTATGCATATAGTTGAATCTGTAGCCCTATAAATGCATAAACACACACAAAACTGGTAATGCTTTTAAAATTAAACATCGTAAAGCATTCCATTCCAGATTGGTTACAAAATATTAATCTCTATCCCTGTAAAAGCAGGAATTTGCTGAAAGAACATGGACAAATCTTTAGCGCTAGAAATCTGAGCAGTGTCTGTGTAATATTGTGCATGCTATTTAAATAATCCATGAATTAGTCACACATTTATCAGCTTAATGTTGCTCTACTCAGAACTTCACACTGGACTGCAGACACTGAATCCCATAAACACTTTTCCCAAAAGCTAATATGAGAAGCCTTACTGCTTTTCCTATTCTTTTTTTTTAAAAGGGGCGAAAATGAAACCAACTGCCCCCACAAAATCCAGCAAAATAGTGAAAGGTTTGCTAAGAATATTTTGAACTGGTTTTAAATTTTTATATGTCTGCATTGATCTCAGCTTTCAGTAAAGTGCTGTTGTCGCATTATGTACTCCATTACTTGGGATTTAGATCCGATACTGATTTGATGTGGAAAATGTAGAGATAACTCTTTCCCAGGAAATAAAAGTAAGGTGTTTTTTTCTTGTCTGCTGCTTTGCTTGTGTAAGATTGTTCTGTCCACAAAGGAGCAGTTTCACCATCAACCAACCTCCCCAAATTCTGTAGCTCTATGGCTGTGTCTGGTCTGACACAAGTAGCGTCATGAGCCACGGTAAGCAAAAAAGAGTTGCAGGTCTGTGCCAGGTATTCATAAAGCCAATTCTCTCACCAACTGCTGCAACAATGAGTTTTTCTTTCACTCTGTTCAGTGGCTGCGGTTGCATTCCACACGCATTCTGTGTGAGGATCTCTGTATAGCATCAAAATCATAATGACTTCAGAACACCTGCTCCATCATCAGATAATCATCACGATGGACTATGTTAATTTTCAGGCTTAATGAGGTGCCCTGAAAGGTATAGACCTCATAATTAATGTCTGTGACATAAAATCTGCAAAGCATGACAGATACGATAATGACTATTTATCTTTTTTGAGCGGGTACTATTGTACCCTGCTCTACCTCCTAGGCAGCCCTTCCCTGAAGGGTTTGGATGACAAAGACCAGAAGCAGTGTCAAGGACACCTGGCTTAACCTCCCTGTCTCAGCAAAGCATAGTGAACAAACAGCATCCTTGTCACCTTTGCAGAACAAAACATGAAATGATTGTCTTAGTTTGATGCTTTGTGGGTGTTTTTTGCCATTTTAGAATTAGAAGTGGTGTTTCAACTTAATTTCAGGCTTGTTACAAGGACAAAGTTGCAGCAGGGTTTTTTGGGGTTTTTGGGGTTTTTTTGGTTATTTGTTTTGTTGTTTTTTTTTTAAATTTAAATGTAATGATTTTACTTTCTTCTGAGAGTAACAGGCATGATAATTTCAGTGTTGCCCACTGCACCTGTATCTGTACTGTATCTCCTGCTAATGATAAAATGCTGCAAATTATGTGTACTTAACTATTAATGACAAAATTCTGACTATTGAATCATATCTCTCTCGATTTTAGACTATAGTTCACATATGCATATGAAACAAGTTAATTCTCTTCTTGGAAGGTGTGATAACACAAGATTGTGTTCTTAATTGGCCTGGAAAACTGTATTTCGCTTCACTGGGCTGTGCGTCGTCTTTGCTTCCTTACTTGTATGTCTGAAACACCACTTTTTTTTTTTTTAAAAAAAAAAAGAGATGTAAAGAGCTTCAGACAAGTAGTTAAAAAAATCAACACAAAGCGCAAAGAAATAAAAAAGAAATGACTGTGATCAAGCCATCAGCTGTGTACAACGATTGTGATTACAGAGAACTCATCTTGGTGCTTGCTGGAGTCATGGGGATTTTTTTCTTGAACCCAGCTAATGGGTGATCCTGCTTATACTGCTTTGGGCCCCTCCTCAGAACATGGCTCTGACTCAGGAGTCCCTGCATGTGTATTTCTTGGGAAAAAGAGGCACAAAATATGTTTCTAGGAAACATTCTCCCCTTAAAGATCCCATGAGGTCTTTTTCATTAAACAAAGCTGAAAGGATAGAAGTTGGCATTTAATCTCTGCATCTGTTGGCTAACCTTAGATAGATAGTGGTGCTCAACTCCTCTTGGTAGTGTGTTGGCGTTGACTTCTTTGACCCTCACTATTGTAATCAGCAGTTTCCACAGCAGAGACCCACCACATACATCTTAATAACAGACGTCCTGTGGAGAAGCAGTGGTTGAGTGTTCTTAAGTAATGGACTTAATCTCTGCATAAATCTGAAGTTCTGTAGATAAACATTTCAGCTAAAGAGTGTGTTAAGCTCCAACTCTGTGCTCTCCTTGTGCAAACAGGATTCTCTTGCTCTGCTTTGTGGGGTGTGCATTTGTGGTGTTCCTTGTCAGTGTGGCCACAGGTCCAATGTTAAACTGCTAAATAATTTAATTTGCTTTGGTTCTTCATAACACTGTATTCTCATCCATCGTTGTTCCTGCTGCTCATTACTCGTTTCCAACAGTACAGGATTTGAAGGATGTCTTTGTTTCTTTGTTACACTAGATGCAGGTTTTAAAAAGTAATAATCAAAAAAATACTTTTCCCAAAGAATATATTGGGAAGTTTTGGTGCACAGTAGGGTAGTTGCTTGAAGAATTTTGTGAGATTGCTTGGAGCTTTGGTTCTGAATCCAAAGTGCTTAAGAAGAACTAAACTGAACACACAGCAGGAAAAATTTCCAGGCAAAATATCTTTGCAAGTGGTACTGTGGTGGCCGAGTGTGGTTCCTATGCCTTCATATATAGAAGGATATCGATTGATAGGGAATGGGAAACAGATGGAAAGGAATATATGAACTGATCAGAGAGGGTGTGGAAATAAGAGGGAAGAGAAGGTTTGTCAGCTCCTCTCCTGTGGAGGAATGGAAAAATGAAAGAAATAGCAGATACAGAAGAGCAGACGCAGATGATAAATGCATCTGCTTGGGAAAGGAATACTGGATAAACTGGGATGGCTAGGGTAAGACTGCAGCTGACTGAAATAATTTGGTATCATTCAGCCTAAAGCTGTGGTTAGTGTAAGGCAAAGCGTTTAGTCTGGAAAAAAGCAGGTATGCTGCTGTAATGCTGAGCAGCCCATTGTCCGGGCTGGTTTCGAGAAGATAAAATAGGCTGGGCTGTGCTAAAAAGGAATTTTACATGTTGCTTAATACTTCAATGTCTTTATATTGCCAATACTATTAAGCCTGCTTTTTCTCTTTTGTTTAGACATTTTTGCAGAAACAAAAGGCCAGACAAGAACTATGAGCGGTTTGACATGGACTTCAGTTATATTATTATTATTGTGTTATCCAGTATTTTTAAACAATATGTAATCTCTGTATTGTGGTACATATGTAGAAATGTTCTGAATAACACACGTTTTAGAAATGGAATACATTTTATAATTTCCTCAGATGTCAAATACAAACCAGTTATTCTCAGCAGTAAGAAAATGGGGTTTTTTTGGCACTGAAATGTGTCTGTTAGACTTTCTCTAAGGCAGACTACCTGCTATTCCAATGTATCTGTGTTTTTTTTCTAGATACACCTGCTATGTGGAGGAAACATGCTTGTGTAGTGTTGTGTGACATTGTAAACTTGAGCTTCCTTTCTTTCAAAACTGCTGTTGGAGATGTGGTTGTTTCCTGGCAACATTTGAATGAATCTGTATGTTTTTTTGACACCTCCAGGAACACGTTTGATACTGGGAAATACACCTAAAGTAGCAGTGATATTTGTTGCGAAGTTAGCTGCTCTGGTCCAGTACTTAATTTTAACAACAATTTATGTTTTTTTCCTTTGGAAACCCTATAAATATGACTGCACTGGGGGAGATTTGTGTGATTTAGTTTTTCTTTACCCTGTTGACAGTTATTGTTCTTTCTGTGGGTAAGGTTTGTACTCCAGAGATCACAAAAGTAACTACTATAGGACAAGGATGATGAACACTAGAGTAAAGTAAGAATGTGGACACCTGAGCAAATTTTGGGGATATTCAAGACTGTATGTTCCAGTTGCAAGTCCTAATCTTGCGTTACAGCAAAACATTACCTCAGAGTGGACTCTCACGTGTTTTGAGTCTTGAAAGGCTCCGAAGTTCAACTAAAGGAAACCATTTATCTGTACTAGGGCAAAACTTTTGGCTAAAGCATTTATATGCAAGGGAAAGGTTGGGGATTTGAAATATATTTATATATAAAAATTTTCCTCAAAAGAAGTTATGTTTCCATAGGATGATTTGATGACTTTTCTTTGAAAGCACTAGTTGCTATTGAGGATGTCATGTTCTTGCTATATATTTATACTGTTGGGTTTTTTTTTCTATGGAACCACAGTATGTATGAGAAGAAATTTGATAACCTGCAAATACAGGCATTTGTGATGCCACTGCCAACTTTTCTGTTGGGGAATTGTCAATCACAACAGAATTTTAAACACAGAATTTTAAAACTGTGAGTATGGACGTGTTGCTCAATCCTAATGCCATACAGTCCAATGTGAAGTAAACAGATCAAATTATATTTGCATAGTTATGGACATACGAATGGGATAATGATGGTTTTTTAACTCATTTTTACCCACAGGTAAGAAAAATGCATGTGTATTGGGTTTGTCTGCTCATTCTTGAAAAAGCAAGTTAATTGCTTTAAAAGAGAGTTC
Organism: Psophia crepitans; assembly: GCA_013399095.1. NCBI lineage: Eukaryota > Metazoa > Chordata > Aves > Gruiformes > Psophiidae > Psophia > Psophia crepitans. The sequence goes on along the minus strand of VWZZ01007484.1, from coordinate 1,114,550 downwards.
AAAACATTGACTGAATTCACTGAGTGCAGGATTAGTAGCAACAAAAATTAGTGTGAAAGGCCTACTTTGGTCCCATTAGATGCTGTTTATAACAACAATACTGAAAAGGTTTCATAGTTCGAAATTTTAATGATTTTTTTCTTTGAGCAAAATACTCATAGGCTATGCATCTGCAAGGCTGTTTTTTGTTTTAACTCAAGTATAGCATTCTGTTAATGATCAACTCACTTTTTTTTTTGGTAGGATATATAGCACTCTGTTAATTACCAACTCACTTTTTTTTTTGTAGGATAATCTTACATTTTTAATTTATCTTTTAATATCTAGATCAGGTAAATAATCTGTGCTTTTAAATGGAAAAATATTTTTAGATGGTTTGTGTTTTTATTCCAACATGACTTATGTTCATATAACACAGTATTTAATAATTCCTGGTGTAACCTCCTATTTGAGATATTTATACCCATTCCTCATCTGAATAGGAGGGTGGTGTATGCTTCCCGTGGTCATATTAAAATGGTGGTCCTGAAATAAAAATCTATACCACTTTGTAAGAACTAATGCAACTTTCCACTGTAAAGTGAGAGTTTTCCCCCTCATTGCTGAAGATAATAGACGCAAACTCAAGGGGCTGGATGGTCAAGTGGAAGTACATGCACGTGTCTGTGTGTGTACAAATAAACACATACCTATCTGGCGGGAGAAGGGGAGAAAGAAGAGCTTTCACAGCGTGAATTCTGATGTGTCCTCTGGATACTTGCCCCTTCCTAGGTGAAATTCCCAACTTTTGTTAGTAACTGTGTATGTGGCATGGCTATGTGGAAAGATTCAAAAGATCTCTGTGGCTCAGCCAGGAGTTCAAATAAATATCTTTGGTTGTAGTTGTTTGGAGTTTGTTTCTGTGTTGATTTTTGTGGATTTTTATTGTAGTTTGGGGTTTTTTTTGTGTGTGTGAGTACTGTCTGGGGAATTCCGCTGTAGAACAACTTTTATCCAGAACAGAACTCTGTGCGTGTTCATTTTGCTTTGCAGTGGGTCTCTAATGGAAGGGTAACTCGAACAGCTGCACAAACCTGTACCCTTTAAAAGTTTTAATTAATTTTAAGTAAGTTGACTGGAATAAGAAGAATACCAGTACAGAAGAAGTGAGAAAATAGATGGTTTTTTCTTTGCATTGTGGATTCTTGAGTTTTAAATGTGCAGTCTCCACATGTCTTCTTAGGGCCTTTACCTTAAATTATAGCTTGTTTGGGACAGGGATTGTCCGTGATGCCTTTCAGAATGGATCTTCGTCCTCATTGTGGCACAGAGCAGTAGAAAATATATTTGTAGCCAGACAGCTCCTCACTGTTTCTGTGGCTGGACATTTGAATGCTTTACAGTGTAAATCTTAGTGGTTAAATAGTAGCTTATTTATATAGAAGCAAGGAATTTGATGCTCTAGATTGTTTCTTCTAAACTGCACAATCTGTTTCATAAATCAATCAAGCTCCATCAGGATTTTTTGTTTGCTTAGGGTTTTTGGTCTCTGAAATTCCTATTAGAAGACTAGAGGGATATCCAAAGCAGAGAGGAGGTGATTAGAGGCATAAGAAGTACAGTAAGTTTGCTGCGGAGCTGAGTTTATTTCATGTAATATTTGAATTAGGAGACAATTAAAATTCAGAAGTCCTGACTTCAGGTCACTTGAACCTGAGAAGGCCAAGGCTGAAGCTCAGTGGTAGCATAGTGTTATGGTTTCTTGACATTGTTATCTTTATCAGCAAAAGAAGTGGAAAATGTGTGCTGCAAGTTATGAAGACCAGACCCCCCCCCCCTTACCCTAGAATCAAAAGAGAAGAATTTCTCTGAATATTTGTTTGTAGGCAGATGGAAAAAAAAAATACCAAAAAGCCAAGAATGAATAAATATGGATAGAAGATAACATCATTGTGATGATACCACTGGAACATGAAAATCCAATCCAAGGAAGTACTAGTGAAGATAGTGGTGTGGGAGAGGACTGTGAGGAGTGAAGTGAAAACCTGTGAGGCCATGTGGTAGCAAAGAAAACTCTTTCGACTTACTGTATGAAAAACAGAGATGTTAGGCAGTTGTAACTTCCCTCTTCTAAATCATAGGACTCCAGTGAACTTTTTGGAGCTAGATACTGTTATGACTTGGATAAAGCTCAAAGGAAAGTTGCAGAGTTATTTATAGGGAATTATGAGCTGAGTATGTGTATTTTAGCTAAGCAATACCTAAGGCAAATGTAATAAACCTTGAAACAATTGAAATTGCTTAAGTTCTGAGGAAGAATAATACTTATTTAGGTGGGTGTGAGGAGAAAGGGTAGCTAGACAGACAGGCATTCAAAGAGGAAAAAAATGAGAAAAATCTGATTGTAAAGAATAAAGCCCAATTAGAAAAAATACATGAAATTATATGGTAGTTTTCTGAGTGAAGTGGAAAAAGTATTTACTGGAGGAATTTGAAGCTGCACATGCTTTTCATCATCTACTTTTTCTCATTGCTTCCATTTTACCTGAAAAAAAAAAAAAAAAGTAAGGACAACTCTGTTCTGCCCTCTGAACTTGCAGAGGGACAAGTTCATTTGTCTTTATATCAGAATGGAATGATGTATTAATGATTGTCACTTCACTTTCTAAGTCTGCAGAAGAATTGTTTAAATTGTTAAAAAGGCCCAGAGAACTTAAGAGATCTTAAATGCAGTTCACGGTATCAGTGTTCAGCAGCTCTAGAAGGGATGGTTTATCTGGTTCATTTACTGAGAATCCCTGTGGGAAATACTAAGATTGGTGAGCAGCAGACTGATGACACGTGTCATGCATTGGGCTATCTGGGTTCGATGGCCTCACCTGACCTTAAACCCAGGTTGATTTCCTTTCCCACTCCCATTGATTCCTAAACAGTGTTTGTTCATTAAATTCAAACTAATTTACATGAGGAGAGCACTTCAAACTTCCTTCTGTTTAGGGAAAAATTGAACTGGTGACTATGAGTGATTTTAACTTGTGCAGTAGCTCCATGAAAGCTTTAAGCTTCCCCACTTGCATGTTTGTTCCCAAACATGCTTTCTGCTGCCTGTGCTGCTCAGAATTGGTCCCGAGTCAGCTAGCGGACCGACAGACCATTCTTGGTTTAGTTTTCTAATGTAGGTTGGTTGTAATCCTTTTGATTACAATTACAAGATCTGCTGTCTGAAAGTTCATGGGGAGCTGCAGTAGGAGAATGATAATTAAGGGACCTGCAATCAGGTGGAAAAGTTTACACAGATATATTTTTAAATGAGGAAAATTGAATTTCTTTTCTCAGAGTTACCTGTTACTCTAGGACGTTAAGGAAGTCCTGCAGTATTCATTTTTTAAAAAAATAATTTTAAAGAATGTTAAGCAGATGGTGAAAGTTGTGAATGTTGTTGTTTGTTTTTTTTTTTTCTTCCCCCAAGAGTGATTTAAAATGAAGACTAATGTGACCTCATAGGGAATTTATTCCCCTTGTAAAGTAGTGGAATATACATCAGCTTTCTCTTTTTATCAACTGTTGCTTTCATTGAAGCTGCTGATAATAATTTAAGGGTATTATAGTAGGGCAAGAGTATGTAATCTGAAAGATTACTGGCTTATGTGCTTCCCTTGAGAGTCTTGTTAGTAGTCAGCATTACCTCGCACTCTACATTGGTATAAATTTTAGAAATGCAGAGTGTGAGACAGTCTTCATGAAAGCACACCCATACACATGCTGAGTCCTTTGAATACCTTACTACAGCATCTGTCCTAAGACTGATGTTTTAACCATTATCTTCCTAAAGGAAGCAGAGCAGGGCAAATCTAAGATATGCCACGTTTCTTAAACACGGTTCAAAATGGTATTTGCGTGTACAAGTGTAGGCAGTACAAGCAGTTGAGGATCTGTTATCCCATACCTTTTAAAGATTTAGTAAAAGGTCCTGTAGAATATAAGATGGCCAAATATGAAAAAATGAAAATAGGTAGCAACAAGGCATAGTGTCTGAGGATCCAACAGCTTTCCTTGCAGTAAAAGCCACACATGTGACCGTAGGGACCAGGGCACTATGAAAGAATTACAACTTTGTTTACTTTAAGCTTATGTCACTCTTAACGTTAAGATACAGTTAAATAGAAATATGGAAAATACTTTGCTGTTGCTCTTGGTATTCAGCCTTGTTTCATGATAAGACTCATCCAATTTTTGTAAAATAACATAAGATTGAGCCATTATAGTGGTCGCTGCAATTTCAGTAGTCATCAGCTGATAGTGCTGGGACTACACATGATCTGCGGAAGCAGGACATTGTCTTCTTCATAGCAAAATGGCAGCAGAGAGAACTTAGTGATATTCAACCTCTCTTCATTGGCACTGAACCAAGTGTAAGGTGCATTTCAACCACTTGCTGAATGTGGTTGCTCTAAAATTAACATCACGAGAAATCTTACCTTAGAGAAACTGGCTATTGACAATCCCATTTTTTTAACCTGTAAGGTGATTTCAGGAATGTTTGAAATCCTAGTTCACATACGTATTTTGTGAAAGCTCAGGAGTAGCTGAACTGATGTGTGCAAAGACATGTTTCAAAAGTGATAGGGTAAATTGCTGCACATTTAAAATCTGGTTAAGAATGGCTTAGCCCCTTTACCTACTGCAGAAATATTTTAAAATTATAAATGTATGCTTTATTTTATATATATAAAAAATTGTATACAGCTGTTAAAAGCACAGTCCTTAAAAAAAGGCAATTAATATAGATAGCATAAAAAGCTAAGGTAGGTGTGCGTTAGATTTTAAGTGCATTATCTGTAGTACAATATGATTCTCTTACTGTCTGTTAAGTAAGCTGAAGCTTTCAGTGAAGAAATTTGTGTGAATATCCTAGTGAAGCTACCCTGGGTAGGAAACTTCATTGCGAAGCTTATGTCTGTAATAGCTTCTGCTGATAATTAGATTGTCTTTTTTTTCTTTTCTTTTTTTCTCTTTTTCAAGAGTAGTTGGGTTAATGGTCATTTCAAATAAATTCTGATGTGGGGTTGTTTTATTATTTCAATACCCAAATATATGCAGGGGATATTTGTATTTTCCTTTTTTGTGCAATGCTGCCTTTAATTGCCTCTCCAAGAACACTAAAATAAGAGTTTCTTGGATGCTATCAGGTAATATTATTAAGAAAGTAGTAAAATACATGCGTGGATTAACTTAGTTGTCTGCTTTTCAGTCTTATGAGCTGTTATCTGGTGGAGAAAAAACATTTCATTTTGCTTTTAAAGCTGTGCATAATTTACAGTATTGCTAATGCTACGTGTACAAGCAGATAAGTGGATTCAAATCTATGTGCAAATTAATGATTCTCCATTTTTGAAATGTGAAGTTTTCTAAATAAAGTGGTTGCTAATACCAAGATAGGTTGTGAGCAGAACTAGGAATTTTGGTGACTATTTTGACACTGCAGTCAGCAAAAGTATTCAGAAGGTTTTCAATTGGAAAGCTTTTTAAATACTTTTACCAGATGTTCAGGTTCTCATAATGCTAATTAATAATCGTAAGGATATTATTGCAAGGGAATATTTTGTGAAATAGGTATTTAAATCATGACACATACTGCGCATGTATAAACCATACTGCTTCATTTTCAAGACTTAAATTTTAATGTGTTTTGTACTAACTTTAAGTGGAATTATTCAATGCAGTTTTTTCCTGGTTTTAAGTTGGATCTGATTTCTCTCATTTTGAATTTCTTTGAGACTTACGAAGCTTCTCAGGCTTATTTGAAGATAGTCTTTTCAACAGCCTTTTGGAAGACACATCCACAATTTCAAAAAGGAAGGGATTAGTCATCATTAAGGGTTCAGTGGACCGTTCAAATTTAATTTGAACAATTTCAGGTTAACCTACCTTTTATCAGTAAAATGCTTAGACACGCTAAGACTGACTTGTAAGACAAATATGACTCCTTATAGTAAAGCAGGAGTTGCTGAAGTCAGCATTGAAGTGACATCTGTGTTCCTCAAACTTCAAAGACAGACCTTTGTCCTCCTCTCAAGATTTAATAACTGTAAATCAACCCATCTTTCCTCTATTTTTCTTGCAACTGCTCACCATGTTTAATTATCATGCAGCTGGGTTTAAGAAATTTTCCTAGCTTTTTACCATTCTCATTTAGAAACGTGTGGTGGTTTTGTGCAGTTTGGTTAAAACCTGGATTGTTGTTAATCCATTACAGTTTGAGAAAATATTTTGACAGATTGTAAGTATTTTTGTAAAATACAAAATTTTTAGTGTCTATATGTGTGATTCTAAGGAAATGAGTCTTGCAGATTTTTTTTTAATACAAACGTATTAGAGGGATGAGCTGATACTTGTATGTGGAAACAGAAACACTCAGTTGTCTTGATACTTAATTCTTCTGGTAACTCTGTAATCCTCATCATTGATTAGTCTGCAGAACACCTATATTTTTCTTTCTGTATGTGAGACTGGCAGTCATTTTTAAACTGTGTCTCAAGTTGTTGGGGGGAGGCAAGTGTTTCCAGCTTCCCGAAAAACTACTTGGTTTTATAAAATGTTCCTGTAAATTTTTGAGTTTCACGATTTTAATGTAGGTTTTACAGCTAATTCCTGAATATATCTATAGTTGCTAAGCTAAACATAGGAGGTAGCAGACTTCAGACACAGCTTAAGCTACTGTACTTCATAACACTGGAAGTTACATCAGTTTGACTGGTGAGTTCGATGGAAAAATTGGTGGCCTCAGGGAAGCTGAGGCACGTAGCCAGGATGAGGGTGTGTGAAACACACCTCTCCCTGGAGAAACTGCACCCTTTAAGGGTAAAGTTCTGTGGCATGAATTCAGTTTTTTACATAATGCTTTCGTTGTCCGATATGTGGTAAGTGATACAGCAGCAGTGAGGTCGCAGGTCTTAAATTAAAAACTGTATATCACAAACCATGCTGATGGGTTATATTAGGGGAATAAGCATGTGTTTTAACAGACACCACCAAACAGCTCTTCCTGAGAAATTTGAAAACTGCCTTTCAGGTAGGCTATAAACCATCTAAAATAAGATGCAGTAATTGTCACTAATTGCATTTTTTGTGACAGAAATGCACAAAAAATTGTGACAGAAAATTCTTTCTTTTCTTAGGTTCCACCAATTTTTCACTGTAGCTGAGGGTAAAGGGGAGAGTGGGAGGGAAAACATAATACTCGGCATTCAGTGTTTTCCAAATTACATTTATGTATGTGGTGGCTAGAACAAGGCACACTTCTTGAGACTTCTTTCTTCAGGAATTCTTTTAGGAGTTTACATATATTTAGGGATGATGAAGGAAAATTGCAAATTGTAGTCTAGTGACCTGGCTTTCCATTGCATGTATTTTGAATAGCTACTGAGAAGAGTTCTTCTACAGAGTGGTGCCCTGCAGACAGGAGGTAGAGCTTTCTGAGGCTGTGCTACCAACTTAACTGGAGGATGCAGGAGTTGTGGACTCTGACTGGAGGTGGTAGACGTGACTGGAATACCCTTGAGGCCAGAATTACGATCCTCAACTCTGGCCTTCCCTGTTAAATTTAGACAGCAGCTTAGTTTCATCCTCTAATTAGTATCGGGCAAGTTTACCGCTTGAAGAGCGTGCGGTAAAGTAGTCATCGCTTATGGTGGAAAGGAGGACTTGAGTAGTTAGGCTAAGAATGAATGTTTGTAGTCAGGATGCACAGGCTTGATGCATTTGAAAATGGCACGCTGATCCTTACTGGCTGTAAGGAAGATGTTTATATTCAATGGCATTGGATGTGTTTATACCAAATCTGAACTTGGTGCTTCTTATAACTGTTTAAACTAGAAAGTAAAATAATACATTAACATCCAAAATAATATTTGCTTTCTTCAGACTCTGGTTTCTGTGACTTCTTAGGGACATGTAGATAACGTTCTTTGAGAGGAAAATTCTCCTTTTAGGGACACAAGGAAAAATGAGCAAGCACTATTTCCCATGCATGTTGGCAAAATAAATTCTCTTCAATGTAGCTGGATGGCAGAAAGGGTTTTGGGGTTTTTTGTTCTGCTTTAAAGCAATGTGAATCTATGGAGCACTTCAGTAGGGTTACAAGGGTTTTATTTCCACCCTGTGCAGTGCTATCTGGGAGCCTCGGGACGAGGATTTTCTGCGTTGGCTAGTTTGCCCTTCTGAGAAATTAGTACAGGGCTCTGTATGCTCAACTACCAGAGCAGACCTAGTCTGTCCTGTGTAAAAGGAGCTCATGTATTCCTGAGAATACTTTGAACCCAGGCTCAAATATTAAGTTTGCACAGGAGACCACCACCCCTATTAGTCAAACACTTGTTGAAAGAGAAGTGTTAAGATTGTTTGTCTGCCTTTCCCCATTCAGAGGAGGTTTGAAATATCCTTATCTTCAAAGCTTGGAATAGATTTGAGGCAAAATCTCTGAAGGGCTGTATTTCCATCTGCGCTCTTCTTCAACACCTGCATTCCTCACGGTGCTACCAATCGCTTGGTGCTGCAGTAGTAAAACTGCAGAGGTTACAAGCCTGTGGGATTTAATTTTAATATGTTTTGAATGAAATAATTTATTTTAAACAACTGTTGGTAAAAAATACTATAAATATTGATCCAGGGCCATCTGCCTGAAATTAATAGGCTATAAATAAAGTGGGTTTTCAAACAGCTGTTTCTTAGTCTACAGTCTCTCTAGTTAGTTTTTAGGACCTTTTCATGTACTGGCAGCTAAATGTCAGTGAGGGAAGCCAAAGTCATGTGTATCACATTTTGTTTGTAAATTGTATCTCAATTTCTTGTCAACACTGGCTGTACTTTTGTGGTTAAGTAATGTGGGTTTTATCATAGGCAGCAGGAAATATGCAGTTACTTATCTGCATCAAACTGAAAAAGAACAGGCACTGTGTCTGCCCTGCCTGGGTAAAAATAGGACAAATCAGTTCTTTCTTTAGTGTTCCTGATCTCCTCTCTCACTAGAGGAAACAAACGCAGTGCCTTGACCTAGAATGATATCCTGTACAAAACTGAGCAATGGTTGGATGCCCACTTTGGTATGTGATGTGGTCTTATATGCAAGTTACCTTATTTCTTCCTGAACAGGAGAAGGCTGGAAGCAGTGGTGGTCCTGCTTCTCCTTCTTTGCCATGGTAGCCTACTATTCAGGGTACTCATCCAAGAATGAGGGAGGTACTTCTGAGCCTTCCTCAGCTGCTTTTGCATCCCAGAGGAAACCAGACTATACGCAGATGGGAACAGGAGCACTCCTTATCCCTCTTCCTGAGAACGTGATACAGGCAATAAGGGATGCAACATTCCAGCACTTGGAGGGAGAGGAGAGAAGGAGCTCTGCCGTGGGCGAGTACGGAAGGTGGTCCTGTGCTAGGGTAAAGAAACACTCTTCAAAGGAAATTTTTAGGGAGTTTGTATTAAAAACGTATTAGGCTTCTAACTTCTGTGTTTAAACATCCTATGTTCATGTTAGAAAGCTTGGATTGCAAGATATTTTTTGCAAAATATTCTTTCGGAGTCTTGGAGAGTGTCTGGTCACACATGGTGGGTAGACCTAGCTGTAGCCTGTGTCAGAGTACCAAAGTGCAAATTCTTGATTTATTACTGCTAACAACATGGTATTTTGTTGTGTTTTAAATATTTAAATTACTTCACTGCATTTACTGTTTGGTTTTGTTTGTTTTTTTTTTAAAATTATGGTATGCAGATTGGGGGAAGCAGAGATTTTCTGATAATTCAAGGCTAGATTGATTTGTGTGCCTTTGAGCAACATGACTAGAGAGTTATATCTCTGTGATGCAGTTTAGAAGATGTTATTTACTAACTTGCTATTTATCCCTTTTCTGATTTTTTCCATGTTATTGTGCCAAATTATACTGAATAAGTATGAAGTACTCTAATTACAGTTTGATCCGAAGCAATTACTAATGCAAAAATCAATATCATTCTCATCCATTATGTTAGCCTGTCATTTAGGATAATGTTTTTGATGATGGAAATGTGGAATACTGGAAGAAATTAAAAGAAAAACCTGCAAATATGCAGGTAACTTCCTCTTCTGTAAAACATGAGCATAGGCATGTTCGGAGGTCTGTACAGGTCAGTGTTCCCTGTCTGAGCAGTGGCCAAAGGTAAACAGATTGGTAAATATATGAGGGTAAGCATATACTATCCATGAATTCTCCCCCCGGCTGCAGTCATCTGTTATTCAGAGACTTCATGAGTCAGAGGCAGTTTCTGTGCACAGTGGGCTTCTGTTCTTGTAACATGTCCAGCTTCTCCTTCAATCTGTGTATATTTGCAGCATTCACAGTGCTCTGTTGTAAGAATGTTTACAGGTTAGCCATGTGTTTTTGTGAAGAATTACTTTCTTTTGTTTTGAGCCAGCTACCTGCTGGTTACACTTGCTGTTCCTCAGCAGCTGGACCTCTCTCCATTCGCCTGTCCCTGTGAACCTGTGCTGTGACAGAGGCCTGTCAGACTACCCCTTTGTCCTGCCTTTTCCACGCTGAAGAATAATAGACTATTTACTTGTTCCTTGAATAGGAGCTGTTCCCTGGCTTTGTCATTCTTGCCTTTCTCAACCTTTTTGTGACATTGAAGCACACTGGTATGACAGGAGCGGTAGTGGACTCTGGCTTCCAGCTGGGGTTCTAGAGCCTCAGGACAAGCCACCACATAGGCTTCTTATGTGAGCTGAATGTAGCCCTTATATAGGTGTGATTGGTTGACCCTGCTGGAGCCCAGGTGCCCCCCAAAGCTGCTCTGTCACTCCCCTCCTCAGCTGGGCAGAAGAGGGAAAATAGAACAAAATGCTCGTGGGTGGAGATAAGAACAGGGAGATCGATCGCAATTACACTCACTGGCAAAACAGCCTCAACTTGGGGAAATTAGTGTAATTTGTTACCAATCACATCAGAGTAGGGTAATGTTAAATAAAGCCAAATGTTAAAATGCCTTCCCCTCCACCCCTCCCTTCTTAGCAGGCTCAACGTCACTCCCGATTTGTCTACCTCTTTACCCCCAGCAGCACAGGGGGACAGGGAATGGGGCTGATGGTCAGTTCGTCACATCTTGTCTCTGCTGCTCCTTCCTCCTCATGGGGAGGACTCCTCATACTCTTCCCCTGCTCCAGCATGGGGCCCTTCCCATGGGAGACAGTCTTCCAGGAACTTCTCCAAGGTGAGTCCTTCTCATGAGCTACAGTTCTTCATGAACTGCTCCAGCGTGGGTCTCCCACGGGTCACAAGTCCTGCCAGCAAACCTGTTCTAGCATGGGCTCCTCTCTCCACGGGGCCACAGGTTCTGCCAGGAGCCAGGCTTTCCACGGGGTCACAGCTTCTTTTGGGTGCATCCACTTGCTCTGGTGTGAGGTCCTCCATGGGCTGGCTGCAGGTGGATATCTGCTCCACTATTAACCTCCATGGGCAACAGGGGAACCGCCTGCTTCGCCATTGTCTTCTCCACAGAATGCAGGGGAATCTCTACTCTGGCACCTGGAGCACCTCCTCCCCCTTCTTCTTCACTTACCTTGGTGTCTGCAAAGTTGTTCCTCTCACATATTCTCACTTCTCTCCCAGCTGCTGTTGCACAGCAATTTTTTTCTCCCTTCTTAACTGTGTTATCCCAGAGGCGCTACAACCATCACTGATAGGCTCAGCCTTGGTGGTTCCATCTTGGAGCTGGCTGGCATTGGCTCTATCAGACATGAGGGAAGCTTCTAGCAGCTTCTTGCAGAAGCCACACCTGTAGCTCCCTCGCTACCAAAACCTTACCACACAAACCCAATGCAACTTGTAAGGACTATGGATGTAGAAAAAGGGAGTACTTGAAGGATGTGAATCCTGCCGCCGTTTAGCTGCTGATGTGGTGTCCCTGTGTCTGGCCCTGCTCTGCAGAAGTTTGGTCACTCCCAGCTTAACCATAGAAGTGTCTGACCTACTGTGAGAGGAAAAAAGAAAAAAAAAAAAAAACCACAAAACCCCAAAACAAAAAACCCCACCCAACCAAACAAAACCCCCAACATTGTTAGCATTTTTTTTTTTTACCTACAGACTTATTTGTCAATCTGGTTGGACATGCAGATATAAGTGAATGTTTTTTGTGGCTGGTTGGGAAGGAATGTGAGGTTAGCGAAAGTATATGTTAATTTAAGAAGTTTGACTTGTGGAACAGCAGCTGGAGGTGCTGTGAAGAATGAATGTAGGAGTAAAGGTCCTTGAAACCTTCCTGCTACCCTTGGGTGAGAAGGGCTGAAACAGTCGTGGTAGTTCTGCAGAGGGAAATTCTTGTGTTCACAATACACGTATTAAAACATGGAGTGTTTGAACAGTTTGTGGACTGTTGTGTGGATGTGTTGGCTGGATCGTCTCTTGGGTCATTCATAGCATAAAGTTTGGGGGAAATGCTTTTCCTGCAGAGCTGGTCCCAGGAGCAGCGATCACAGCATGGGTTTTGGGGAAGCATGTTCAAAGTTAGAATCATTAACCTCATTTGGCCATCCCACTGAAGGACAGCTTGAATAGCACTGTGCTTTGTAGTGCTGCGAAATTGGAGTTTCCGTCACTCTTCTCAGCCCTTTCACTAATACAGTATGAATGCATTCAATGTCTGGGGGACGACAGATGCCTTCCTGCTATAATCCTTTAAAGTTATCTCACTTTTTCTTTTTTATGACCAACTTGATTTCAAGGAAGCAGAAATTTAACAAAAGCTTATTGAACAGAATTAAACTCTTCATGTGTGTAATGAAGCGTAGTTTACTATAGCTGCCTCCCTAAGCCAGTTTGTTTTGTCTACCTTTTGGAGTGCTACCCTGTAAAGAAATCTAACACTTTGCAGTTTCCTGTTACTCATTTCATTTAACTTTGGCTATAAATTACCTTTGGCTCTATTACAAAGCTTTCAGAAGATAATCAGAAGAAAACAAGAGTCAGGAAGAAATAATACCGATTTGTTTTTATTCTATAAATCTGCTTTACTGCCAGCTAGCTGGGCACAGCCTAGGAAAAAAGAGGAGTCCAAAAAGCGATACTATTTCTGGTTGGCAGTGCACAGGAGTTAATTTAGTACTGCCAGTCCAGAAGACTTCCCCAACCACTACCACCAAGGCCTCCAAATTATCAAAGAGAATCTCTGTTACTTTATTCTTTACTTATTTACATTTCCTTTTATTGCCATTTTCATTTTCCTTCAGCCTCATTTTCTGTATTTTCAGTGCCTTTGAGAAGTTGCATATTTACTGATTTATTGATCATTCCTAACATTGCCTAGAGAAGTTTGCAGCACAGTACAATTACTTTACAGCATCGTTATCTAAGCACCCATCCTTGTAGAAATTAACCTGTGAGTATAGTGCTGTAACAATTGCTGGCAGTAAACGTTTGTGATGGTAGGCATTAAATTAGATATGATATAAGTAATTGGAGGAAATAAGATAAATGGAGTAAGACAGAGGAGATAAGTTCAAGGAACTAACTAAGACATTGAGTTTTGTAGATGTTTCACTTAGAATCTACTGAATTTGAACAGACACTTTGGTCACTGCTACAGGCTACATGAAATGAATTAATATCTGCCTATAATGTCGCTTTCCAATTTCTCAACAAAATAATTAAGCATAAAAAGATGACAGTTTATGCACACTAAGATTTTTTTTAATTATTATTTTTCACACCATTTAAGCTCAAGAAGCTGCACACTTAATAAAACAACAGAGAGAAATAGACCTCACTTGTCTCCTTTCATGTGCTTTCAGATGCAACCAAATGATCTTTTCTTGTATTCAGGCCCAGTTAAATGCAAAAGCAAAGTAGAGAATGAGCAGAAAATATAACAAGTTTAAAATAAAGGAAAAGCGTAATTAGATAACATTGAAAAAATTACTGATGTTTATGTTCTTTTGGGCAGAATTGGAGTGGTGGCAGGAGAGGCCAAATTTGGGTGTATTCATTTCTTCTGCAGTCTTACTGATATCCATTTATGCAACCAGCCTGTATGGAATATCTTCATATTGTTATGTAGATAGGAGTCTTTTGCCTGGTGGAACCAGTACAACAGTCATTTTGCTTCCTTAAAACATTTCTATAGCACATACAACATTTATGAATTCCACATAGTGTGGAACTTATCATCTTTGTCCTAGCTGCAAATGGTTAATGAATGTGTCTGCATCTGTTTTAAGCAGCATGTTCTGGGACTTTGTCAGTGCAAGGAGCACCCATTTCTTGCAACTCGCAGTAGGTCTATCATTTAAAGAGAAAGAGTTGTCTTTTTAGAGGATATCATTTTGGCACACTTGCAGAATAATGTTATAACCCTGATGAGTGTGTTGGTCAGCAGAACTGGTCACGATTTGGAATCAAAGCATGTTGTTTATTTAAAAATTCTGTGAGCTTGAAGCTTCTGTTCACTTTTATGATGAATGTATGTAGCAAAACCTGTATTTGAAATTCCAGAAATGTATTCCTGAGTTTATAAATGAGAAATTCTGTGGGTACACATTTTCTTACACTTCTTTCTTCACTGTGTACAATTTCTGTTCTACCTAGTTAAATTTGTGGAGCAGATTTGATAATTTCAAAGCTGTTGTATTTCGTTAATAACTTTTAGCAGTTTCTTTACTGTTTAGGATAAATTTACAGAATATCTTGCATGTCATTCACATATCATAAATAACACCTGCCTTTCTTATCAGAGATATATTTACTAATTCCTTCATATACAGAATTGGACAGTATCCCCCTAAAAGATGAAAGTCAAGTCTTTCCCTCTCACAAAGATTGAGGGAGAGGTTTAGGGAAAAAAAATCAGCCCTAATCTTTACTGGGAATGACAAAAACGTCAATTTATATTAAACAATGTTATACTTTTTTTTTTAATGTCATAATTATTGAGATTTTTAAAAAGTAATTATGTATTTGTTTGGGTTTTTTAAGGAGTCTTTTCACTTTAAGGGTAAGTTTTTATAAAGTTTTTAGATGTAAGTACTCAATGTTCTTACTGGAAGGGCTTAAACAGTCAACTAGTTATAACATCCATGCTGGTGTTAACATTTAGTGTGTGGTACATATGTGCATGCTTTATCAAAAGCAACTTTTGTATCCTTAGTTTATTTGCAAAAGCTGAATCAAAATTGTGTAGGGTTATAGAGCAGGAGAAAGAGTTTGGTTCCAATGTTTAAAAGATGCTGGCCCTAAATTTTTTGTTTAAAGCATGGGGCTTTTTTTTTTATCACTTCTGGGGAAAAAAAAAACAACCCAAAGCTTTATTCTGGGAAAAATGGACTTGAGGGTTTTTTTGATAAGTAGAGTTCTGCTAAAGACTTTAGATTTCTTTCACATATAATAGTTCCAGCAGATTGTCTTTAGTATGGGAAAAAGTTGTGAGATTTTATAATTTTTAATTTTTCATGTAAGTAATACTGTTCCATGCATCAGAACGTGCTTTGCTTTCCATTCCGATCAGTCTCCCTGTGGAGTGAGAAGTGGCAATGCCTCACCTCATTTCTGAAAAGAAACTGCATTTGATTGTTGCTAGTACATGTCATTAATATGTGGGCATACATTTTCTATGTATATACAGCAATTGCAACTTGTAATTGCTGATTAGAATAAAAGGATCAGTACATGTTACATGGCCTTTTTGGTACCTTGACTTTTGGGATTCACTACTTCAATTCCTTGTATGTGAGTTTTAGATGTGCCTGTTAGAAAATGCCTTGTGCTTTTTGTAGTGAAGGTATGCTAATATTTTAGGATAACACATAAGTTATCAACAAGTTTTATAGTTTGTTGTGTTGTTTTGCATGAAACAATTATATAACTTGAAGTTGAAACCATTTTACACTTTACAGGATTAATGTCAAAGGTAATCTAGCTCTATATTAATCTTAAACCTATTTTTCTCAGTAGTTCTGCATACAAACAAAAAGTAGCATTTCTGAATGATTATTTGTATTCCGGATCACCCTCAGCTCTCCAGGTAGTTATCTTAAAAGAGTACACAAGGAAAGATGTGCTCGTACATACCATCACTTACCTAACCACCAAATATTGCAGATCTTTATCCTTGTGCCTGGAGCACTGAGTTTGTTAGGAGCCAGCCTGCACCTGCCTGGAGGTATTGGTAAGCTGTGCTGCAGAATGCAGATCAAGAACAAGATCAAGAGCAACCACGCTTAGTGGTGTACTTGGAGTCTGAAGAAATCAGCTGTGTTCTATTAATGAGTGTGACAAGTCCATTTGTAGTCTTTGGACTTGCAATTCAACTGCTTTCCAGCTTCGCTGAATCATAATGAAGCCGTTGCATGCCAGTTATCCTGGAGTCATATAGCAACTTAGGGTGGAAACTCCGGAGGTCACCTCCTTCAACCTCCTTCTCGCAGCAAGGCTAGGTTAGGTGAGACTGCTCAGGGTCCTACCCAGCTGAATTCTGAAAGTCTTTCAGGATGGAGATTCACAGCCAGCCTGGGAGCCTATCCCAGTACTTGACCACTCTGTGTGAAGTCTTGTCATCCCTATGTTAAGTTAGACCTTGTCTTGTTGCAGCTTTCAACCACTTTCCTATTGTGCCCTGAGGCAGACCGTCTTCGCTATGACCCTGTTTACGTGATGGAAGACTGCTGTAAGATGCATCCTTAACTTTCTCTTCTCCAGGATAAAAAAAACCCAGACCCTTCAGTGTTCCCTCCTACATCATTTTCTGCAAACATGTGAATGCTTTGAGTGGCATTCTGCTGAACTGCCTCCAGTTTTTTCATATCTCTCTTGCTGGGCACAGGTGTCTCAATGCAGCCTCAGGGGTGATCAGTTCCATCATCTGGTGGCTTATGCAGCCAGGTATGCATTTAGCCCTTGTTGCTGCAAGGGCGCACTGCTGACTTGTTCATTTTGTTGCCCACCAGGACCCCCAGGACCTTCCTCTCAGAGCTGCCACCTCACCACCCTGCCCGGGTCCCTGCAGGCCACTGCGTTTCCATGGGCTGACCCTCTGCAGGCTCCTGAGGGGCCACTCCTGTAGGCCTTGGAGATCCATCCCTCTGTGCAGCAGCCTTGCCCTCCAGCCTATCCACAGTGTCCTCTTTCTCCTCACTTTCAGACCTGTTGAGTTTGTGCTGCTTCCTTTTGCCTTGGTTACTGGTAAAAATATTAGACTGCATCAGGCCTGATATGAACTCCTTCAAACCATTGACCACTACCTTTTGATCCTGATGGTCCAGCCAATTTTCACCCTGTAGTACACTCATCCAGTCCATATCTCCTCACCTTGGCTACGAGGAGAAGTGATGGGGTATTTGGTGTTGAGGAGTGTTGAAAGCCTTGCTAAAGTCAAGGTCAATAAACGGGCTGCTGTCTGCTCGTCTGCAGAGCCAGCCGTCTCATCATAGAAGATGTGTTGCCCAAGAGCAAATAAGTGGTGGCTACTGTATGTCATGTCCTTGCTTTTTTTGTTCCTGAGATAGTTTCTATTAGGACTTGCTCTGTTTGCTGATTGGGAATTGAACTGAGACTGCCAGTCGTTCCCTGGATCCTCCTCGTTGCCTACTTTTTTTGGCATAACAATCTTAATGTTCCGTTTCTGATCCCAGCTGAAGTTTAACCTGACGGTTTCAAAGGGTCTTTGTAGCAATACCAGTGCTTTGTTCCTGAGAGCACTTTAGTGCTTGTTGCAAATGCAGGTTTTTCAGTTCCTATTGTGAACTTTCTCGGCTTCTCATGTTTGAGGTGTTTTTGGTTTTGGTTTTTTTTTTTTTTTTTTGAGCTGACTGTTCTAATTAACTTGTTTGTTGTTTCAGTTTTCTGCTACTTCCTAAAATCACTAATACACCAGTAACAGTAGTCTCAGCACTATTTTTTGAGGAACTTCATTGATCGTCTCTTAGTTAAAAAAACCCCACCCAACAATAATGCAAAAAACCCCCCCACAAAACAAAACACCCCTGAAATACATACTTGCCCTTCATTTTCTATATTTTACCAGTTATTGGTCTTTTGGGAAATCACTTCTGACCTAAGGCACTCTTATAAATGTCATCTAAAAATAATAAAAAATAAAGGTTTCTACACATAAATTCTATTAAAACAAAAATTTTCATTAAAAACACTTTACTCATGTGCATGCTTTTTGTGTAGATGTAAATTTACTTATATGATTTCATTGACCTTTATGGTACTAACTGCAGTCTTTAAGCGCATGAATAAGTGTTTTCAAAACTGAGGTTGTAAATAATAAGCTGTTTCACAGGGAGAGAAGTATGTCTCATTGATGTGGTTTTTTGTTTGTTTGTTTTGAGGGATTTTGTAAATTTACAGTTCACATAAATAACTTAAAGTCACCATTAACATACCGAGGCATTCCAACACTGTTTTCTTCTTTCAGAACGATCAACATTAAGAGTGCAGAATAATCTTCAAAGAACAAAAACCTGCACTGCCTTTTGCTCATGCTGACTTTAGAGAAGGAAGACCTGCAAATGAGGATCCCCTGCTAAATACTAGACTTCCCCCAGCAGCCGCATGCCTCAGTATTAATTTATTTCAGTAACTTTCAAAGACATCGTTGGGTGTTTTATATAGATAAGTGAAACATTTCCAGTAATGTTTGATATTTTTGGTCTAACTGTTCTTTGCTGATGTTTTGGCCTCCTTGTAACTGTTGTCTCGTACTGGAGACATTACACTACTGATTTGCCTTTAAAGAGCCTGATGCTGGGCTGCTGGTGGAAGCGCAATCTGCCTCGTGTACCACTGGCTGCTTTGGGAAATGGCAGTTCTGCTCATGTGCAGCCTCCTGGAGACCATATGTTAGACGATATTTTCGTGTTCTTCGGCTAGCTTGCTAATTCTGTTATTGACTGTTAACCTGTGCTGGTTTATAAATGCCTGCCAGAAATCTGAGCAAAGCAGCGTTAGGAATGTTGAAGTAAGATCAGCAGATTTTGTAGCAATGAGAGCATAATTGCTGGAAGGTCAAACTAAACTTCACTGGAGTTGAAGGGGAAAAAGGAGGAGGAATGGGAGGGGAACTCTATCTTTTTGTTGCCCTCTCTTTGTATAACAGGTTCATTAAAAAAATAGTTGCTAATTATTTATTTTTGTAAATCAGGTGCCATAGAATTCTTGTTCTGTATATTTATGTACTGATTCTCAAAGACAATCTCCAGCATGATATCAGCCCTTAGGATGGGGTAGTACTAGCCAGCACCATTATTAGCTGGTAGCCTTAACTTTTTTTTTTTAAAAAAAGCAATTCACCAGATTTCCCAATACTTAAAAACATGTGCTGCAGCTCTTACACCTGGCATTCATTGTGCCAGTCCTGTTCCAGTTACAACAAAGTGGATTATACTGTTGTTTCGTTTTGTCTTGAGGAGAAGAACAGCTATGAAAGTGCCTCCTTTACACAGGATATTAACATCCACTTGGTTATGTTCTGATGTGTTGAAAACAGATCTGTGTTGCTTTTAATGCAAACTCGGTGCTTAAACTCTGACATTAGACTGACATTCAGGTCCTCTCTCGACATTGTTTCTGGTAGCCTTTGGAGGATCTTTTGCAGAGAATTGGGTGTTTTTTTCCTTAAAATTGTGCTTACAAGGGAGACAAAAAAAGTAGGTAGAATAAAATGTTCTTACATAAAACTAGAAGCTCTGTTGACATTAACTTGAATAATTGAAGAACTTGGATTTTTCAGAGTTGGAATTGGTAAGACGAGGTTGGGATGCATATAATCTGCAAGATCTAATTTTCAGTTGTGTATTTGTTTAGAACTTCAGTATGAATACAGTATGGATTTTAACTTATTCTGCCACCTAACTACACATTAATTTTGCATGGAGGCTGGAGACTTACTAGACAAAACCCAATCTGTCTTGTGTCACCTCTAAGCACATAACCTTTTTCTAGTGGAAATATTACTTTGGTCAGAAGTAGGATTTCATATGGAAAATAACAAATTTTTTAATGCCGTTGAGCCAGCCAATAGGACCAGGACTATAAGAACTTCTGAATAATGCCATCTGGCGCTCCTGAAGTCTGCCTCAGAAGTTTCTGGCAGTTGACTTCATCAGGTCATTATGTCATTCTCAGATCAGTACAGTGGAAAAAAATTGGTCTTTGTCCAAAATTCTGTCTTTCAATTTGGAAATAGTATTTCTATCTATTGCTTTTTTTTTTTTCCCCCCAGACCTAGTAAAGTAGGATACAACTTTGTCAGATGTGCCTGCCACTCTAGTATAAGCTTGGCAAATAAGTAAAGATGGATTTTTAAAAATGTTTTTCCCCTTGGACCTGGTGACATACACAGTAAATTATGGTCTTTGCAAGTGGAACACCATCTGAACATACTGTGAAAAAAAATTTTCACTCAGAAACAAGATTACAAGAAGAGGTGGTGGTGGTTCCCCTCTCTTTGCCTTTAGCGGTCTTCCATGCGATTTAAGAAACTGGTCAATTCCTAGCCCGAGGATATTTTCCCAGGATTCCGATCTCCCTTTTCCCATGAGGAAGGTAGCCCTTTGACCCCACTAGAAGCGCATAATGCTTAGCTCTAGGTCAAGCGGGAGCCCAGTCTGGCTGTGTAATGGTGTGCTCGGTGCCTCCCTTAGCCAGCTTTAGGCAGTGCCCTCCCCTATGGGGAAGGACCGCTCTTCCGAGCAATCTGCTTTTCTGCACGGCCTTGAGCTTAGCGTGGGCGTACTGGGGGCCCGTGGGCACTGTGACGCTGAACTCTACGTGAGTGAGGTGTGTAACACAGCGTTGCTCATTCCAGGTTTGCATCACAGCGTTTGCTCTCATTTTACCCAGCGTCTGATGCGCCTGCCCTGCCTGTGGGCAGGGAGCCGCTCTGCCCAGCTCACCGCAGAGCCAGGGCACATGCGGGAATTGTGGAAGGAGTTGGCTGAGGATGGATCCAGAGTAGAACAATACTGCAGGGTTTAAAACTAGAGCTTGTTTATCATCCATGGGCCAAGAAAGAAATCTTAATATTTTTTTCTTTTGTTTTCTCCTTCTTTCCCCTCACATTTAGGGTACTTTTGAACTTGTGGGTTTTGTGTGACTTGAAAGCTCAAAACAGTTGAATTACTCCAGTATGCTTACTCTTGGAAGCTTCAGCTGCTGCGGAGCGAATGCCAGCCTGCCTGCTGATGGGCACATCTGTTATATTTTATCTGTTTTGTAATCCAAATCTTTCTGAGACCATTTCTGTCCATATACAGTCAATCCAGTTGCGCCATTAGCGTTTGAGTACAGATGGCAAGTGTGCTCATAATAACATTCCTGACTGTTACTTGGATTCTGCGAGACAAAAGTTGACTCTTACCATTTGTGAGCCATGCAAACACAGGATTATTTTATTTGGTTAGACTTATGCTGGGCTTCAGGCAGATGTAGTCTGAAAAAAATTGTTTTACTCTGAAGACTTTTTGAAGATGCTGCTAATTCAGCCTCTCTGCTATTCCTGAGAAGCGCATCCTGCTAGACTTGATTGTTATAAATAATGTGTTATTCTGAGAGTAGTCCCCAAGGAGATGGCAGAAGTTGTCTCTTCGTGCGTCATTTACATCTTGGTGAGAGTTGTGAGTTGAAAGAGTGATTGCAGAAATCGGAGACCTCACAAATAGTAGTGAGAATAAATACTGGGGTATTATTTAGACTGGAAAAGCTCTCAGATATTTTATACAGACTTTTTTTTTTTTTAAAGTGTATTTACACAATACAGCTATCAAAAATTATTAATATTTGCATATAGTCTGGCAGAAAAAAGGAGGTAACAGCAGGATGTTAGAATCCTACTAGGTTACCCTTGTTAGAGTGTAGGAACAGCACCAATACAGAGCAGGACATAAGTATCCTGTAATTAATCTTGAAAGTTTTGGAGTTTGTTTTTTTTTCTGCTGGGAACTATTTAAAAAAAAAAATACAAGTGATCTCTTTATCTGATAGTAATGTAGCCAAAAGAGAAATGACATTTGCTGCATGAAGTATCTACAGAGAGTAATTCAGGACTAGCAACAGACATTAGTTAACACTGTGAGTGCCACTATGATTCTGACTAAATAGCACTTGTTAAGTTTGGCTTAATTATTATAGTAGTAATTATGTATATTACAAGCTTCGACATAAAGGTGACTGATTATGTGTCTCTTATAGAAGAGACAAAAAGTGAAAACAAAATAGTTCATTATTATGTAGGCTTTCCATAGCTTGCACAGCTGTACTAAGAGAATGAAGACAGCTGCAAGAGTAAGCTTTAAAAATAGTTTGTTTAGCTTGCCCATGCCCTAACGCCATGCACGTGGCAGCCTGTCCTTCTGCACGGGGGCACCTGGTACCAAAGTGTTTCATCTTTGTGTTTCTCAAAAAAGTGCTCACAGCACCTTCTTGGTGACTGCAGAAGCACCCAGATAGTATTAAGTTAAATTAAAAGAAGAAATCTTAAACACCTGTACGCATGCACGTAGTCATCCTACATTCTGACACTGTGAGACATCTGTGCTAATATTTCTAGAAATGGTTTTGTTTCTCTATGTTTTAGAGTTGTCAGTAATAGTGGTGGTTACATAGAAGGAGAAAAGAAGATGAACTTGTAGGAAAAATGTCTAAAAACACCTCTACTGAAACAAAGACACAGTGAATAAGCTTTGGAGTGTTATTGTTTTACGAGCCATAAAGTGAAGTTGCTTATGATAGGTAAAGGCTTTTTGATCCACATTCTCCTGTTGACTAGATTTTTATCTTTCTAAAGCGATGAAAGTGATTTAAATCGATTTGCTAAAAGAATGGAAAGCAACTTGAGGGGGTTTTATTTTTGAAAATAAGGTTTATCTGCAGAAGATAAGGTAGTAGAACTCTCCCTTTGCATATGTTGGTCAAAGAAAAAAGGCCTTTAACCTCTGCTCTTAAGTGAGAATATCTGTGGTTTCCCATGCTTTCTGCAGGAAACTTTTAATTCGTTCATGTAAAGGGAAAACAACAAATGTGGTGAGACTTATACCTAAATTGCTTATTGAAAAGTTTGTATTTATTCTTGTATTGATTCATTGGGGGAGGAAGGGAAGAAGGAAAAATGATTGGTGAAATCTTTTTTTAAATTACTCCCCAACCCCACCCCAAAAAAAAAAAAAAAAGGAAGCAGAGACTTTTTTTCCAAAACTGACTTTTTTTTTTCCTCCTCTTTGTCTTCAAGATTTTTCAGAATTGAAAGGAGGGGGAAATCATAACCATAATAAAATAAGAAGAAAAGGTAAAGCATCGTCACTGATATGTAAGAAATTTAAAAGCCAGCTTTTGGAAATGGAAGTGGAAAGTGTTGACTAATTGGATATGAAAACACATAATTTGGGGAGGAAAAAAAGGCCTTGTATTTAGGATGCATGTAGTGAAAAGTTTCACCATTTCTTAGCACTCCTGTCAGTTGATATTGAACTGTTATAATGGTATTTTTTTAAAAATTAAGAATCAAAAAGCCTAGAATAATATGGAATAAAAATGATGTTATTTTTACTAGTGAAAATTGGTGAATAATCACGAATACAGAATTTTATGAATGCTGAGTTATGTTTTCACACATCTATTGTTTTTTGTGAAATACAATCATCAGTAAACCATTACTCTACAAACTGAACTGGTGCTCATTTTGATAACCTCACTTACACTTTCCTGTAATGTGTAAGGTGCAATCCAGTCTATAATCTATGCCATTAAGTGGTCAGTTAGTACTTGGTAAGCAGTGTCCTGGAAGGGCACTGCTTAGTTTTGATGCTGTGGTGGGAAAATTGAGAGCCATCAATATCCGTTTTCCCCGTAAAAAATCTTTGAAATCAACTATTGTTGCAAACACAAACCAACCCAGTAAAACTATGATCCTTCAAAGGTAAAAAGAAATAAGTTGAGACAGCTTACATCTGTGTTACTTGCACAGTCCTGCTGCATGGAGACCCATGGAAATGACCATGGACCATGGACCCCTACAAGAAATGTAGGTGGTTGTTACCCTGCCTGCTCCAGCACTGCACTATTTTTGTGCTTTGTGACACACATTATTCTTCTTAATTCATTGGAAGCATTTCTTTTTTCTTATATCCCCAGTAATCAGGAGATATATATCTATCAAAGTTTCCTTTAATTTTCTGTAGGGTCTTCAGTCACTCTTTCAGTGGTAAGATCCTGCAGTGCTCCATTTGCAGAAGTATTTTCAGTGTTTTCTTCTTGTAATCTTAAACTAGTTCTGAGTATTCAGAACTTCTCTGCAGCCTCGTACTGAGCAATTAGTTTACTGTTCCTTGCATTCATGCTCACATCTCTATTATTCAGCTGTGTCAGACTGTGCTCAGCTGCGTATTTATGCTAAAATTCTGCAGGACCACTCTACAGCAAAAATGGGAGCTGGTGATGCTGTTGGGCAGCTAGCTGTCGCCGTGTTACAGAGGGTCCCTGCGTGATGTCTCTCAGAACTGCTGCTGGGTGCTAAGTGTGCTGCAGGCAGGTGGGTGTTCCTTCTTGAGCTGGAGCTTAGACAGAACTGTGTGCTTGACCCAGGACACAGTACATCCTCACAGGCACCCTCACAAACACAATTATTTAGAACTAGGTATAGGATGTTTCTACGTATGCATATATATATGTATATGTGTGTATATATAGAATCATTAAGGTTGGAAGAGACCTCAAGGATCATCTAGTCCAGCCGTCCCCCCACCACCTATTACCCACTAAACCATGTCCTGAAGTACCACATCCAACCTTTCTTTAAACACTCCCAGGGACATTAAAAAATAACAGTAAAAAGGATATCTCTTAATTTGGTCCAAGTAATTTACCGAGTTCTGCATCATAAACAGCAGAAAATATTTATTGGTTGCTTCCCCTCAGTTCCTTGCAAAGGCACCAGTCTTGGGAGCAAGTCTGGTATAATGAGTAATGATTAGCATTTGACAGCCTCGTAGGTAGTTAAAAAGGATTCCATGGTGCCTTTCAAGATGAAATTGCTTAAAAGTGGACATTGTTTCTTCTTCCTCTTCCATCTTCTTTGACAGCAACAGAATTATGACAGTATCATTTTGGGTGTGTGTGGAGAAAAAAAATCGTAGTAGTTTTGTACTATCTGGATGTAGACTGTCTATTATACCAGGTTTGACAGGATCATTTCATAATTTGTCATCAGTTTACCTTCTGCTTCAGTGTTGGTCAAATATAATTTTTTATTGCATAATGTATATACAAACACTGATATTTAATACTTTGTATTCTACCTCACAAATCTGGTATTTGCATGATACTAAGATAAAAACCATCTTCGTGTCTTTTTTCTCTAAACTGTGTTTAATACTATGGTATTCTATGCACATGGTAATGCTTCAGTTTCATTTATTTTTGTTTGGTTTGGTTTCTCTACTGTGATCAATCAACGTTTCCACTTAGTTTACCTAAAATGTGTGTTGTGACTAGAAATAATATGACTCTGTTTTAAAGCCGTGGAATGGGAGAAAAATTAGGGCTTTAATTTTCATTAATGAGCTAGGACTGCAGAATTAGGTAACACTGAACCTCGGAAGAATACAGATAATCAGCTCTTACGTAGTGCTGGTATGTGTGTGTGAATAACAATAAAGCAGTAAAATGCAATGAACAACGTATTTATAGGGGGAAGAAAATGAAACTGATACACAAAATAGTGTTTTATCACTGAACAAATAGTTTGGTAACCAACCTCTATCCAAATTTAAGTCAAGAACTGAGTTTGGCTGGGGGTTCTTTTGTACTTTAGTTAACGAGGCATAGCGGCTGACAATTTTTTTTTCAGTGAACTGATCTCACAGACATTGACGATATAAGCGTTTTCTGTGTGTGAGTAAAAGCACTGGAGGCTTAGATAGAAGCACATATTTGCAGCTGTTTTACATAACATCTGGATTTCATCCACATTACCAGCTGTAATGTACATGGAATAAAAGAGGGAAGGAGCAGATGAGAAGGATTCCAGTAGATTGTGTCATCAAATGACTATGACTAATTTAAACATTCAGGTATTAATAGTGGTACAATACTCTGAATTTAAAGGGGGGGGGGGGGGGGAAACAACTATGTACTCCCACTCCCCAATAATAATAGTAAATAACAATAATAAAGGAAGATTTAATGAATTTCTGGTATTCTGATGTTAAGGTAATAGTAAAATCTACACTTGAATGGTGAACTGTTTAGTGCACTTTAAAACAGCTGTTTAATGGGTTTTCTTTAGCTTTGGAGGCCACTAAATGTTTTAGGTCAATTTTTTGCTTTGACTTAAGATAAATTTTGTTGTATTAAAGGTGTAAGATTTTGTTATGTTAGCAATCTAAGACTGGTCTTCTAGCCCAGACTGGTTAGTAATATGAGCCTGGTGAAAAGATAATTACATGCTCTGTTGAAAAAGGGGATGGTTCTCATCATCTTTCAGGATTTATCTCCGTGAGTAGATACACAAAGCAAGTATTTATCGTTAAGTTGCTTTGTTTCTTTTATATTTGTACGAAAGGCTGGTAAACTTGTTATTTTAACTCCTGCCTTTTTACATCAAGACACAATTTTTTTTTGGCTTGTAACCAGAATTAGAGTAAATATTATTTCAATGGAATTTATAGCACAGTAAGGAAGTGGTTTTTTCTCTCCTCTTCTTACAGTAACTGTAAAAGTTAAAGCTTTAAAAAACGATTTAAACAAGTCCCTGGGCTATTTAATTGGGAATTGCTGATAAGTATCAATGTTACTCGATATTTATGTGACGTTATTTTCCAGTAGCACTAGCAGAAAAGAAAAAGTTGTTCTGTCAAGGGAATTATTAGGGTAGGAAACCTGAATAGATAGAACTGAATGCCTTCTGTGAGTTGGAGAATATTGTCTTAATGAAAGATTTTGGGCTGAGCTGTGAGCAGATGTCCGGTTTTGCTGACTTCTTATCCCCAGTGATCCCACCCCACGCTGGGTGTTAGAGGTTGAGGGGTGCGTATGTACTGGGGGAACAGTGCGGGTGTCTGCGAGCAAGGGAGTGTTTCTGTTATCGGCTTGAGTTTTAACAGCAATGGCAAGGAAAGCAAGTGATTCTGCAAATGGATAAAGCAGGTTTACTGTCGTCTGCAGGATGTACCAGAAAATGGAATGAAAACCGATTTTCCGACTGTTGGGGGTTGGAAGGGAGTTCTATATGAAAAATTGCCAAAATAAAGAAAGAAACTGTGCTTCCAGCCCCTTTATTAATCTGTACTATTTTTACTTTACAAAGGTTACTTTGTTTCAATTGGGCTTTTGCCTAACATTTTCCTAGGCCAGCCTCTAGAAGTAGTAAGGATAATAAGCAACGCTGGACAAAGTGCAAATGCAGACCCTTGTGGAAACTTCCAGTCCTTGTGGGAAGTCTCCCAGAGGAAATCCTCCCAGTACAGCAGATGCCTGAAATGCCCCGATATACATTCATTCAGTCAGTCAGTCTGTGATCTCGTAGGGAAGTACCATTCTTTTAACAGATTAGATGGTTATGATGTGGCTGAGGGAAAATTGCACCCAGAATAGCTGATTCATTCTGCGCTTGAGAGAATCAATACCTGTATAAACAGGCCGTTCAGCTTACTCCATATTGACCAGAAAATTTTAAGAAATTGCTTTTTATTAGCGTGTAAAAAAAAAAGGTATTGACCAGAATATTAATGGTTTTCTGATGGTGTACATATATGGTATCAGAAAGAGATGGGAACTACTTTAAAGGCAGAAATCCCCCAGTGCGCCTGGTGCTAGGCTTGACCCTAATAGTGACGAAATGAGAAAGCAGCATCAGCAGCACGGTGCCAGGGAGGACTCGCTCCCTCGCCCTGGGGCAGGGTCCTGCTGCTGGGGTTCTCAGAGCTCCAGTAAACCCTGGCAGAACGATGGAGCAAATGGGAAATTACACTTGTGGGAGGCGAGAGGGGCACTTTCTGTGCTCCTGATTCATGGAATCACTTGGGCTCCTGGCAGTGAGATCTTGAGCTGTTCTTTTTGTCAGTTTGAAAGTCCATTTAACATCTCTCAAAGTCCCTGCTGAAATGAAGCACATTTTTTCTGTTTCCACACCAAGACTGTGTAATGATTAGGCTGGTTAATGCTGATCTGAGGATAGCCATGGGACTGTAATCTGAAAAATCCTGGGGGAATGTGCCAGTCTGAATCCAGCCACATGTTGAATTTCTACCCTTAATTGTTTTTTTTTTTCTGTTAGTAATGATTCTAAATGGATCATTTTAACGTGGCTGTTAGCAATGTTGATTTCATGTACGCCTCTGATATTTGATAAATTTCATATCTATCTCTTCTGAAGTGGGCATAAAGACTTTAATCTTTCCAGAGGCAAA
The DNA here is from genome assembly GCA_013399095.1 of Psophia crepitans. Taxonomy (NCBI): domain Eukaryota; kingdom Metazoa; phylum Chordata; class Aves; order Gruiformes; family Psophiidae; genus Psophia; species Psophia crepitans. The sequence goes on along the minus strand of VWZZ01007484.1, from coordinate 1,086,148 downwards.
TCTGCATTCCCATGAGCTGAGAGCATGTGATCACTTCCGCCTTCATCAGATTTGGCCAATTTCAAAATGAGATGATGACTTATTTTGTTGTTACTCTTTTTATTTTCTCACTTGTGCTGTGAACTCCTTGGTTCGTACAAGTACATTTGATGTTACTTCCAGAAGAGCACTTAGAAGTAATTAGACATGCCATAAAAATTGGAAAGATTAGGGTGAGATCCTATTCCAGAAACTTTTTATTGTAAACCACAGAGTGAAATCTGAAAAGACTTTACAGACCACAGAGCTACTTCTGCTGAACTGTGAAGTAACAAATATTCTTAATTGATGGAAGAACTTTAAGATTTTTTTCAGCAGTTCTTCAATAAGTGCTTGTATATGGATGCATGTGGGTTTTTTTTGCAGCAATGCAACTCATAATGCTTCCTGTTCTTTGTCCAAGAAAGTTTAAATAGGTGAAAGTTCTGTACATAGGGATATCTTTCCATTTTGTAGATTGTAATAATAATAATAAAAAATATCAGTTCTTTGTGTATCAGCATGTATCTGCTACTGCAGCATAGTCCATAACGTGTTAGTCTAATTACTTTTAATAGAGGGCTACCTCCAGTATTCTCTAAAATAATGTTTTGGTGGAAAGAGGATTTGAAACTGGAGTCTGAGTAAGGTTAGTACCATATGAAGGAAAGTATATCTGTTTAGCAAGTCTGTATTTGCTAGTTTTTAAATAGAAGCCCTGTATTAAAGTGAAATGTATTTTTTCATCCCTTGCAGTCCAGCCTTTCTTCTTTTAACAGTGACACCTCAACGTGTAGGGTTATTTTGAAAACTTTTCTTACTGCAGAGGGACTATTACACTTGCAGTGAAATCAACTGTTTCAGTAACATTTAATTCTATGTAAATAGGTAATACCATGAAATACCAATCCTCTTCCTCCTCTTTCTACTCTTTACCCTCTCATGCCCTAAGGCTTGCTGAAGACCTACACCTAAGTGAAGTGAACTTAAGACATCTCTGGATTTAATAAACCACTCTGAACCTCACTTGAAATTTATTTTATTTTTTTTTTAGCATCCTCAGGAAAATTGCATGTAATGCTCATGTTTTAAAATAATCTTCTGAGAGAATAATATTGTCAGAGGTTAACTCTATCATTCTGTCACTACACAAACAAATTGTGTTCATTTAAATTGCAACCAGCAAGAGCCAAATCAGTTACTTCCCTCAAATCCAGTCAATGAGGAGAGAGTCCTCAAATAGCAAAATCTCCAATTGTCAACACAGGTTGACCAAGGACATAATTTTACTTGTCTGCTTTTGCAGAAGACCAATACTATTCACTGTACTTCCTGAAATATTAATATGCTGTATTAAAAAATAGTAACAACAAGAACTCTTCTTCCCCCCCAAATAATATGTTCTCAGTTGATTCTTACTCAGGAATCTTTGCTCTCTTATTCAGCCTCAGAGTAGAGGCAGCCAACATTTGGCATCCATCACATCATATTTCTTTACAGCAGTGAGTCTTTGATGTGCAGATAATGCTTTACCTGTGGCATATTAAAATCTTAACTTCAAGCTTTCAGTTTCAAACAGCTGCCATAGCAATTTGGACCTTTTTTTTTTAATTTTGCAAGTTTTTCATAAAATAGACTTTAAATAAGGTGTCTAGAAAGAAGAAGATAAGATTAACTTGGCTAGGAATTTCAATAAACACTGAATTAATGAATTTCAGATTCTTCTTAAATGTTCTGTGTATGTAGAATTCTTTTTCATGCAATGCTGTGCTGGACTACATAAACAAAACTATGGACCATCAAAGTTTGTAGACACTGATATTACTGAAATTCTGCAGAAAGGAACTGATTAAATATGAAAAATATTTACTTTCTTCAGCCATTGTTTGCTTGAGATATGCATGTTTAGCTACTACAGACCATTTATCAGCAAGTGATTCAAATGCCCCATTAATTGTGTTGCTGGATTAGATTATACATATATTAATTGGTTTGTTCATTCGAATTTACAAGAAAGCATAAACTTGAGAGCTTGATGTTCCTATCTTGTTTGTTTTACTATTGAATTACCGCTTTCACCTACTAGTATTGAAACCATCGGTAAATGCCTTGCGTTGGGAACACCTTAGAATTCGTAAGTGTAAAATTATAAAAGAAATGTGTTGATGCACAGATGTGGTTATTTGTAAAAGTTGCTCTCTTCTATATAGTAACCTATGCCATGGAAAAATGCAGTGCCTTAATATAAGGCACAATTTCAATTAATTGAAACTCATGCCATGTGATGTGAACTTTGAATTCAACTTGTCCAAACTACAGTTAGCAAGTGCAGTTCTGTGCCTGTTGAAATTAGTAGTTCCACCTTCCACCTCAAGGAGTTCAAGTGAGGAGACTCAGCAATAGCAGGAATCCAAAACACCTTCTGAAAAGTGCATGAAGACACTGGAAAGTGGTTTTCATCAAATATCCTGACCTACCATACAGTTGACCTAGGATAAATTATCAGTGAAGCAGCTCTTATATTGGTGGACAGATGGGCTTCCAATATCCAGATTAGGTAAGAGAGCACTACTACATGTGTCATGATTTGTTCTACCATTGAATCTTAAACAAAGCCATGTTGTCTGAACTGAAGCAGGTCCCCTCAGGGTAGTCATCAAGCTGCACTGCTAAGACTAAGGGTCTGATTTCATTTTATGCTGTTTGGTTGCTCTCCAGAAGAGCAGGGGAATTATGCAAAGTGCATTTTAACCATTGATTTGCCCCAACCCTCCCATATATGTTTTCCAAAGGATTGGAAGAGTACTGAAGAATGTTATGGATGGTTTGGCAAGGGTTAAAGTTTAAAAAAAAAAAAAAAAAAAGTGAAGTGACAGATCTGGCTCAATACTGTTACTTCTGTAAAAAGAGTTTGGCACAACCTTCTTAGTTTTTTTAGGTCCCTCTACATTTTTGACAGTGAACTGAATGCCACATTGGGGTCATTCTTATAGTTACCCTTGCTCTATAGTTAAAAGTGGCCCTGTAAGTGCTGCAGTCACACCTTCAATTGAAATGAACAAAACCCTTAAGTCTCTGGTTTTCTCTTGTGTCTCCTCTTACACAACTTCATCACTGTAATTTTCTGACTAAAAATGTTAGAGTTATATTTTCATGTAGCTAAGTAGTAATGCTTTTCAAAATTGTCTTGAACAACACTTTCTTTTCAGAACTTGAAATATGACTGACTTCATAAAATTTGGAACCGCTATCGTTATAGCCCTCTACTGTATGAAGAATTAAAAAAGTAAAATCCACACAAATAGCAAAACAATAGAAAAAGTAAAACAAAGCACTTCAGGACCTGTGTTTCTAAAGATTAGGATAGTGGTTTTATTTTTTTTTTTTCTCCCCTTGAAACATGATCAGTACAGGATTATATTTTTCATTCTGAATGATATGTGAAATGAGATGTAGCTGTTTAACACATACCGTATCCATAGAGTCTGTTTATTCAGACTGAATTCCACATGGACTATGGATAATCTTTTTCCCCGAATGTTTACTAGTATCTGCTCTTAACAAGTGCTGCGCAATGTAAACTGAAGGAGCCGTAAAGGGGCATAATAAAATTAGGCCTTGATTTTCAACAAAGTCTGATTTAAAATCAAGAAATTAAATTTTCAAAGGGGTCAGATTTTAAAATTTTTTTTTAAGAACATGAATTTTATGCATTTAAAGGTGTACAGGGAGCCATAGTTAGTATTAGAAAATTAGATACAAGCAGGTTTTAAGAGATGGCATTGAAACTAATACTTTTAACTGAGATTAAAAGAGATCCAGATTCATTTAATGGCTTTGTTAATCTTCTTGTATTTGTAACCACTCTGTGCCATGCACAGTCTGAAAAATCAGGGTACTGCTGCTGTTTCCCTGTCTTTTTCCTACCTCGCTTGGTATGCACAGTCTTTCAAGACAGACAGACTGACTGATACTGTGCGGGCCTGTGTGTGGTCTCTAGTACTAACAAAGCTAATTTTGGATGTAGCTTGTAAGTGCTGTCATAATAAAATTGAAAACAAATTGGAAGTGCTGGGTTAGGAGCATTTATATGTGATGTCTTTCACAGTCACTTGAGTTTCTGTTGTTGCCATAGATACTATTTTTAGTTATAATTTCTGTTGATGTTTGTTTACCTTTAAAAGTCTAGTTGTTTTTTCAAAGCTTTCCTAAATCAGTTTTCTGTAGGAAAATAAAAAAAAACAAAACCCCAACACACACCTATTCTGAGTAGCAGAAAAATTGAAAAGATTACATATTTGAAAGTATTCACTAACCCTTTTCCATCCAAACCTCCCAAACATGTCAAATTTGAAAAATATTTTTCTTCTTTATAAAGTAAATAAATAACTTTGTTATCACTTAGTAGGTATAAATGTCTCCAGCTGGGCAACCCTTTTCCTGGTTCACTGTTTGTTCTTGCTTCCTGGTCTCTCTCAGCATTAAATCTTACAGCATGTCTTTTCTATTGATAATATTTTTCATATATACTAAGTTTTGCTTTTCCAGAGAGACTTGCAATTCCTCCTATCCCAGATGGTTTTAATCATGTGTTTCTTAAAACCTGAGTAAGTAGCTTTCAAAAACCCATCCTTTTCTGAACTTCATTATCATTGAGGACTACTCATTTTACCTGTTCGTTATTAAATAAGTCTGAATCTCGGAAAGGGTGGTCGGGCATTGGAACGGGTTGTCCGGGGAGGTGGTGGACTCACCGTCCCTGGGTGTGTTTAAAGAAAGGATGGATGTGGTACTTCAGGACATGGTTTAATGGGTAATAGATGGTGGGGGGATGGTTGGACTAGATGATCCTTGAGGTCTCTTCCAACCTTAATGATTCTATGATTCCTGCTGTTCTCTTCTACAAGATACACCTGGAAAGTAGATACAATGCTGTGTAATGTTAGGCTTTGTTTCAACTCTTCACAGTTTTCAACATCTGTTCCGATCATTCTGTATAGAGGGACTTGTGGGTGCAGAATATGTAACACGCTTCCCCCTTCTGCAGGCGAAAAGAACACAGGATACAGAAATCATCAAAAATATTACATAGTGGATTGATGCTCTGGAATACAGCAGAAGAGAAACATGTAGAGAGGTCTTGTAGAAAGATGAGAAAGTCGTGATGACCTCATGATGTTGATGTGTCAAGGTCAGGTAGTCAGGCTGATTATATCTGTGGTCTGACCTTGATACTATTGATCGTGGAGCTGTTTACTATCTGTCAATCCTTGAAAAGACAGGGAGAGTGATTCATGCAGAACGGTGGCTTTTTCCATTTTTCTTTTCCTTTCCCCTCCTTTCCACTCTTTCTCCCTCCATCACTTCCCGCTTAGGAACTGAAAAACCACAATAGTTCAAGTAGTTACAGATTTTGTTATGGCTTAGAATCACAGAATGGTTTCGGTTGGTAGGGACCTCAAAGACCATCTAGTTCCAACCCTCCTGCCACGGGCAGGGACACCCCCACTAGACCAAGTTGCCCAAAGCCCCATCCAACCTGGCCTTGAACACTACCAGGGATGGGCCATCCACAGCTTCTCTGGGCAACCTGTTCCAGTGCCTCACCACCCTCACAGGAAAGAATTTCTTCCTAACATCTAACCTATCTCTCTTCTCTTTTAGTAGTTTAAACCCATTACCACTTGTCTTATCCTTCTTGTCAATGCAGTTCCAGCTACTACTTGTGCATTTAGAGACGAAATGCAAATGAATTGTAAGTTATTCAAAGCAAAGAGAAAATAGGGATATAGACAGCTGTTCTTTTGCTGTGCATTCAATGGGTATTTTTGGTTCTATCTCATTCGTCCTGCCTGGTGATTGTTGACTGATTCTTCTACTGTATCTAATACAGTAATGGCATATAGGTTAGAGTCAAATGCCTAGCTGTTATCCTAACCATATATGACTAATGAAAAATAGAGAATAAGAATTATTTTGCTCCTGAAGAATATTTCTTCAGAAAATAGCATTAAAATAAAAATTAAAAGTTTGTGCCTCAAGTAATAGCCTGATGTACTTTTTGCTTGCTTACAAAGTACAGATGTGGAATTGGATTAGGTTCTCTGTGTTTTATTCCGCCTGTAGTTGGCAAGGTGACTCTTTATATCCAGTCTGTAATCTTTTAAATATGTATGATCTTGCAGTTATCAATACTTTTGTATTTCTGTATAGCAGGGCACCTACAAATAGTTCTGTTCTTACAGGGATTAACTATAATACAGTGCCTAGAAAACTTCCACAGCACTTTCTGCTGGAAATATTATTTCCTTGCCTCTTCATCTGCACCTCCACCATAAATCATTATCCTGGGTTAATTAATTAAATATCTAAATAGTTTTGGGTTGGGGGAGGAGGCCAGAATTTTCTTTCCTTAAGTGATGCCTTATGTGTCTGAGATGACTCAGATCACTCAAGTGAGTGGTTTAACGGAAGAGGATGGATATAGGGAGGAGCCCATGACTAGAGTCAGTATGTTATGTGACGGCTACTTACCGTATAATATTATTAGTAAAAAATTGAGACAAGAACAAATATGAAAAAATATTATCAAAAGGACCAGCTTGACGTTTGTTTTATCCGTAAGAGAAAAGAAGGATATTGCTGTAAGTTTAACTGCTGATTATCATATCGCAGAGCTTTTTATTAGTTTTTTAATTACCGGACTGTATTTTTATTATATGAATATGCAACATACTATTAATCCTATCTTTTCCATGATAATTATTTTCCCATGACTGAAAAAAGCAGATTATTTTATTAGCAGTCCATTGTAAAATAATTATTCCAACAATAATTATTCTAATATAGGTGGAATTCCTTTCATATTCAAGTCAGCAGGAGCTTTAATATTGATTCCAGTGCAGCCAGGACTTTATATGTGGATGTTGGAATAAATGCTTATTGAAATGCTCTAGGATAATTAGATCTTAGAACATGTGATAACACAAAAAAGTTACCTCATCTAACATTTAGCAAAAGGAATTCTTTATCTTGGCTAAAATGTAGTATTTATCTAGTTTTAGAAGATACTGAGAAGTTCGGCACCAAGACCACCTTTCAAAAGAGTTTGGTCTGAAAACAGATTTCAATAGAGGTTACTTCTATTGCAAGAAGATCTCCTGTGCACAAACCCCCCTGTTTAATTGCCATTCTCCTCTTTGAACAGAAGCCAGAGTACTAGGCAGAGGGCTGGCAGAACACTTGGTAGTTATAAAGCATAAACTTGTAAAGTAAAAGTATAAACTCATTTTTGTTTCTTGATGCAATGTGGAATCAAAGAAGGTTTGTTAGTATATGATTAGTCATGATTATCTTCTGCAAGACATTCAGTCATGCAGTTGTTTGGAAACTATTAAATCTGTTACTACAGTTCCATGCTCTGTTCTCCCATGATGTCTCTTCCACTCCCTCCTTCTCCCCTTCCCCTTTCCTTTTCTTCCTTTTGTCTTTCCCTGTTGGGCCAACTGCCAAAACTCAGGGTTCCTCAAGATCGATTAGAAAGTTCTTGTCTGCTCAGTGTGCAGTCCTTCACACAGTGTTCTTTACATAGCTTCAGCAGAAGGACCTTTAGCCAGCAGTTGAATAGTGTAGGATATTCAGTGCCCAAGTTAACAGTACAAGTTTGAACTCAAAATAGTAACTGGAGAAAAAAGGAATAGATTAAACTGTAGGAGTTTAAAAACCAAATACAATCCTCTATATGTTCACCTTGAGTTGTATGAACTAGAATTTTTTTATATGGCTTTTCAAGTGTGTGAGGTAAGTATGCATCAGAGAAAGGAGTAATCTAAACAAGGTAATAATTCTCCTACATGTTTCCAATTTACTTTACATCCATATAATACTTTAGATGTTTGTATTTGTTAGGTTTGCTAATTTAGGTAATAAATACCTGTGTAAATTAGCAGATTTCTAGTTTGAAGTTAAATTTCCCATGCTGTGATAGTTGACAGGTCATGTGTATATGTTCTGTGCTCTTCTATGTGTATTACAAGTACATGCACTTCTCTCTCTATGTATTTCTTACTAATACCTGAAGAATCATGTCAAGATTTCAAACAGGTAGCTCTATCAAAGCATAGAAGCTACTCAAAATGGAAGATCTGCAGAAGGCTAGATGTGTCTTGGAGATTTAACCCAGAAAAGCCACAAATCATACCTCTTGGGAAAGCTATTTTAGGAGGTAGATACAGCAAGCCTGTAGTAAATTTTCTTTGCTCACTACTTGCAAAGGTGATGATGAAAACAAACCCTGTGTGCTTCAAAAGCATTTCTTGTGGTGCCTGAGGCATAATGGTTTGGAAGAACAGACTGCTTGTTAGGTAGGTTGAAAATTAGTTGAACTGCCAGGCTCAGCATCTAGGTGGTGTAGGGCAGTCTAATAGCAGGCCCCCAAGGGCCTGAAGAGCAGTTGTAAGAGTGACCAAGTTAAACTCTTCCTTGTGGTGCCACAGAGAGTAAAACCAAAACAAACCTGCAGACCCCCATGGCTAAAATTGTAGCTTGAGAGTTTCAGATTGGGCATTAGGAAACACATTTTACCTAGGGAGAGCATGTAGCACTGGAACCGGTTTTCCCAAGGTCCTGTGGTGTTTCCATCCATGGGAGTTTTTGAGTGTGGGCTAGAAAATGCCAACGCTCAGATGGGTGACCTGCTGTGGTGTGGGCAGGAACACTAACCCAGGTAGAAGCTAGGGCTGGAGGACCCCAGAGGTCTCTTGAAAGCAGCATTGGTATGATTTTGAGTGGCTTTGCTCTGGTACCCACTTTATGTACGAACAATATCAAACAGTTACTTGTCTTCAGTTTTCTGTCAGACCATTTTCCAGCTTTTCCTTTGTACCCAGCAAAAGAGTTAAATTTCATTTTGACTGTTACATTCAGATAATAGATAAGAAGTGCCTGGAGGCAATTGAACTGGAGACAGAGGACAGAAGGAGGTACCCCCTGTTACTACATCTCAAAGTAGGCTTTCTGCTTTTTGAAAGTCTGGTGAAAGGGGAAGAAATGGCACGTTACGCTATATTTCAAAGAATTTCTTCTACAAAATCTCAGTTTCTGTACATGTGTGGAGAGTAGTAAAAATTATATGGGAATGTGGTCAAGAAATCCTTGCTATTACTTTAATTAAAAACACCTGCTTCCTTCTGAAGTTCTATGGTAACGAACAAGTAGTTCCTGTCATCTTTTGTTTCTGAGTTATAAAGCAGAGGACTCACACATACTGCAACATTACTGTATATCTGAAAAAACTCTAATACTAATTTGTAAATATGTAGAGTTGAAATTTTTCTTATGTTCGGGGTTTTTTTGTGTGTGTGTGTGGTTTGTGGGTTTTTTTTTTTAAAAAAAAAAAAAGCAGTCATAACCACAAGTGAGCTAATGCTGTTTCTGAAAGCCTCAAAGTGATTTTCATAATTAAGGGCTATTGAATGAAGTAAACAAATAATGTATTAGCAGTGCATGATTAGCAGTACTCCATCTTGTCCTGTCACGAGATTAGTGTGGGGTTAGCAAAAAGTTTTAAAAATCAGTTTTACCAGGATTGAGCGATCTTTTAAGTGAATCTGTGCTGAGGCCATTATTCCACCTGTGGTGCTCCTCTCTTCTCTCGCAGCTCCTCACCTGTCTCCTGAACTCTGTGTGATTTTTCTGAGTGTTACCCATGACCCCCACTAAAATGTAGTCATTACCATGTACTACGAAAGAGGTATTTGCTATATTTAAAAAGTGTCAGTGCTGATCTTCGTGAAATGTGTTGTGCCCATGGGGGAAGAGACCTACTTTGAAGTAGGCAGGAATGAGCTTGTCTAGTCGGCGGGTTTGATTTCAGTTTACAGTGGCATCTGCTGATCTGTTTGGCGATACCGTGGTTTTTCATCTGCGTTGCCATGTTGGTGGAAGGGTTAGGCACTGCCATGCCATCAGAATGCCTGGAATCTTGTAATTTTCAGAAGCAGACTTTCTCCATTGATAGATATATAAATCTGGTGATAACATCTCGTACCACATCAAAGGCGACTGTGACGACTCATTCTTCAACTTCAGGCTCTGTTAAGTGTGTTCTGTCCCTTCCTAATAAGAGTAGCTGTGTCGTGTCCCTGGGTCAGCTTAGGGATTTTTCCCATCTGATGTGCCCCATTTCCAGGATTTTCTCCTGCATGTGATCTTAGTTGTCCATCTTCTGACGAAGCGTTGCTGAAGATGCAAATACATTGCTTTGGTCCTTGTCTGTCGCCATTTCCCTTGCATGGTGTTGTTGCCCCCTGGCTGAGATGGTGCTTTACCTGCCTTGGTCCTTGCCTGAACTGCAGGGTTGTTTAATGTTGTGTATACAGTAATAGTCTTTTTTTAGTTGTTTTTTTTTGGGGGGGGAGAGAGTGGGGTGGATGATTGTTAATAGAAAGGCAGCAGAGCAGCTTTGGGATTACACAGCTGACTGCTGTAAATCTGAACTTGTTACTCCCTTTTAAGTGTAACTTGAACTGATTTATCCCTAAAATAAAGCCAGGAATTGCAAAGTCATTCCACAAAGAATAAAGACTATAGTCTCATCTTAGCCACATTCAGGTAGCTGTGCTCTTCAGACAGTTTTCTCAAAATAAATGTTCAGAACATGCATGCACTCAGTAGGAAAAGGCTAGGGTTTTTTGTGGTACAATGGTACAATTTATGTAGAATGGATAAAAAGGAATACTGTGGCTTATCTGAAGACAAATAACAAGCTTCATTCTCCACTGGCAGCAATTACTTGCCTTTGTAGTCATACAAAATAATTCTTTTGTAAGAGAAAAAATTCCACTGTGCGAGAGCAAATATTTGAAATGGAGCAAGTGTTGTGTGTGGGAATTTGATATGTTCATGGAACACTGTTGTGTGCTAAAGTAAATAGATATTTTTCCTTTACAAATGGAGGAACAGAAGATACTGGAGAAGCTGCAACTTCTGTTCCCTAAATTGTCATATGCCTTTTTTTTCCTTTGTCCCTGTTTGTTGACTTCTCATTTGAAATGCCTGGACTATTTACAGTCCATCCTTGCTGCTGTTACCATTGTCCTGATGGTACAAAAGGAAACACTTTCTTCATGTGTTGTGAAATATAACATGGTTTGTAATCCTGTGTGTGCTTTTAAAGACAAAACGAGCCACTGACTAGAGTGTCGTCAGACACAGAGTGTTGACGTGTTTGTCTGAAATGGTGGTCCTCTGCATACTTTGGAAATAGCACTCTAGTGTACTAATCTCTGGGAAAGTAATTTTTGTTATTGTTGGCTCCTGTGTTTAGCATGCAACTCTCAGCTGACATACTATACATTATGGAAAAATGCTTGTGACTCAGCTAACAAAAGCCCAGTGAAGCGTCTAAATTCGGAATCTGTTTCTTGGGCTTTTTTTTTTTGGTAGTTTTTTTTTTACTTATTACTGTATGCTGTCCTGTCTTATTTGTACATAAGACAGTCAGTCCTCTGCAGGATAAGACCACAGTCCATCAGTTTTATATAAGCAACAATTCCACTTAAAAGAAAATTTACCGTTTTTGTACCACAAGTAGAAGGCACCAGTCCATCAGAAAGCTAAAGTCCAACAGACTTTAAATTACATTTAAGTATAGATTAATTCTTTTAAAATAGCAATGTTGTTTCTATGGCCTTCTTTTCTTGCAAGTACATTCATTTAGCTGTCAGCCTTTACTTGTAGCTGTAATAAGGTACAATTAGAGTGTATGTTTTCTTTGTAGACTGAATCATATGTCTTGCATAGCTTCAAATGAATGTTCTGCATAATGCTGGTTATAAAACAATCCTAAAAATAAGGTAAAGTAACCGCAAGAGACAATGAATAGCTGAAAACAAAATACTATTAATAACTCTTCAGTACAAAACTGCAAGCTTACTTTATTACTGAAGTTATTAATGGGTAACTCTGAGAATTCCTGTGATTTACTGACTGAAATGTCAAACCTGACTGTATACAGGTTTTTAGAAGTCGTGTGCCATAGCATAAGGAGGTTTTTTTCATTTGATGGAATTAAATTTCGTAGTTTAGAGATCTCACCATTATATGTCCAAATGTTAAAATATATCCAGATTAGGCCAGTGCCTGTTTTTTTGCAGCTAAGTACCCTGTATGAGCTGATTCCAGCTGCTGAATGTGAATTCCTGTGAATGGGCACTTGAGAATGAGGTTTCTTGAGTTACTGTGAAGAGAGTTGTTGGGGTCTGAGAGGCACAGCTGCTGCTCACCAAAGGAGTCCTTTCCTTTCCGTAACTCCTCGCGGTCAGGAATTCATAACCTGAAGAGGCCTTTTCAGTAGTTTCAGTGTGACTGTGTGCTTTAAAAATCAAATGCAGTTGGCTTATTTATTTTGAATTCATTTGCTGCTGCATTGTAAAACATTCATGTGATTTTGATGTGTGTTCTGTCTAACAAGGCTGTGAAGAATTTTGAGGAATGCCCTCAGTCGAGGCTTGTCAGTAAATGCCTAATTTCTTACACTTGGTGACTTTCCCAAGTGTGTCCCAGTTTTATTCCTGTAGTGGGATAACTTTGTTCTGATACAGCCCTCGGGAAGAAGGCAGCCATCAAAGTCCTTATCACTGGACTCAGTATATGTTGGGCAGTCTCTTAACAAGAAACAAAATAAAACCATCCCTTCTGTGGTAGGTGTGAGCAGACCTCTCCCCATACCCTCGTGTGGTCTCTGTGCACTCTGCAGTAATGAAGGAAACCATCAGCAGGCAGCCCTTGGACTGCCAGGCTTCTGTGAGGAGCCCAGTCTGCGTTCAAGTGTTTGCAGTCGCATTTCTCTCATCTCCACTTGAACTTCTGTTCTGCTTTCTGAACAGTAGTTGAGGCTTGGGTTTGAATAACTTTTTGCCAGCCAAGTAATACTTACCACTTTTGGGTTGTTCTTACTATATAGATTTTCCAACTAGAAATTCCTTGCAAGGTGAAGAAAAGCAAATAAACCAAAAGCGTCTTAATCTGTGCGTAACATACAAACAGTTTAGGAAAAAGTGAAGAAATGAGTATTGATGCATCTGTTTTCTCTCTTTACTATAGGTGTGCAGGATCCTCAGCATGAGAAGATAATTACTGTGACTACTAATGGAAGTATTCACAGCCCCAAGTTTCCACACACATACCCACGCAATACTGTACTAGTGTGGAGATTAGTAGCTCTAGATGAAAATGTATGGATACAGCTTACTTTTGATGAAAGATTTGGGCTTGAGGACCCAGAAGATGACATTTGCAAGTAAGTTATATCTCCTTTAACTTAAAAAAAATCTAAAGGGAGGTGTGGGGGATGGAACAAAAGCGTGGCTCAAGTTTTGCAAAAATGTGACCCCTGCGTGTCAATATATTTATAAAATGCATCTTTTGAAATATTAGTTTATGATTTTCTTTTGCAGTGCTAGGGAAGGATTTCACTCGTGAAAGCTTTGGGGTCCCCCCATTTTCCTTCTGCATTCAGTATCTGGGGCCACAGATATTTAAATCAATATTTAATCTCTCTCAAATAAAAGTTTTGACACTTGAGAAAATATACTTGACAGAATGTTCAAGGATTGAGTGTCTAATTTTTACAGAGAAAATTTGGGTAAGCAAGTTGCCTGAAGTGGAATTCAGGTTATGACACACAGTATGACATCCCTGTTAGAAAAAAAAAACAAACAACCCCCTGAAAAACCCAACTCCACTGTACTACACAATATTTTACTATCCTTTAATGGTCAAGTTCTCAGTTTTCTGTGAAAAGCAGCACTTTACAGTGTTGCGTTAATTGACATTCCTCAATGGTATTGTTTTTTTTTCCCCAACTTCAGTAAGCGCTCTGCCTGCTCAGTCACTGGCATGGGTTTCTGTAGGACCTGTGGAATCTGTGTTTCATTCCTGTGATTCACAGCCAAAGGCTTTGTAGCCTGGGAGAGAAACACCCGTGACATAACGGGCGTGATGATGGATGTAGCTCTGAACCAAGCCATCTGATTGATCGTGGTTTGGATATTTTGTGAGGCAGTAGGGGCTGACATTATATATCCTTCCTGTGGGTGGGTGAAAGAGGAGAGATCCTGTACTCTTGTATCCCGTATCTGTCTGCCATCGTAGCAACACATTGTAAAAATCCCCAATGTGTGAATAGTGGTACCTTGTCTGAACTCTTTTCAGTAAATTAAGTAACAGATAAAATATGTCATTTGAGTGGCATGCCCTCCTTTGATGTGTTCCTGGAGAGGTACTTTGCACAAGATTTTTCTTTCAAAGTAGTTTATGTTTTATTCTGTTTTTCTGTTTGGCATTTTGTTTTTGAGTAGCTTGTATACACATTTGATTCTTGCTTTCAGTTTTTCTAATTGACTGATATTTGGTTGTTTTCATATCTTGAATGAACTATTGATAACAAATTTGATTTTCTTAGAGGTTACTTTTTCACTTCTTAATTTGGGAGCTGAGGTTCATAACAGATGGACATATATCTATATTTCATAATTCTGAAGGGAGTAATTGTCAAGGCCATATCACATATAATTAAAATACTAACTAAACATATGTTTGCTCAGATGAGTGCACTCCCTTTGCACAGTAATTCGTTTCTTAAAATGAAAACTTAGCTTGCTTTTTCTTTTCTTTGCATATGGCAGACTGAAGTGACAAGTGAAAGAAAATCCAGGTAGGGTGACTCATTCGTCCACTTGCAAAGAAAAAAGTAAGATAAGTTAAAATATTTTTAATATTATAACTAGAAGAGTATTTTAATGGGAGTACATTTATTTTAAGTAAACAATGTGCTGAATACAAAAGTACTGGTCAAATTAAGAAACAGTAATAAGGCACTCATAATCTTCATCTTGTGTAATCTTATCATGCTCATATTTGTGTAGGGATATCAGGAAGCTGTATGAATGCAATTCCTGATATGTGCCCTTTGGAGGATCCACTGGGCTTTTTGGTGTGCAAGATAAGAACCCCTGAAAAAGAGAGTTATATTGTTGTTTTTAACCAAAAGAAAAAAAACATAGCTAGAGTTCCCATGAAATTCAAATTCACTAACAAACTTGGTAAAGAAAGCGACACTGTACCTTGTTTGTTGTGAAGGCAGTATTAATAATTGACAAGTTGAGGAAATAACTAAACCACAGAGAGTTTAACTATGTAAAACGATTCTACGCAGGCCAAGTAAGTTACCAGTTATCAAAGTAATAGCTCTTTATAAGTGATGTCTTGTGTTTCTTATCTCTTATAGTTCTTAATAAAATTATTTAATCTTTTTTCCCCAGTACCTCATGCAGAAAGCTAAGGGTTTCTATTGTCTGCATCCCATACTATTTATCACTCCACTGTGTTTCTGCCATCTTGAAACACACAACTCAGTATTGTTGCTGTAGAGTACTCAACAGTTTCTCCAAAGGCAAGTTTACGTGACAAAGGACAGAATAAAATATGACATGAAGTTTAATGTATTGTAACTCTCTGCCTTACAGTGACCTGATCCTTTAGTCCTGTCCCACGACTGAAGCTAGGTAAAAACCGCAGGCCCAGTAACGTTAGGCTGCCTATGCCACAATGCACAGTTTGTACCAGGATATCTTTCTCCCCCTTCTGTAATGTATGAGAGGACCTCATGAGTTACCTGCGGTGGTCCTTGTCACAGTTTTCACTTCCTCTACCTGCTGCTTAAGCTGCACATTCTGTGCAATCCCAGAGCTCTCTCCACCATCACCGTAGGCTGTAACGCCCTGCAGTGTCATCTCTCTGGGCTGACGAGGAAATGTGCTGGAGTATATTCATTTGAGATAATTAGCAGCTTATTAAATCTCATAGTAATTCAAATATTGCTCACACATGGGAAAAAAAATAACAAACCAAACCCATATCCAGCTACACAAGACTTGTTTTGCTTAGCATATTTCTGTATCAGGAAAACAATGGTAGTGGTGACTAAGAGATGTCCTAGATATATCCTGAAGCTATGGCAAGTTTTTGCCTGTATCTGTCTGACCTGACCTCCACACTTGGATTTCTCCAAAGTCAGTTCTGACATTTCAAGCGATTCTGTGAGGTCTTTTCATCTAGAACAAATAGCACATTTTACAGATATGCTGAAGGTACCAGTCTAGCCTCCACTTGCAATACTTTGCTGAATCTGAACCAGAGTGATCCTGCATTTCTTTTTTTACACTCTGTTTTTACTTGCAATTCATCTTACTATATTTACTAAGGTGGAGCATTTGGATTACAGCAAATTCTATGTTTGACCAGCCATCCCAACCCAGCCTCACCTGGAGCAAGATTAACATGCATAGTCCTAATTGTTGTGCTAATTGTCGCCAATCTTAAGCATGATTGCTGTGTTCTGTATGTTTTGGAAACAAAGTTTAAGTTATAGGGTTGGGTTTTTTTTTAATAAACTTAAGATATTTTGCCGATATTTCTCCAGGTGATTTTTTTGTTCTTGTTTTACAGTTGTGATGTGCTTGAAATTTCTGCAATGCATCTCAGCATTGCTTAAAATACAGCTAATGATTTTTTTTTTTAGCAATAGTTCTACTTCATCTGCACCGCATCCTTTCTATGGGCAAAATGTTAAGAATCCTACTGTGCCCTTTCCCAAGTGAACGTAAACCAATTTACATGGAAACTAGATCCATGCGTGTACCTCAGAAGAGATTTAGGTCATTTGGTTTATAATATGGATATATAATTCTCTGCCATACTGCAGGAATTTCAGCCTTGTACGCTTTGTTTTATTTCAGTTGTGGCTTGCAAAAGAAAAAACTTATAAACAAAATTCAGCAAAGCAAACAAAAAAGAAGGATGCAATCTCCTCGCTATTTTGTGCAGTACTGTTCAGATAATAGAACTGGCAGTGATTTTTTTTTTTTTCTTACATAAGGGAATTTCTAGCTAACAGAGGCATAGTGGATTTACATTCTGTATGTCCACCCTGTCTGCTGATACGGTAGCTGATACGGCAGGTCATTATTTTCATGATGCTAGCCCCTCAATGCTGTTTTTATCATGAGTCTGTTAGACTTCTGTGCCTGACAGCTCCTGTCATCAGGGAGATGCTGTAACTCTGCTTGACCAGGAGGAACTGACTTTTGCTCAGTTGTTGCTTGTTGTCCAAAATTGTTGCTTTCTGTCCCTGAGAACATGCAGCAATGAACTCCTCTGTGACAAAAAGACACAGATTTGGCTTTTTTGCAGGAAGAATATGGATGCTACAGTTGCCTTTAACAGGCAGTCTGATGTTGTGAGTACGTTGTACACTGGGGCATTACAACACAAGACTGCAATAGGAAAAAAAGAATAAATAAAATCTTTCTTACGTTAGTAGCATATCGAACTCGCTCTCTCCCAGTGCACAGAATGGATCTGGTTGTTCGTCTTAGTGGTGGTTGCAGCTGTTCTTTCTAATCATCAGATCATTACAGTCTGTTTGACTTTTATTATATATAATAAACCACAGAAACATCACAAATCTAAAGTGTAATTACTGTAGATAAGGATAAAATACATGAGTAAAAGAACGTGGAACTAACTGATAGTTGAAAAATAGATGCCATTTGAGCATCGTCTTCAGTTTAGAATAGCCAAACTAATTTTTGACTCTCTTCAGTCCTCTAATAATTTAAAGTATGAACTATAGTCTGTCTTGGGGAGAGGGGTGTTGGGTTTTTTTCTTTTGGGGGGGGGGTAAGGGGAGCTTTTAGCAGCTGTATACATGAATCTGTTCATATAGATATATCAAGTGAAGCATTTACCTATAATGGTTTGAAAGAATTCCCAAAACTTGTCTAGTCAATATGTGCAACATGTAGAACTTTTGCCTGAAGAAGATTAGTTAAGCTGAAGGCAGCTGTCAGTGCTAACATGGGGTAAAATCTATCGGAGTAGTACTGTGAGGTGGTTTTTTTTTTTCATCTTGATATCAAATTAAATACTTAATACTGGATATGTTCTTCCTCTGAGGGTTCTTAGGATAATGCTTTAAGATGGTCACATGCAATAAAATCACTACCTTCCTTTTTTCTAAATTTCTGTAAGCTGCTTGCCTTCGTTTCAGATCTGTTGTGACCGAAGTGTGCCCAAGCAATTCCCTTCCATTCAGGGCACATCAAGATTTTGTAGCAGAAACCGTAATCCAACCAGCTTCAACAGTCCTATATATTCCTAATGAATGTATCATTAGGAAATTGTTGGTAAGGGTTAAAAAATGTGAAGATTTGGCTCAGTCTGACAGGACTGAAACAAGTGTATTAGGAAGAAACACAAACTGTCTTTAGTCAGTGGCTACGAAGAAGGAAAATATTTGCTTAGCTGTCTCTTTTTGACATGTATTCTGTTAAAAGCATACTATGCCTTGATAAGTTCTGGTAAACAAAATAAAAAAGTTAAACATTTTGATATGTAATTTTCTAAAAAAATCTTTCCATGTAATAGAAGACACAATGAGTAACTTACACCACATGCAGCTTCCTTCTTGGAATTACTACAAATCCATACACTAGCATGTGGAGTAAAATGTGGATGCATAACTGCAACTCCTAAGTGCTTCAGTAAAAAAGAGGGCAGATATTTCGCTTTTGTTTATACCCTTGTTATGGAAGCACCTTACAACATTAACAGAATGCATGCATGAAGAATTTGGGGATTTTTTTCTTCTAGAAAGATTAAATTCCACCCCTTTGCCCTGGAGAGGGGTGGGGGATGGAATATAAAAAAACTTATTTTGCCTTGAGTGCATTGTAAAGGCAACATTGAAGTACGTGCAAAGAAAATACTAATATCAAGTATAGATTCAGAACAAAATGTAACACTTCACACAAAGTAGGTATTAATTCTGGGTCTTTTGAGGGCAGCGAGTTCTTTATCAAGGTCAACTTCCCAATAAAACTGTTTTCTGGACAACTGATGGACTGTCCTTACTGTCAGGCAGTCTTAAATGCTTCTGGTGGACTGTGATTACAGAGGGTGAAGTTATCTCTCAGGAAAGTACGAAGTTCAAGTTGGCTTTGAATAACTGGACAAAGACCTTCAGGTGAACTCCAATGTTTAAAGAGGAACTGGTGCAGACAGCGCTCATGGTGATGCATGTTGCTAAGCAGCTGGTCTGCTGGGATTTGTGCTGCTTGGTTTTATATATTTTAAATGGCTGGGATCAGCGCTAGAATTCAGGTGCATTAGATTAATTGAAATAGTGATAGGAAGTAATTATTATGAAATATCTAGTTCAAGCTGAAATCCTTGGTAGCAAGGACTGATGTTCTACTGGTGGCAGTAAGGTGGCATTTAAGGAGTGGTGTGTAGAATATGCCATGAAACTTGTGTTAAGGCAGCTCGTGGGTTCTTCTGGTGTTTGTGGGGTTGTTTTGCTTTTGATTTTTAGTTGCTCAATTCATTTGCAAGGCAACTGAATAGTGAGACCAGTCCAAGAGGTTTAATTGCTGGATGGATTTAAATGGAGAGAGTGGAGGACAGAGATCTAAGTTTTTAAGAAGTTAGATTACTTTAGGACCAGAGCCCTTCAGTTATCTAAAAAATTGATACTGCAAAGGTTATTTCTTTCATGTGAGTTCAGTTGTAACAATATTACTTCAATTTAACGAGTGCAAAAGAGTCCAATAGACTTGTGTATCCTGTTTTACTATGTTTTGAAGAAAAATGAATGATTTTTCACATCAAAAGAGGTAACTGGATCTATTTCGTTTCTATTCTGATTTAATTGAACAAAAGTATGGTTCCTTGTACTATTTTTTTCCCCCCAAATACATTTATTTTTTAAGAGAGCTCTTTCTTTTGGATTTTCCATGATTCCAGAAAGAAATGATTCAAACACTAACTCATCTTTTCAGCTGTTCCCATTCTACTGGTTCAGCTACTCCCCCTAGTTCACACTGCGGCAGAGGTGTGTACTGTTTCAAGACCTATACACATTCCTTTGGGTTCTCTACCGCTTGTTAAAAGTTGCTTAATACCACTCTTGTGATAACAGTTTTGTAAATGTGACAAAGCAGATATGGCAGGCAGTAAAAGATAAAAAATTAGAAAACGAAACACAGTGAAGTTGTAACTGAGACTACTCTGCAACACACATTTCTAAAGCTTCAAAAAGAGTAAACTCAGTTCTACAGAAAGGGTTTATAGCTACAAATTTGTACTCTCTAAGCAAATTGGAGCACAACATGAGAAAGGGAAAGAGACAGAGATGCTTCTCTGAGCAGAATGGCAGGACAGCATAGCCTACACGATGCGATCAGAAGGACATGCTCCGCAAACTTAGGGACTATTGCTGCAATCTTGCCCACCCACTTTTCCCTCCTTTACAGTAAGTTCAGCATTCATTTTTAGTATCCACTGTTGCTAGAAGACACTATAATGGATATTGTTTCACAAGTAGTTTAAAAATCTATTTTCCCAGCTCAGATGAGTGTTAGGAGAGTGATTGCTGATGAGTGGGCAGTTGACATAATCCCTTGCTCCTTTTTCACACCAGAGACTACACTCATTGACTTAAAAAACATTTTTATGCTCCTTAAAGTTCCTTCCTGGTCCTCTCAATCTCAAGCAAGCTGTTTGAATAAAGTAAACTATGTCCACAGTATCAAAATATTTTTGTAAACGGTCCTAATCCTAATTTATTGCTTCTAAAATTGTTTCATGTTACTGGACTCGGCTGTGTTTCTAATGCCGTAGACTGCAGTTATTTTCTTTGAAAATGCATGGCATTGCTGGATCTTGCTTCTGTCTAGGGTACTCTGGGAACAGTTGCTGATGGAGTTCCCCTGCTCCCACCCCACCACTTATTAAAAGGTAGAAGTAAATGTGTGTTTTAGGTGGGCACAAAAATACGCTGTGAGCACTCCCCACCTGAGCTCAGGGATGTAGACAGAGCCTGTAGCCGCCTGTGGTTTCTGGCAGGGCTCTCTGTCCTGATGTCAAGAGAAGTGCAAGCTGCAAAGGCAGACCCAGCAACGTAATCTAAAGTTACCCTGTGCAGTGTCTATACATCCAGTTTATATATAGTGTGCACTCCCTCCCTGGTGTTTTCTGGTTACCAAAAGTCTAAGTACAGTTAAGCCTGAAGGTTCACCATCGGGCTTATACGCAGCTTTCTCCTGTTTAATCAGGAGGAATAGCAGACATACCAACTGTCCTATTCCTAGACAGACGGTTGTGTTTCTTCACCTGTCACTCAGCTTTTCTCTTTTTCTCTTCCTCCCCTTGTCCTATTCCTTTCCTCCCTCCCTCTCAATAGACGCTGCGGTTGCTTCTTTATCTGTATCATCAACATTTTAACAAAGTATGTTTCTCACATGAAACTGTAGTTAGCTAGCTTTACCTGCAGATATTATCAGTCAGACAAACCAGTAACAGTCCGTCTTGCACTTGATACTGCTCTGCTACTGATAAAGGAGAAGTGAAAGGTGATGCAATTTACGTTAATCTGCTCTCATCTGATCATCAGGGTATCTGAGAGGATGTGTGTTCATGAGGAATTGCAAAAGGGATGATTACTTATTATAAAAAGGTTAGATGGTCACATGGGAGTGTCCTAGGGGTTTTATAAGGTAAAAGAAATAGATCTTTTCCTTTTCTGACAGTAACATGAGAACAGGGAGACCAGTAAACCAGCAGCCGTTATTAAAAAGTACTGTTTCAGACTAGCCTTTGATTCATATGCTGTGGCTGGATTAAAAATAGGTCTACACGATTTTATGTTCGTTAACTTACAACTAGGTAAACTGAAGTGAGAGGGAACTCCTTACACTCTTTAGGTGAAAACCGATCTCCCGCTAGGGTTGGGAACACATTATTTCTGCCTCATGCAGTGTTGTGCGACTGCTCAGTTACATTACAGGGATTTTTCAAGTAACAATTACTAGCCTGTCCTGAAGCAGGATATTGGACTTCATGACAAATGGTCTGTCCCGGACTGGTAAATCCTGTGTGCTAGTGTAGCAGCCAAGAGACCATATGTTGTTGTATTGCTGAACTAAAGAAATAAAAGTGTTTTCATTTAAGTAAACATAGATAGAGCTCCAGTATCCATTGAGGTAGGCAGGAGCAGAGGGAAGAGGAGGAGTGGACCCTGACTGGGTACGTGATGCTGCTGTATCATCAGAGGATGCTTGAGGGCAAGGGCTGCTGCCTGCACTGCCCCGGGTGAATCTTCACATACTAAAAATGCCCTTTAGGAATTCTTTTTGTTCTTTTTTTAAAATATGCTTTTGAGTATTGTTAGGAAATTGCTTAGCCAGTAGTTTTCACATCATTGGCTGGAGCCATAGCTATATTCAGGGTATAAAGATTGTGCAAAAAGAAAAAAATCACCCTTTGGCATACTAAAATAAAATGCTGCTTGAAAAACAATTGTAAAAACATTTCTGGATTTGCAGAAGCTGAAACAGATACACTGACCACTGAACAGTGTGAGTAGAGGTGGAAATTTTATAGTAGACTAAAACGAACACGTCACAACCTTGGCTGTTGATGTGAACAATGAGCTCCCCTAATGTTTTTGGTGTTTTACAGAATATTGATCTGTACAGTAGGAACATGTGATTTACTGCAATCTCCAAAATCTGGACAGTGTAGTACTGTATGATGTAGGATACATACTGCGCTGGTACGCTGTCTGGGGGCAGTGGGATGCCTCTTTATGGAAGGAAACCTGCTTTGGAGAGTATAGCAGCCGGTGCAGTGGGAGCCTGAATCCTGATGGCCATTTCCATGTGGTGGTGTACCAGAAAAATAATAAATTGTATGGGTATTCCTTTGGGAGGGAACAGGGGACAAAGAATAGGAGTGCCAATAAGAATACTCTGCCTTTTTACCAATTTTGTTACATGCATTATTATTTCAATTCACAACTTGTGCAAGGTAATAGAGAAATCTGTGGTCCACACATGAAGTCAGTAGCAGAAAGCAGAGGTGAGACAGTACAAGTAAATGTTTCATGTAGATATTATTCATCTTATAGTCCTTGAAAAATAACTTTGCCAAGAGACTACTTAGTGTTGTGGAAAATCTTTTACTCACTGTATTTTATACGGCTACAGGAGAACCTGTAGTCAAGTAGGAAAAAGGTAAGTGTAGCATTGTAACCCCAAGTGATGGAAACTCATGGAGATTTACTCTCCATGGAATTTATTCCTGTGGATTTTAAGATGAAGACCAACATAAGTAAATGGACTGGGGCATCGTTTGCATGCCGATTCATATGTGTTAGTATGTGTTTTCCAAGCTCTTCAATCTTCACAAATTCGTCTTTGTCTTTGATATATAGTAATAGTACTGTTGATATGAAATTTCATGTACTTTTTTGTTTTGTATCTCTGTTCTTCTCATAATGTGCCATTTTTAGACCAAGTTTAATCTTTTTTTAAAGAGAGCCAAACACATTTCTTATCTTGACTGGCATTGGGAATACCTATCGTTCTTGATACAAAGAAGATAGGTATAGGTAACTTCAACGAAATTCGGCAATCAGCCTTTTAAAAGGAGGAGTTTGGGAAACCATCTTGTTTTCTTTTTACCTTCACTTTTGATCTGCAGGATTATGAATTCTCTGTCTATAAGATTCTTATTCAAGTGCTTGAAATAACATATCAAAAGAAGTTATACCAGTATAAATTATTTTGTAGCACAGGTTATCTAAGACTGAATTCTGTGGTTGCTCTATTCCTGAAAATACATATTTACATGCTTTATCCATATAAGTAGTTTGAAATATGTTAAAATAATTACAGCATTGTTGTCTGAATGTAGAACTGTTTTGTTTTAGAGCCAGAAGTACATTTAGCGATGTATCTAGTTTACAATTTCTCATTCTTGTGGAGAAGTTAATGCACCTTCATCCCCAGAAGGCAGAAGCTGCCTTCAGGGACTATGGGATATTCATGTGCTTAAGATGAAGGACCTTACGTACTCTCTAGTGCGCCTAGATACCTGTCACAGTGATTCATTTCCTAGAGGTGTTTGTGTGCCAATTTACTAGTCATCAGGGAAAATATATGTTTTCAGCAATACTCAGTTTATCAATTGGCACTGAAATAAGCTTTTGATACAAAGGAGGGCTTTGGGGATGAGGGGGAAGAGATGCATTTCTTTGGAGTTGTTTTTGCATTATGTGTTCACCAGCCAACAAAAGCTACTACAGAAAATGTACATGTCTCAGCTTCACACAATGCCTCAAATTTTCAGCAGATCCACAGAAATTGGAAATATGTTTTCTGGTAGATTAATAAGCGGTAATGCAACAGTTAACTTCTCCAAATCAAACAGACAGAGCATCCTTTTCTTTTCATGAAAAGTGTTCACATACTTGAAGAGTAGGATTTGGGGGTTTGAACTCTGTCTTGTTTTTCCCTTTCGCTTGCAGTGTTGTATATTTGTGAGCAAAGTGACTGACAGTGAATGAAGGGGAAGAAAATTGAAATCTTAAGGATTAGACACTTTTTTTTTTTAAATGTATCCTAGATAACAAGGTAGAAAAACAGAGAGTTATGTGGTTGTGTTAGAAGCCTCAGGCTGTTACTAATCAGTACGAGGAAAGATTAAATAGAGAGAACCATAGCAACCATCTAACATTTGTGAATGAATCTATGTTTCCATAAGGCAGTTCTTAATGTACAGTACTGTATATTCTAAAATAGATGTATTCAAAGTAGGTTGGCGCAGAAACTACAATCCGTATTTGGTGAATGGCAGTTAGAAATGTTCTCTGTTTATACTTTGAATATCTTTATTTCATGGAAAATGTAGACATGGCAGGATACTTGGGGGTTTTGTGCTCATTTGCAGTATTGGCTGGAAGTGATGTCTGTTGCTGGAAGTGATATTTGTGTATAATTAAACATCATTTTCTGAGTACAAAAACCTGACCTCATCAGTTATTTATTTGGATTATATCTGTGTATGCTGTTCCTTTCCAGTGACTCTTAAAACGCAGTTATTTGTAGGATCAGCAGATACAGGTACTCCTGTGAAAATTTATTTCATGTCAAACCATTGCTGTTCCATCATCTTTTCTCTCTCTCTCTCTTTTTTTTTTTTAATGTTAAAACATCAAGAATGACAGACATTGTAGAACATAACTCTCCCCCTCCCCCCCCAATTGTTGGATAATCTGTAATGATACCCAAACGAATTTCCTCTTATAGTGGAAGGCACTGCCAAGTCCTCCTGAAGAGAATGAGTGCTCAGGGTGAATGGCCTATGCGTGCTGTGAGCCTTAGGAACTGAAGTCAAATGATTCTGGGTAACTTCTTTGAGAAGTTCCTTTTGGAAAGACAAAATCCAGAGAGATTATTTTAAATACTTAAAATTTTATAGCAGTTGGTCTTCTAAAAACAGTTTTCTTCCAGCATTCTGTCTTTACTGTCGTTCAAAGTAGCCCCAGTCAAATGTTTCTGATAATGTTGAGCAAAATTACTTTTATTGAACTTCTACTCTGCATGGAGTATTTGCTGGTGTTTGCCACAGGGTCACCATTTCAGCCAAGGTGCCTTCTCCCTTCCCTTCTTCCAGGAAGTTTGGTTTCTGTATCATCTAGTGCTTTCTCTGCCACCTGGCTGGCAAGTGGAGTTATTTATAGCTAGCTTTTACTGATGTGCACTGCTAGGGGTTTGTGATTTCAGGAACTTTGTTTTGATTGGACTGAATGGGCCAATATTTTCCAGTCTGAGGTTCATGTAGATTTTGTTGTCTGGTAGCAAATACAGAACAGTGTGAAGTAAATTATTGCATTTGAAAAACAAATAAATTATACAGCCGGTTTGAAGCTCACAAACCTGGGTGGCAGGTGGTTGTGCTATAAGGCCTGGTCATATTGGAGGGAAAAAAAATAACAAACCCAAGATTTCCTCTTACACAAACTGAAAAATAGTGCATGAGTACCTGCAGTTTTCATTACTACCAATTTTGTAATTTTTGTAATTTTTGTGTCATTTTTATTTTCATCTCACATACTGTGTCTGGTATGTCTGTGCCTTACTTAGTCTTTGAGGAAAACTTTAGTCTCAATGAGAGAGGCAGTATTAGTAATG
Source organism: Psophia crepitans (assembly GCA_013399095.1). Taxonomy (NCBI): domain Eukaryota; kingdom Metazoa; phylum Chordata; class Aves; order Gruiformes; family Psophiidae; genus Psophia; species Psophia crepitans. The sequence continues at coordinate 1,060,034 of VWZZ01007484.1, read as the reverse complement.
GAAAAGAAGAAAGTTCTCCACCTATTGAATGAATGGTGCAATGCACTCTTCTTTTTACAGCTGTTGCTGCATCTGTAGGTTTTGTAATTTGCCTGAAATCCAATTTTATTTCTTTAATCCAGCATGCCATGCTCTCCTCTTCTGCCTTCTTGGGTTCCTCCCGTATTCCCCCTGCCCTTTGTCATAAGCTTTGCATTCCCCTTGTCTTGTGCATTTTTTTCTGAAGCAAGGGCACATTGACCCGTGGGGAATAACAGGGCTGGTTAAACAGATTGGGTCTGCCATTAGATACCATGGATTTCAGTGCCTCTGTCATGCTCCAGTCTTCCCTTTTCTACCTAGATAAAAGTTAATCTGCCCATCAGAGCATTACTAGAGAGTTGGGTTGACTGGAGGAGGCCTCCAGAATTTATTGCAAGTGAGGCAGACAAGCTTTGAAAAAACATCTTCAAGCTAAACATTTGGCCTTACTTCCCTATGTATGTAAATATAGTGTTTATTTCACAAAGAGCGATATTATTACTTACAGCTGTGATTTAAAAGTGATCTAAGAGATGAAGACTATTTAAGATGTTGCCAATACCCTTACAGTTTTGTCTATGCAAATACAGTTAAGGCAAATTATGGAAACCCAAAATTTTGTTCCATAGGAGATTTAAATATTTCAGTACCAAGAATGAAAATTATTTGAAAAGGAGGTGGACGAGAGAGAGAAAATTTTCTTTTAGGATGATGGTGTTAAAATTTTGTTTAGAAAAAGATGAAAATGATATTTTCATGATGACAGATTTTAGTAATTTTCAATGTTTCTAAAATTGAAGCTGTCCAAATATAAACCATCTAAGTTCTATTCCATAGTAGTTTGTCTGGTGAACTGCCAGGAGACCTTGAATGCTTTTAGTCTGCAGCTGAGATAGGTATTTTGGTGTGTTGTGCTGGCACCAGGAAAACCATGGAATTCCATGTACTTTAAAACAGGTCGGAACAGAAATATTATATCATCCCACAGGATTGGCAAAAAAAGTAAAAAAAAAAACAAAAACGAAAAAAAAACCCACAACAAAAAAGACAAGGGATTGTGGTCAACTTCCTGTTTCTTAATTAAAAAATAAATAAATAAATGGATTCTTATCAAAGGGGGAAGGAAAAATATATTTTATCTTTCACAAGCTGTTTTAATGGATGTGCTAGATTTTTGTCCATAAAGAGATGGAAGGGTCCAACATCACTGATATGATAGTGTTTTACTTCATGGGTTTCTGCTTCTCACATTCATTGATACATATATATGGAATTCTGAAGGCAGAGGGAAGCCACAAAAAGGTCACAAAGCTGCAAGCCAGGGTAAACAGCCTGTCAGAATGTGTTTAGCAAGTGACAGTGTAAACCACACAGAAAGTTCAGAAAGGAGAAGAAAACCCATTCCCTTGGAATTCCTGGTTGGAAAGGCATTGAAGTTTAGAGTCGCTTACATCACTGCCTGCTCTTTTCCAATAAATTGTCTTTGTTCACGTTGTGAAATCAACCCACAGTCCCAGGCACCTAGGCCATAGGGAAGACGAAGACATAAAATATAGCCCAGAGGAAGCAGTCTAGGAGGTTCCTGGAGTGTGTGGAAGACACCTTCCTGACACAGCTGGTTAGAGAGCCTATCAGGGCAGGTGCCATGCTAGACCTTCTGTTTGTGAACAAAGAAGGCCTGATGGGAGATGTGGTGGTCAGGAACTGTCTTGGGCAAAGTGATCACAAAATGGTAGAGTTCTGTATTCTTGGTGAAGTCAGGAAGGGCGCACAGTAAAACTGCTACCTTGGACTTCTGGAGGGCGGACTTTGACCTGTTCAGGACGCTGGTAGGGAGGGTTCCTTGGGAGCCAGTGCTGAAGGACAAAGGGGTCCAGGAATGCTGGGTGCTTCTCAAGAAGAAGTCTTAAAGGCGTAGGAGCAGGCTGTCCCCATGTGCCATGAGAAAAGCCAGCAGGGAAGAAGACCGGCGTGGCTGAACAGGAAACTTATGCTGAGTCTCCAGGAGAAAAAGAGAGTTTACATCCAGTGGAAGAGGGGACAGGCAACTCGGGGAGAGTACAAGGAAGTTGCTAGTGTATGCAGGGGAAAAATCAGGAAGGCTAAAGCCCAGCATGAACTAAAGCTGGCCACCATAGTAAAAGACAACAAAAAATGTTTCTACAAATACATTAACAGTAAGAGGAGGGCCAAGGAGGATCTCCATCCCTTGCCGGATACAGTGGGGAACATGACTACTGAGGATAAGGAGAAGGCTGAGATTCTCAATGCAGCCTTTACATCTGTCTTCAATAGTCAGACCAGTTGTTCTCGGGATACTCAGCGTCCTGACCTGGAAGTCTGGGACAGGGAGCAGAATAAACATCCCCACGATTCAGGTCAAAACAGTTAGAGAACTGCTACTCCACCTGGACTGTCACAAGTCAATGGGGCCAGATGGGATCCACCTGAGGGTGCTGAGGGAGCTGGCAGATGTGATTGCTGAGCTGCTCTCCATCATCTATCAGCGACCACGGTCAACCGGAGAAGTCCCAGATGACTGGAGGCTTGCTAATGTGACACCCATCTATAAGGAGGGTCATAAGGGGGATCTGGGGAACTACAGGCCTGTCAGCCTGACCTCAGTGCCAGGAAAGGTCATGGAACAAGTCATCTTGAGGACAATCGCATGCCACGTCTGTGACAACTGGGGGATCAGGCCCAGCCAGCATGGGTTCGTGTAAGGCAAGTCCTGCCTGACCAACCTCATCTCCTTCTATGACCAGGTGACCCGCCTGGTGGATGAGGGTAAGGCTGTTGATGTAGTCTACCTAGACTTCAGCAAAGCCTTTGACACGGTCTCCCACAGCANTTGATGATTTGGATGAGGGAATTGAGTGCACCCTCAGTAAGTTTGCAGATGACACCAACCTGGGGGAAAGTGTCGATCTGCCGGAGGGTAGGATGGCTCTGCAGAGGGACCTGGACAGGTTGGATCGCTGGGCAGAGGCCAACGGGATGAGGTTTAATGTGGCAAAGTGCCGGGTCCTGCACTTACTAATATTTGAATAATGTATTGAACATAAATATAGCAGAGTTTTCCTTAGTCATTGTCAGAGGGTTGTGTTTTCTCTTTTTTGCACTGCAAAAAAAGGATTCTTTCTTTGGTTCAATGTGCATTTTAAGGTGTTTGGTTTGTGTTTTTTTTTTATTCCTTTGCAGATGGAAAATAGATTCTCAGTTCTTGGTTATTTATGTTAGCTTTCTTGCATTTCAAGTACAAACTTCTCTTAATGGAGAAATAAATTTGCATGGCTATGCTATTGTCCCCACTGCTCTCTAGCCCTGTGCCGTGAAGCATCAGAATTATGCAACACAATCTTGTAAATGCTAAAGCATCTGAACTACTTTGTTTTTTACTTTTCATAGCAAGTTCAGACTTCAGTCCAGACATGCAATGTGAGGAATTTTAGCTGCACAGAAGATTCTTTCGGCGGTCTCTTGCAGCACATTCAGCCTAGATAACTGACAGGAATAAATTTGCTGGCTAAAAATGTCATTATGTCCAGGAAACATGTGAGGGACCTTTTTCTTTTGATGTAGACAGGATTTCTAAAGATTTCCCTTGTTGATTGTGAATTATCTATACTGTGTAGGGAGTTATGCATACATCTGTGTTCAGCAGTAAGAAACCAGTACTCATGTCATATATGTGCTCTTGAAAACAGAAATTTTTGTCTACAGCACCAGGCTTGTTTGCTGAACTTAATAGAACAGAAATCCTCTATAGGTCCTGAGGGAGACGTTGCAGAAAGGGAGTAATCGTTATAAACCATGATGTATGTACTGTACGATGTTGTGATAAGAAAGTTGCATTCAATTGGTTTATAAATTAGGTTTTAGTAAATCCCTTAAATAGTGATATTAGTAATTGTGCACACTTCAGTGCAGTGCTAGTGAGTACTATATAATGATTAGTGTGTTTCCAGATTGATCACATGGAAACAAGTGGGTTTCTGATGATCGGAATGGTATTTAGGTGGGGGAAGGGTGATTGAGAAACCTCTCAATCAAGTTAACACTGATAACACACAGAAAAATCACACCTTTTTTATTTGAAATGATAGCTTGTTTAGAAATGCCACATACAAAGATCAAGGAGAAAATAATTCAATATAGAGGAAACACCCTGACAAACAGAATTATCTGGATCTATGATTTATATCAGAAAGCTGAATTTTATTTGGGTTTTTCAGAATACTCTTTTCGCTCTATTTTACCTCAGCTAATGGAATTAATTAGGATTTATTTTAAGGGTGTAGGATTTAAACTGTGAAATTTGAGTTTTTCTTTCACTTCAGGGGTACCAGGAGACAAAAGGGTGGGATAGAAAGTTCTCTGTAAGTTATGTAGAAGCTCTAACAACTCTACGATGCCTGACCGCCCCAGACATGTTAAGCTTGACAATAAGCATAATGATTAACTTATTCACTCTTCACCGATGAGAGTAGTAGATAATTATTTTGTATTCTTAACTAAAAAAGAAAGGGTTGTCTTTAGAAACTTCATAAGTTAATCTTAAAAAAAAAAACGTGCTCAAAATAAATTTGATAGATGTGTTGAGCCCTGAAGTCTTGGTACAGTTAATGTACACATTGCCTTTGTGATAAGTTCTATACCTGATCATAAAGTAAAAACCCTGGTGGATTAGTTAAAGGAATTAGTTAGTGTTTGGGGGGAAAAAAAGATGATGATAAAGTAATTAGTATCATAAGTTCAACACAGATTTAAAACTGTGGTACATGGCAGTAATGGATTTTGAACACAGTTAATGAGCATATTCATTGCATTCATTTTTAATTAAGTGGAAAAAATACTGGTCCTTTAAATGGAGATAATAAATGTGCAAGTCAGGCTTGCACAAACATGCAACACAAGAATTTATTGCCTGCTGTCTAACTAGGGAACTGGGAATCATTATAAAGATTAGCTTTACTGAAAAAAAAATCCAGAAAAAGCTGTAGTAGAAAATGTTTATGAGGTAATAATTTTCACATTAAATATTGCTTGGCATATTTGGTAGAGTGTGTGTGCATGTTCTCTAAAACATGAGCACTTGCTGTCACCAGAGGTAAAACCGTTTGTACCCCTGAAAAGGATTCTATGCTATTTACCAATTTAGATTTACACGAGATGTATTTAGTATATGACTACACAGGTGAGAGAACATAAAAATAAGAGAAATCTTGAAACTTTCTCAGAGGTGTGTTGTGCTTGCGCTGAGCCTACCAGCTGTGGTTTAAAGGTAAAACTATGACTCAGAAGGCTGCAGCTATGAACTTCCAGGCGCTTGGTGTGCTGTAAGCGATGCACTCTCGCCTCCCCGAACCAGCCAGCCGTGCTGCTGCTGGGGCTCCGAGGGTTTCAAGCTGCAGCAGGGGAAACCCAGCTGAAATGCCGAGTGTTTATTCTGTCAGCGGGCTGCTGGGGAACTGACATGAAACAGGGTAAAGCACTGCAGCCAGGCGTACCTTTTAGAGCGGTGGCTTTCAATGTTTTTATGACTTGGGAACCTCCTAAACATTTCCCAGGAGAAGCGAGGACCTTTGTGGGGTGTATTGAATCTTACTGATGACAATTGACTGGTGTTTCTTCGTTACCTTCCATGGACCTGTTTGAAGTTGTTCACAGATCCCCGGGGATACCCAGACCGCATGTTAAAACCCAATGAAACTAAATCGAACTCAATATGTTCCATTCTCTCAAAGCTCCCAACCCATATCTCTCTTGCCAATATTACCAAAATATCAGGTTCATTGTGACATGCTGTACGTCTAGGTCTTTGCTCACCAAATGTCTCATTGGGATATGCATAAACTCAAAATAATCCTTTCAAGTTTCCGTAAGCTAACTTAACCTTCAGGAGCTTATTTGCTACGGGTATTACATTTTCCGTCCCAAAAAGCCCCTGAACTTTCACTGGTGAGGTGCAGTATACCGCTGGTGATACTGCAGTATGAGTTACCGCGCCACACTTAGGCTATTTCAGTCTTTGTTCTCTGACTTTATTCTGCCCTATCCTGTATCTTGTAATTGCTTTCTGTAAAAGGAGCAAACAAAACCATACTCATGGGTCTCTTCAAAATGCTAAGTCTGCTTTTATTTTTTTAACCTCACTGCATGATTTTATTATGTATTTAAGCCAGTAGCAACTTGGAAGCTAAGTTTAAAATAGCTGGCTTTGGTAGCATACTTCTGGTATTAAAAAAAGAAAGAAAGAAAAAAGAAAGAAAGAAAGAAATAGCAAAACTGCAGAGTCAGTTTATTGATTAAAGCAGGAAGTTTATAGAAATTTTATCAGAAAATAATAATTTTATCTTCTTTTCTATTCAGGTATGACTTTGTAGAAGTTGAAGAGCCTAGTGATGGCACTGTTTTAGGGCGCTGGTGTGGTTCCAGTAGTGTGCCAAGCAGACAAATCTCCAAAGGAAACCAGATCAGAATAAGATTTGTATCTGATGAATATTTTCCTTCTGAACCTGGATTCTGCATCCATTATACACTTCTTATGCCAGTAAGTAACAAGTTTCAGATTGGAACATTTCAGGAAAACAAAACCTTTGAAGTGGTAGCTCAAAAGAATCTTTTAATAGCCTAGGATTAATTACTGTTTATTTCTTAATAATAATAATAATAATTAGCAATCAGTCTTCCAGAATTGTACATTTTGTTTCTGTTTTTTAACTGAGTGTTCTTGTGGTTCTTCTTGGACAGCTTTGGAAGTTGTGGTCTTGGTTGTTTGTGTGGAAACTTCAATAAAATGTTTGCATTCCTAATATGGCACTGTGAAAAAAAATATTCTAGCTTTGAGAAGGAGAATAATCAGCATAAGAATCAGCTGTGTGACATTTAAAGAGCATTGGGAAGTTACGGAGAAGATTGAAGAAACTAATGTTTTTATTAGTGAGCTGCTATCAGATGTACACAGCCAAATGATTATACCTAGTTCAAAATCTTGAAAAGTTCTTATGCTTCTAAAATGTTTCGTTATAGTGACAGCAGACAATGCATAATACTCATCCTCCCCTGCATTTCCCCTGGAAGCTGTACTTTAGACTGAATGGTGCTTTACGCTTGTAAATTGCAGGTATTAATCAACAGTCATTGTCTAAAATGAGACTACTTTCACTGTCAACAGATTTCTGTTGCCTTTTTTCACCAGATGAATGATGTGATAGAAAAGGATGTTTATAGGTTTTTAAGGATGAGATAATGTTCTAAAACATTAGAGTGGAGCAGAACAGGAGTTGACTTGTTTTAGAATACATATTCCATATTTCAAGAGAGTAAGGAGTATTTTTGTTAAATTCCTCATAATTCACTTTGTGAATCTCCTAAGTAGTCTTGTGGTCTGCGGTATTTGGTTGGTGGAAAATATCTGCAAGCTCAATAAAAAGTTGATCAAAAGAATCCATGTTGTAACCCCACTGACATGTGCTTTGCTGTGAACGCATTTGGCTTGCTCATGGCTTTTGCCAGGTTTGCTGCTGCTTCCCTTCAGCAAAACTTCAGTTACTGAGAAGCAGTATCTGCATATCTTTTCAACAGTGCATAATCTTCTATGTAATATATTTAGCATCCTGGTGGTAATGTCAGTGAAATGTGGGGTGGGTGGGTGTGTACCTACATATGTTTATATATATGTACGTATATTTATATATGTATGTTATTTTCTGTTGTTTTCCTATAAGTACTTTTAAATATTTAATCCTAACTGTGAACTGGTCCTAAAGTGATTAAAGGTTTGATCTGTATGTTTGACTCTTTCGAGTTAGACCCTTTTGTTGGCAGAATACCATGACCTGATAACAATGAATTTTGAAATTAAATCAAATGTCAGTCAGTCTCCAGACCAACGTGAAATATGGCCACGTTTAAACTTTCATACATCTGAGTGTAGAATGTAGTAAGTACATTTACTTTTGGAAAATGGTGAAAGAAAATCTCTAAATATATGTATTTGCGGGCTGATGCCGGATTTTGTTGTTGCAACTCTAGTATTATATCCTACCTGCTACGTATCTATCTGACTTATGTATGATCCATTCTGTAGAATGGATTAAGCAAAGGCACCTAAAATACACCAGAGTATATAATTACCTTTATGCCATGCTGTACAAATGGACTGAGTTTATTCCTTGACATTTGACGGGGAAAACTAGTTATAATGTTTAAATTATCAACACTTGCGAAACAATTCTTTGATCTTCCAAATATTTACATCACTTATTCAACAGAAAAAAACAGAGCTGGCACTGTAGGATGCATTTTTAGTTCCCTTTCTCCATTAACAAAGCTCATATAGTATAAGAAGTATACATACAAGCTGTTTTAGAAACCGAGCATATTCTCTCTTAAATAAGTAACAGGCAAGAGCAGCCCCCTTCACCACATAGGAATTCAGAACTAGCCACAAAATGTGCAGTAGAACAACTGCTTATTGGTTTGTGAGGATTAATTTCCAAATCTCTCTTTGAAAAGGCTGTGATCTTTTTGATCAAAAAATTCTGTCATAATAAGCCATGCAAAATACAATTTCACATTTCAGACTGCAGATTGTAAATGAAATCTGTATTGCTGAGTTTCAGAATTAGACCTGCTTCTTGTACCTAAAGCAATTGAAAACCAACGCCAAAAAAGTGATTTTCCTTAAAACTATAATGCTGTCTCATCTAACATTTCAAGACACTAAAATTTACAGCACACCACCCCTTACCTCTCCACAAAAAAGATGTCAGCTAGGGGAATGAGTGTAAATTTTAAATAATTCTTGCAAAGACATAACTGATTCACTTAAATGAACTGGTCCTAAACAGTTAAATATTTTTTTCTCCTCATTTTTTGACAAGAGGGGGAGGGGGAGATGCCTGGTAGACTAGCAATGAGAGATTGTTTGGGGAGAAATGAAGCAAAACTGAAATAAAACAGTGCAAGCTTGTTTCTGTATTTGGAGGCCACACACAGAGAGGGGCACGGGACACATTTTCAGGTCTTTTAAAGAGCAAGAGAAATGGCTTTGTTTAAATCTGCTGTAATTTATTGTATATATATATTTTTACTTTGTACATTGTATTTCAAACCAACTTTTCACATGATGAATAAGTGGGGGAGAATGGTTATTGATCTTTACATCTGAGATTTAGTCACTCCAGAGAACAGTTCCAATGCCAATAGGTGCAGCATCGTTTTTTTTCAAAGGGTTTGCGGTGAAATTGTAAAGCACTGCGTAAAAGCAATGCACATACTGTATACAAGCAGAATGCTCCCCGAGAAAAACATGAAGCTTTTTGTTGGATTCTAGTTAATTACAGTGTAATTATTTGAATGTCTTCCATTTTAAATAGTGTACGCTGGGTACATCTAGAACTTTCTATAATTTTGGTCTAGCTCCACTTTTCTTTCCTCTGTTATAGAGTTGCAAGTTAATTTTGTCTGGAATATCATAAAGTGGAAGGAAGTGTTGAAAAAGCGTGTTCTTACTAAGAAAATGTAGTTTGTGTAATTTCCAAATGATTATGCTGCTTTCAGCACAGCTGTAATTCTCAGTCAGTCGTCATGCTCTGCCCTGTCACTTCGTCTGTGCTTACTGGTGAGCTGCTTTATTCGCTAAGGGCCGCTTAGCGGTAGTTCTGCATTTGGACTGTTCAGCTTTGCATTTATTAAAAGTCATGTTTTTTGGCACTCTACCGCCTAAACCCTCATAGAACTTTATTGCAAAAGCAATCCATATTTCATTCCTTTTCCCCTTCTTCTCTCTTGCCCCCACTTACAGCTCTAATCCGTGTAGTAGCCACATGCAATTGAGGGAAACCTAATAAACTCTTATAATATATGTTTGGGCTTCAGTCTTCCTGGTGACTTGTTTAGTTTAAATTATGTCAGTTACAAGTTTGGCAGAGAAAACTTGATGTAATAAAGTCCATTGTTACTTGGGGAGCGGGTGAATGGGATACTTGATGCCTGAGGTGCCATTAAGGAATGCATGACTGATTGCCAAAGTAGTTATTAATTATTCAGGGCACTCGGAACAAAGCGGCTCCAGTTAAAGTTGAAGCTGGGGGTGACTGTATTCCCCTTCTTTTTTTGGCGTATGGTAGCATGTCATTTGTCATCAAAGATCATGCCAAAGATCTTTGCAAAGAACAGGCTTAACCCTCTTCTATGCAAGTGAAGATGAAGAGGAAAATCCAAGCAGCTGCTTAAAAACTGCCCTGGTTTAAAAGTGACTTGGCAGGTGTGTTGTGATTTTTGTGTGGTACCAGTATGGCTACCTGGATTTCAATCCAAAAGATATTTTTTTTCTTTTGATGCAGAGATGCTGTTAGTAGTGCTCTTGCTTTTAACAATAATTAAGATTAAATTTAATACTGTGCGGATAATCTGTTTAGGGCTATATGAGAGTTGTTCCTTTATTTCATCCAAATTGACTAAGCTTTGCTCTTTTAGGGTTGTGCATGTTAATTTTGTTTGTGGAACTTTTTTAATTGAGCTTGTTTAATGAAAAAAAAAGGCAAATAAAATTTAAATACTAATAGAAAAAGTGCCTGCTAATAGAACAGAGCTCTTACCTAGCATTCCCTTTCTTTCAAAAGTCCCCAGATTTCACAGATAGCAGGTGTGTATCTCGCATCAGTACCAAAGCCCAAGGGAGGCTCAACTTTGGCTGCAATAACTGAAAATCCATCCAGAAACATCATAAAGAACATCATTGATCTCCTAAACAAAGGTTTTTCTACACTCTTTTAAGAAGTAATCAAAAGATTTTGGAAATAACACAATTTCAGAGTTGTTTAAGCCAAGGTGATATGAAGCAGCAGTAGAGTATATGAGTGTTATTTACGCTTTGCAATGCTATATGAGGTGAAAATGGACTGTGAAAATCCTTCATATGATGGGAAGGACTCTTAAACAAAACCTCTGTATTCGGCCTTTCCACTTATTAGGTACAGTGAAACCTAAGTCTGGATAAATCAACAGACTCCTAAAGATGCTCCAGCATGCAAATTCAATCATTCAGGTTTTTTTGTGTGTGGAAAAAATTTATTGTAAGATAGAGAGATTTGTGGACTAATTATTTCCTCGTAGATTTCATTTTGCATTAAATTTGTGCTCGACGTCTACAGAGAAATTCCTTTAAAACTTCATAAATGACACCCTAAAATACATAGATAGGAGTGACATGCTTCAGGTTAATAAAAAAACTACAAGTACAAAACCGACGATGGCTATGATCCATGGGACTACAATGAGATGGGAAAAGACCCTTTTGAAACAGGAGGAACCTCTGAAGGATATTTCCTAATCAAATCGTAACAACTTACTTTCCTGGGGCCGTATCTCATTCTGTTACATGGACATCATAAAAAAAAAAAATAGTAAAAATCTGTGTATGTGAAGCAAACTCTTGGAGAGACAGGGTTAGAAACTAGTCTACCAAAATCGTTCTAGCAAAATTGTGGGCCTGCACAGAAGTCCATGTAAGTGTGACCTTGACCTGCACAACCTGAGATGTCAGTGTGGATTTTCAGAGACTCTGAAAGTGAGAGAGACATTTTCATAGAATCATAGAATATCATCGAGTCCAATCCCTGCTCCACACAGGACCAGCCCAATCAGAGCAGATGACTGAGAGCGTTGTCCAGACACTTCTTGAACTCAGCCAAGCCCTGGGCGGTGACCACTTCCCTGGGGAGCCTGTTCCAGCGCCTGACCACCCTCTCAGTGAAGAACCTTTTCCATTTCGAACCAAACAGGTTGTCATTTAGTTCTTAAAAGGAATTAATATGCTATATGATAGCAAGTTTTGTACTATGAAGGACTAGGTTTCTTTCCTTTTGGCCAAAATTAGAGTGGAGTTTCTATTATTAGAGTGCAATATATACCATTTCTTTTGTATTTTTCTGTGATGTTAGTTTTACAGTGGCTCAGGCTGAAAAGAATCAGAAATCATTTCATTGACTATTTGTAGGACAGAGTACTTTTGTTTTCTTGGAGAGACTTCATTTTTTGGCACAAATTCATTGTATATTTGACTATGATCACTATTCATTGATTTTGGAAGCTTATTGTATATCCTACCCAGTTTCACTATGACAAAAGATACAAAAAAATCAGGTGATTTTGTGATTTCTAAGTAAGTAACAGTAATTTCAAAATTAAATGCAATTATGTTACTATGCCTCAAATGTCATGCTTTCTTTTTTTCTATTCAACAACTTCAGTAGACTTTCATGGAAATTTCATGAGTTTTCAACAACAAACATAACTGATTCTGGTTATGGAGCATTCACATAAGTCTTAAAATTGTATTTTTGAATGACAGGATTGAAGGGAAGTGAAAGCAAGTGAGGTGAGAAGAGCTTGTGAAAACTGCTCTCCTTTTAGTTGTCAATAACATTATGTACAAGTTAGATCACTCTGGTAACCTGTTTCAAGCAGAAATTATTGCCATAAACAAGAGATGGGGTACTGCAACTGTCAAGAAAAAGCAGGCAGCCCTTTTTGCTCATTTCCCCAAATTATATCTTTGATGAGATATTAACCCTCTCCTCCCTCACTGAAACAGATAGTAGATTGATACAGTGAAAACAAAGTGTAAATGCCCTAAAAAGTGAAAAAGTTTAGAAAACATATCGGAACAGTATTTTAATACATGAGACTATCTCTTTTCTTTGATTTCTGTAAGTTTCTAAAGGCTTTCATTAGGTTTCTGTTTAGTAATAAATATTTGTATTGTCAGGTAATCTTTATAAGTATTTGGAAACTTTATTAGAATGTTGGAGCATTTTCATAGGAAGTTTATGTAGGCATATTTTTTTAATTTGAAAATGAGTATTACTTTTACATGATCTATCATTTACTTTATTGTACTGTTCTGCAGCAAATCTCGCATTTAAAAGTTTTAATGTTGAGTGCTCTGTTGTTTTCAAAAAGTCTACAAAAGTTAAAGATAGGAAGAGTGGTTTTGTCTTGTCTTGAACAGTTTCAAAATTCTCCTGGAATGTGATGACTCTGGGAGTGGTCCGGCTGGTGTGTGTGTGATCTTAAGTAACATTATTTCTGTTTGAGAACAATCTGAAATAAGCGTATTTTGCCAACTGATGAGAAAAGGAAAAAAAAAAAAAAAAGTGTATAAATCCAGGAACGATAGTAATGTGGAAAAACCAACCTGAGTTAATGATGCAAGGAAGAGCAGACCTGGTACATGGGGAAGGTGCACTGGGGTGAATTACCAGCCTTGTGGATCACCATAGCAGCTACCTTTGGTGTTACTTTTGTCATTCAACTTGACTTAATAGACAATGATGTTTGCACCTGATAATAATCAGGGAAGACATCGCTAATGAAAATAACGTTTAACCATTATATTTTAATATTGTAGTCCTGAGTATATTGTAGGAGTCTTTGTTACGAGAGTATATCCTTGAGTACAACATGGTTAAATATCAAAACTCAAGATTTAGAAATAAGTAAAATATCTTTTATCGCATATTGACATCAGAGTTTGAAGGACATTTCAGATTGTGAGGGTTTTTTACTTAGTGAAATGGTTACCATTATACTAACTGATAAATTTTTTTCAAGTAGTATTTGAGTTTTTTAGGGTTATTTTTTCTTAAGTACACACAAGAAGGACTGAATGAGTTCTAATCAGAGCAATTACAGAGAAGAAATTAACAAAAGAGTAATACTGCCCCTCTGTAACAACTATAAATATTAGTCTAAAATATGTCATTCTCTACTTGTACCAGCTTTCCTTTAACTCTCTCTTCCTTCTCAAAATCTCACTTCTAATTCTTTAGAATTGAATGAGGATCAGATCAAGCTGGTTGGTCTTTGTCAGTCAGTAATAATACATTAAAGCATTTAATATGTGTTCTGCATATTGACATGTGAATTTGAAAATTTATAATTCAACAGGGTTATCAGTAATGTCAAGTTTCTAAGCCTTTTCAAGTGCCTTCCCAGTTTCCCAAATGTCAGGCTGCCTTGAATCCAACCAGGGGTTGTCTGGGCCAGGAGCCTGCAACCAGTGGTGGTCATAAATGCATGGCAGGGAGCTCTAGGAGGAGATCAAGCAGATGTGGTTCTTCACTCCTCCTGTACTCTCCCACTTACCCGCTGTTTTCTGCAGAAGAGAGGGATTCCCTAAGCCTGTGTGCTTTGTCTACTTAGTAATCTGCAGAGACATTCCTTGCAAATAATTGTCCGTGTACCCCTTGAACCCAGGTAAACTTCATGCCTTCGTAACATCCTTTGCTAAAATCAGGTTGTATAGGCATCTCATAGAAAAGTAACTTCAAACGACTGCTTTACTTGAGAAGGATATGTGTACGCGTAAAAACATGTCACTCTTAAAATGTTAATTCACTGCTCGCATGTAGTTGGAGCTGTTGGATGCTACCTCAACCTAATATTCCACAATGATGTCCAAACGTTCCTTTAGTCTTTTAAAATTATTCTGTAGTCACAGTTCAAATTTATTTCTTCAATCTTACTGATCTTATCTATTGTAAAGAGTGCAGTGTCTCAGTTATTTGTGTCTTCTTTTTTTTTAATTTAATCCTTTACTAAATGTTATATAAGCTACTTCTCACTTAATATGTTTGGTTTGAAAAAGCCCAAAACCTCCTTCCAGCCCCCAAAAAAATACAAACAAAGAAACCCTAACACCACCTTCTTGTTCTTCTAGGTCCCTTTAACTCTTCTGGGTGGTTTGGGTTTTTTTGGGGGGGTTTTTTGGTGGGTGGTTTGGTTTTTTTTTGGGCTACCTTTATTTTTTATGTTTTAAGTATTACATAATTGTCTAGTTGACTATCCCTTTTCCAATTTCCAGGATCAACATGTTATTCACAGCTTTTTGAGAAAGCACGCTGATGGCTTCTCTACAAATTCCAAAGCAAAGTGACTCTGTCCCATACTCAAAGTAATCCCCTGTGTAACTGGCACAGTCCTAGATTTTTTGTGCTTTCAAATACTGAGACGTTGTGTCTGACATGCTTGCTAGTGGAAAAAAGGTAAGCAAATGTACATTTGATACTAGGTTTCAGGCAGCACTGTAATTTTCAGTTATGCTATTTTAGCTGCATTCATGTTGTGTCCCTATCCATCACTAATACCTTAGTTGTGCTGCAGTCCTATCCATTGCCTCACCCCAACAAAACAGGCAGAAACCAATTAGAGTGGTACATGTTGTGCTAATTTTTCTTACCATAATTCTGGTAGGAAAAGATGAAAACAGGAACGAAAGGAAAGAATTCGGAACAGAACAGAGTTAGTCAGTGCAACTTCTCTATTTCTTTTACATATGGTCCAGATCTGAAAGGCTCTTAGAAATAGAATTGTGTGGAAAAAATGGAATGATGGATGCAACTCTAGAGACTTGAGATGAAATCAGCTATGAAACAGCTTCTGTAGATGACTGACTGCACAGTCTAACTCCACAGACTGGGGGAAACACCTCTTTAAATTCAGGAGAAAATTCTTAACAGAGTAATAACACTGTATAGTAGCTTCAGGGTAAGAGTTTGCTTGTGGAAAGATTAATGTGGGGTATTGGTAGTGCTGTTAAGAGAAATCCTTTTGTTTCTAAAAAGGGATAGATAATAAGCACCGTGGGAATACCGAAATTTGCACCTGTCTTTGTCTTTGTAGTACCTGGCCTCTGGTGTTACAGATGGGGATTATGAGCTGTCATTTCTTAGCTTCTCATAAGTACTCAAAACTTTTTAATGATGATGATGAAAGGTTTGGCTGAAGAAGCCAGGATTTTTGTTGAAAAGGTTTCAGTTTTGTTTTCATGGGAACGTCTAGATAATCATAAAGTTGTTGCATCTGTTCTTCCAATTATCTCTGGCTAGGGTGATGTAGAAGGGATTCGGGAGAGTTGCTTCTATGTTTGCTCCTGATAGCTAGTGTCTGTTGTTGAGGAACTATAATTGTTCAAAAACAAAACGAAAGGAACCAAACCTTGCATGTGAAAATGGAGAACAATTTGTCTGGCAAAAGACATTTCCAGAGGCAAAATGGTCAGTCTGCCTGAGTATTTGTTTCACTCTGCTTTTGAGCTAGGCAATAAATCGCAGGAAGAAAAATAATAAGAAGCATTTATGAGGAGAAATAAAATGCAGGGCTTCGAATTGAAGGGAGTGATTTAGTGCATGAAAGACCAAGTTCAAAGGCACTTGAAAAGTGGAGGTGTGAAAGCAAGATGGCACAGCCTTTGGAAGAAATTTGGCATGCAGTCCTACAGACATCGTGAAGTTGCTGGTTCCTAATAGCCCTTCCCATTCAACTGCAAAAGGATTCCTTGGGGGACCTCTATCATAACTCTGCTCTGACACCACCTACAGCAGTTCTCATGTCTCAGATGAGTAAGTCTGTTAGGTGGTTAGGGGAATTTCATTGTGATGGTGTAGATAAAGTCAATCTGACACTTTAATGTCCAGTAGGTAGCCCTGATGTCTTTTGGTAGCCCTTAGTTAACTTAAGACTTTCTTGGTAGACATCTCTTGTTCTAGATGTCCTTCTAACAGTGTGACAAATACCCTTTAAACAGCATGATTGTCTTTAACAAGACAGAAGCTGTGCTAAGGTAATTTTTATCCTTGTGGTTTTGTGAATAGTTGGGGTAGTAAGTACAGTTTCTTAAATTTGAATTTTGAAATATTTTATTTTCAATACTTATTGTGTCTGCATGTCAATATAAAAAGGTCACTGTTTTTGAGACTTCAAAAATGTCTAAAATCATTTTGTAGACAAATTTTGCTAACCCTGAGCAACTGACCCTGAACTTCCCTGCTGGCTGACGTGACCAAAATGACGAGGTAGCCAGGGAGAGTAAGATAACTGAGTTTGAGACAAATTATCAAAGTCACTCCGTCATCATCTGTATTTATGGGGGGAAAGGGCCAAATGCCAAATAATTTTTAACTTGCTAACTGTCAGGACAGTTAGCCACATATATGTAGGCTTTTAATATGTAAGCTGTTACTAGGCTTGCCCTTGCTTATCTTCTGAAAATCACTCTGATCTTCTGAACTCTTCTGACCTGTGTGTGTATATTTGTCTTCGGGCTTTTCGAAGTGAGGTGTTCTGGATAATCAAAAGTTAATAATACAATAATTCCCATTCTTCAGTCATCTATGTAATGCCTTTTTGACATGGAATTCTTATCTTTAAGTCAGAGTAAATTCTGTCATTGATCTCTTCTTGTTTACGCTGACAATATATATAACTTTAAATACTGTATTTACTTTTTTAATTGCCTTTCTGCTTAAGAAAGTCACAGGCATCTTTCATGTAGAAAAATACTCGCTTGTGATTAGGTGCCTAAAATAGCAGTACCTCTTTTGATGCAACAGAAATGTAGGATTAAGGTTCATGACAATGTTTGGAAACGGTTTGCTGGTATAAAACACTTCAGCATACAGCCCAGCTTTTCACCTGAAAACAAAGATAGATGTTAAATCCACAGTACAGAGACAAATGAAAAGTTGTCAGAGAGTTTTTCAATGACGTTCCCAATTGTCATTAAGAATAAAAAAGAGTTACTTTTAAGATAAATATTTACAAGGAAGAAAGCCAATATAAAATTTGGAAGTAATTTACTACTTTGCTAGAAAAACGTATCTAAAAATATCAGAACTTAAGGAACAAATCTGCACTTCTCTGCTGTGATAGAGGTGATCAGATTTGAACACCTGATATTTTGCAAATGTGAGACACAGATGAGCTTGAACCTTGTGCAAAGCCCATTGTACGGAG
Source organism: Psophia crepitans (assembly GCA_013399095.1). Classification (NCBI taxonomy): domain Eukaryota; kingdom Metazoa; phylum Chordata; class Aves; order Gruiformes; family Psophiidae; genus Psophia; species Psophia crepitans. The sequence continues at coordinate 1,042,208 of VWZZ01007484.1, read as the reverse complement.
TCGACGCATGAGTGCGGGTCTTCGGGTAACTGTCAACCCCACAGCAGCCTTCTGCTCGGCCGTAGGAAACCAAACCGTTCTGGTTATGTACTGCAGAGCAGCACTATATCCCTACTTCACTTAAAGCCCAAGAACACCTTTGAGGTGACGTCATGAGAGAAGGCAGAGTAAAACCAGCTGTTACTTTTACAAGCCACTAGCACATGTGTCTATGTAGTTAAGGATTTATTTATTCATTTTCTTAGAATTAAGACTAAGCAGAAGAGGAGAAAGCAACACCTACTGTTTGTATCTAGCAGTGCTAGTAAGTAGAGAGGGTTCATTGCAGGTTTTCATTTAGATAATAGGTAGAGTTTCAGGGTCTTAAGTGATTATTTTCTGAGACTGTGGTTGCTCTCCATTGTTTTAAGCAGGCACCTTTTATTTTTTTGTCTCTTATTGCCTCCTTTTCTCTGAACTATGTATCTATCTCATCTCTTAGTTGTGCATCTAGTCTACATTGGGAAGGTGTTTCTTTAAATTGGAAAAGAGAGTTGCTATGGTGTTAGAGTTAAAAAAAAAGAAGCTAACATTTCCATGATGGGGTTTGATATTCCATTGCCTGAAACTGCTTAAACATGATAGGGGAATTTGAAAAATGAATAAATTAAAAGCTGTCCAAGTGTGAACAGAATAAACTTTTCTCTGCAGGCTGTTTTAAAAAAGTTAATGATAACTTTAAAAACAATTATGAAGCCTAAGAAGCATCGTTAATTAAGTTCTACAAAGCTACAATTTAAAAAGCTAGTGCTGTATAAAAATACCAGTGGATAATTTATAGACAGGGGTTGGCCTAAGTTTTCTAGTTAATACTTGGAAGAGTGGCAAAACAGTAAGGTGGTGTCATCATAAAAATCTGAAACCAGAGGAAAATCATCTCAACAACATAGTTTTAGGAAAAAACACATTACTTTCTTATTTTTTCTTTAAATATGATTAACCTAATAAAGTATGAGAGTATACTTATCGAAGACTCCACAAGTGATCTGTTAATCAAGCACTTAGAGAATCCCCAAAGAGAACCAGGAAGAAACGCATCGTGCAGAGGCACAGCCTGCACACTTTTCAGGATGGGTATTTTATTCCCCGCTCTGACTCTGTCACGCCCAGTGCTCCGTCTCCAGTAGCAGTCTGTCACGGGCCATGGCTTCCATGCCATACGGTGCCCGTACCTCCTGCTGATATTTTCTGCTGCAGGAAAAGGATGGCAGCTCTTCTCCATTTTCTGCTCTGTACTGAGGTTTAGAGGAGAAAGACAAAATAACAGTCGGGTTACCTGAGAGGGGGTGGGGGGACGGGGAGTAAATCGCAATAGTTACAGTGACAAATTGTCATGGTTGGATCATTCTGCTCACAAAGGGTATTCCTGTGGGTTTTGTCAGAAGAATAATTGTATTTTAATGTTATTCAAACAATGCATCAACTTGGATTTATTACTGCATGCACTATTCATATAGTGATAAGCACACCACTGAAATTGCACCAGTAGATAAAGGTATACTTTCCAATTCATAGGTTTTTAAAATCTTTGGATGTTTTCCTTCTAGTTCTTCTTTGTCATACAAAGAGTGTGACTGGTGACAGGCAGATTTTTAAGCAAGTGGTTCCCATTGCTGTCAACAGGAAATACTAGGTGTTGGAGTCTGAAAAACCATGACCACATCATCAAAAGAATGGCCACGTTATCCACGTTTAAATAGATTTTTGCTTTTTAAAAGATACATTGATAAATTAATTGGTGAATAATTGTTTTTCGATATGCATTTAATACACTGAGAATAATGTTCTGCCCAGTGAGATCTTATTTCACACTTGCTACCTACTCCTCAAATTTCGTAACTGAGTGAATTACATACCATGGACCAGTTTCAGCAATGAAGTAAAGACTGCTTGGAAGAATTTAAGTTTGATGATAATTGGGTTGAAAACGGTATTGATGTTATCATTCTGAGATCACGATCAATGTTAATCTCAAAAAAAAAAGATTCAATTTTCTGTGGGAGTAGTGGAATAGTAGGCCAAAAAAAAGAAGTGTTAGTATTTTAGTTGCTTACTAAAACATCCTCATTTCTCAGAATTCCTCTCTTACAACGTAAAATAGTTGCTAAGGTAACCCATATCTATACTACTATATTGTTTGAGGAGAGAATATAACCTTAATTGTTAGATAGCAAAGTGTCCTCTTCTCACTTTTTAACTGGAATATAAACTTACAACTGAAATTTTTACTCATGTAAATTCAGTCAAATTATATTGACTTTATGGCGATGTACTTGAAATGACAATTTGTCTCCCCTCCCATTCCACTATTAGTTTGTGCTCACACATCACATCCATTCAAATCCTCATGTTTGTCAAGTGGGACTGCACACATAATCTGAAAGATGCAAAACAGCTTCAAATTAAACAGTAAATAGTGGAAGATGGCTAAGAACATGATAATACTATCTTCTTGCTAATTAGGTATCTTAAATGTATAATCTTTTGCAAAAACAGAAAATATTTTCTCCAAAGACTAGGTTGACTCTTTCTTCAGCAAAGCACGGCAGTCATCACAGTTAATTTACCCAAGTTTTGTGACATTGCTTAGTCAGTGTAATTTATGCAGTACATCTCAATTCTACTTCATTTTTGCTACCGAAAACCTTCCAAATAGGTTTCTATTCTTATTTAAACAAACAGCTCATCTCATGGGGCCTCACCGTGCCAGGCAGGTGGAAGAAACTCCCCCAGAAATAGCCATGCAGATCTCTTCAGGGAGTGTTCTCAACCAGTGTTTCCTTGCAAAGTTGCTGCTTTCCCCCCTTTCTTTTTTCCCTTCTTCTGCAGCAGATTGTAATGTCTGTCCCTCCTGCCTAGGAAAGAATATACTAAGGTATATACTCAGTGATCAATCCTTGTAAATAATGCCTTTTAATATCATCTTAATTTGTCTTCTTCTTTGGCTTATCTGTGAAACAATGCTTTGTCAGGCATTCAAATGAGTGTTTTCAATCATATGGTTTTGAGGCACACTTTCTGTCTTGATCAAAGGATAAACTTGTGGTTAGCCAGTATCTTTCAGTCTAGTAGGCTAATGTGGCAAATAACTTTGTGTAACGTTGGGTTCAACAGAATGAGAACAATGTCTGCAGTTCACAGAAAATCATAGTTTTTATAGGCTGGAAAATTCAGGTGGAACCAATGCCTCACACTTTGGCTCTTTATGTAAACTGATAATAACCCCCACATCTAACCACTTCCTAGATTGCAATGAATAGCAGCCTGGGAAACCACAATTAATTAAAGCTTAGAAAACCGCAGTTTTTGATGTCTGTGTTCTGTAATTAGTTCCATATATTCTACATGAAATCATTAGAAACACCCAGTATTTGTCAATCAGTGAACGGCAAAATAAGAGACTGAGGGAGAAAATATTTTAAGTATAAACACAAACAGAAAAGTATGTTTCAGTGTGTAAATATTCATTTTCAAACGGGTGTCAAAAAGCCTTTTATACAAAGGGTACGTGTGAGAGAGTGAGGAATGCTTCTGTAGAACACTTTACAACTCTTTTAAAATTATGCTTTTGAAATTCAAACAAAATAAAGCAACAACAACAACGAAAACCACAACCACCAAACAAACCACACCTTCTTTAAATGTAATAGCGAGGTAGAACAGTAGTTTGTAAATGGTTAAGATCAGTGCAGTGTTAGCGTGTGGCGTTTCCTTTCTTGTGCAGGTGAGTGTTTTGGCTTTGTAGCTTTCCAGCATGGTGAATGTGCAAGAAGAGAGAAGTAATGGGAAAGGAGATGCAGGGTGCGCACCAGTCAGTGTGGTAGTGCCAGCAGTTCTGGTTGCAGGGCTGGGGCCATCATCAGTACCTGGGTAGACGTGTTTAAAACATTACAAGGAAGATTAATGGCTTGTTTGAGAATGTATGTTGCCATGATTTTTCTGTCATTTCTGTTACAGAGTGTGCCACCCTTACTCATATTATGTTAGCAAACCCAAATTAATGTAATTAAATATATATATATCAAAAGACTTGATCTAGTTGACTCGATTAGTTAGAGATAATTTGGCGACATCTGTGGACAGTGACAGTGCTATAACAAGCTCTTTCAGGCTTAATAGAAGTCAATTGATTTACTAGCAGTCTTCAGGAGAGTGAGATTTGCTCGATGACGTATACTGGATTGGTTAATACTATAGGCTTATTACTTGGCAGATTTCATCTTTCCTTCTTTTCTTCTTTTTCTTTTTATATGTGTCAAGGAAAGGGCTAAGAAGGAATTGCATGTACAAAGGAAAACATATTTATTCATTATAATAAAAATAGACTGTTTCAAATCTTTTTAATTTTTTAATAGCACCAAGAATCAGGCTTGGTTACTTGTACTTTAAAATTCAGCTTACTCTATTGTAATGGATTTGTTCATTCTGTAAGCAGCACAAGATTTCATGGAAGCCTGCCAGAAATAAATGAGTTGTCAGCCTTCAAACCATCTTTGAAGGATCCATTTTAAATAGTGCCCATAGAGATTGAAAAAGTAGAGCGTGGCAGAAATGCGTCTACTTTTATTTTACAGCTGATGATAAAGCCATCTTCTTAAACAGGTTATGTTACATACTATTTTGAGGCTTCAAAGAAATTGTAAATGATACTGCCAAAGGAATTTCTGCTGCTCCCAAGGAACCAACTTTTATTAAAAACCCGTGACTCGCTACTTTTCTTGAAGAGAAAGTAGCTAAATTAAAGCCCAGAATCGGAGCAGTTTCATTAATTTTCATACTCTCATGCGAGTTAAGGGCTTGTGGGTTGACATGCAACAAAAAAACCAAAACAGATTTTTCTACCAAATACTCTGTATTTAGGTATACAGGCATGCAGTTACTGAATTTTATTACAACATTAATAGAATAAATCTAAAGGGTTAAAACGTACAAATGGAGAAATAATCACCGAGGAAAAAGGTATATTAAAGTTTAGCCATGTATCTAGAAGAGTTTAGGGCATAGCTAGTCTATAGATCAGATTTTAAAATTATTTAGAATTAATTTGTTTCTAGAATTAAACATTTCTTTCAGCATAATTTTACATGCTTTCTAGAAACAGTGAGGTTATCAGATAGACTCTGAGTAATGCAACCACAGAAATGCAAGGTTGGAAGGGAACTCGGTGGGATCTTTTCTGAGCTGTTGTCCTGCTCTAAGCAGGGCATAGATAGACCAAGTTCATTCTTGTTAGATATTTGCACTGTTCCTGAAGTTCAGACACAAAGATTTCAGAGATTTCCCCGATCATCTGTTGCACTGCTTTACATAGTATGACATTTTTCTCTAATATGTAACATAAATCTTTCCTGTCATTGATGGACTAGGGAACAGCTGATCATCTGATGCTCTCTCACATGTCTATTTTCACATCTTCTGTCAGTCCAGTCTTGTTGAGATCAAAGAAATTTGTATCGCTCAATCTTTTATCGTAGTTCAGGGGTTTTTTTGTTCCTGCTCTTGTCTCTGAATATTCTCTTTCCCTCTGCCTGTATCTTACAAGTGCTGAAGATAAATCTGAACCCTGTAATTCAGCTGAGACCTCTCTGGTATCTCAGCAGTCTGGATTTATGGTGGTGGTCTGAATATATCTAAATGAGGTTTGCCTTTTTCTTAGGAAGATCACATTGTCTCCTTTCAGGTTTTGGTCCCCTGTAACACTGTTTTACTTCAGGATTTCTGTGCTTAATGATTTTACTTTTATGCTTTTAATGTTTTAGTCCTAAGTGCAAGGGGGTTTTAACTGCTTTTCTTATATTTCTCTTATTAAGCGTACTTTCCCAATTAATTTTGCCTTTTAGTTGTTGCATAAACACATATACTATACTTGTGTGCCTAATATATATGGAAGTATAATCAGTTAATATGAGATGGGAATTAAGAGATACAGATAGTTGAAAATACTTAGGTAGGAGTGATACAGCTGAGAGTTAAGAGTATGTCGAGACAACATTATGTTTAGCAGCATAGGGGTATAAAAGCTAGCTCACAAATTATGAATCTGGCTTGTTCAAACAATTTGAGAATCTTTATGTGGGCAATGTAGCCACAGTCTCTACCACGCTTTTGGGTTGTGTTTTGTATGGTACATATCAAGTAAATTTAAATATGACAAGTAAACAATACAAACTTTTTCTTCACAAATCTGAAAATACGGTAATTCTCTAATGTATTTGATGACACTAAGAACAGATACATGAGGACAGAGCTGAGGTTCCTTCCCTGTAAAATAATGTTTGTTCAAGGACTTTTTACCTTCCAGGCAGGACAAGCTCTGATTTGCAATGTCAGCTGTACAGGAATGTTGGGTGTGTTCCTTTTATTGTGATATGAAATGAACAGAAACCTGTTGTGGAATGTGATTTAACATGTATACTGAAGGATCAAATTAAAATTGCATGTACTGTAGAAGTAATTTTCATTGTCCTTGCCAAATACACTTTCCAGTTGTAACAAACAGTCATTCCTAGTGTTTAATGTTTGATGAACCTCCTGTGAACTGACCGGGATAAGTAAACATTTTCTTAACAACAGCTACCCATTTCTAATACCTAGAGGGAACTTAAAGAGCAGTTCATTCCCTGACTCCGAACACTTGCTGCTGTTCCATTTGCTTAAGCTTTTTACAAGCATGCATGTATTTTGAGTAAAATGAGGAATTTAAAAAAAGGTCTGCAAACATGATGTCCTTTAATTATGGCTGACCACATCCCCTGTCATAGAAGAATGTATAAAAAAATTTTCTATTCAGAACAGCTGCACTTGTGTTGACTGTTTATTCTTTGTAAACTACTGTCTGTCAAGCAGGAACTAGAGCTTTGTGTGCAGAACAACAACAAAATCCCTCTGTAAATCATAAATGTAACAGATGCAAGTGTGTTTCCTGTATGAATTTTGGGGGTGTCTATAAATGCAGTGATTAATAATCACGGTAACCAGATTTGCAATAAGATCTGAGCAAACGTTCATTAGACTATATCTACGTGCTCACAGCAGCCTGATTGTGGGAATCTCCTTTTGCATTGACTCATTTGTGCACTGAGGCTCTTACATTACTGCTTCTTCAATTACAAGGAGATTTCTCCTTTTAGATGATAATTTCACATTTTAAGCATAATTCAGGTTGTTCTGTTGCAAATCCTTCTCCTAACAGAAGTAAAAGTTATTGCACATTTCAGCCTACAACAGGTGTGTATGCGGGACTTGCATAGTATCCAAGTGTCACTGCAAGATGTTAATCTGGTGGAATCCTCTTGTTTCTCCCTTTCTGCTGAAGTTCAGCTAAATGTTGGAGCCAGGGTTCTCTCTACACTGAATATGACTTTTGATCTGAACTGTAAAAAAAAAAAAAAAAGTATTAGGATCTCATAAATATTGAGAAGAGAGAGTCTCTGTCTTGCTTTCAGTATTTTATATATAATTCTTTATAAAGTTTTTCTTCTAGAAAGGAGTTTCAGGTGTAACACAACGTTAATCAAAACAGGATGTTCTGAAAAATATCACTTAATGGACAAAAATATATCAGTTGCAATGCTCCCATACTATATATAAAGAAGAAATGATCAGATTCATCCCACAGAACAAAGTGTTGGATAGGGTATATAATATTTATACGTCTTTGTTATTGACCCTACACAGTTTGTATTTAAGTTTATATTCACAGAATGAAGGCAGAGGGTTTATTTATACCAGCGTTTAAAAAACACTTCTTATTCAGCTGTCTGTGCATACATGGCATTCAAGTATCTTTGGACGTCCATGAAAGAATATTTTAGTGCAAAGTGTTGCTATTACTGTTAAAAACAGTCTGGAAGTACCCTACTGCCTTAATCACAAGCACAATTCAAGCACAAAACAAAAAACAAGTTACCTCAAGAGCTTATACTGGAAATATTAAAAGGTGATAGTGGTTGTATTCAGACAGCCATGAAGCAATGAAATAATGAAGTAGATTTAGAAGAGTCTCTGTAGAGTTCTACTCTAGCTCCTCAGTGAGAGCAGTATGAGGAGAAAGCATCACACTTATTGGAAAATACAGCAAGTAATCAATATGGAGTTCTGCCCTGGAAATGGGTGTGAGACTGCATGCAGATGCCTTTTAACAACCAGAGATGATGGATAAGCAGAGGATAAACTTTGAATGTCCTCAAATACTATGATGAGTAGTTTGTATAGTAAGGAGGAGTTGCTAGGAAGGTGCTAAGAAAAGAAACACAGAATTACAGTTTAGGAAAATACTTTGTGTTTTCAAAGCTCAACATCCAGGAATCAGCTGCCATCCCATGGGATGTGAATGTTCACCACCTGTCCTGAACAGAGGTTTGTCAAGGCAGCAGACCGCTGCTGACATCCACTACAAGTGATTCAACCAAACTTTCAGCAAAGGCTTCTAAAAGACATGTGATCCCTCACACGTTCCACGCATTGAAATGATTCATTGCAGCCGTTAGTTCGTTTGGGACAGTTCTGTGAATATTAAAAAAATGCAATCAAACTTGGAGATGATGATTTCTTACACATTGGATTTTTCGCCCGTTTTAGCACCGTACTGCAAGCACAGGACACGTTGCAACACTTTCTCCAAACAAAGATTTTATGAGAGTGGGTGAGAGAAACTGTACTTTGTAAATTGTTTTGGGACTTCATTTTGCTGTACACGGTCTATTTTCAGTTGTTTTCAGCAGGTACTTTGCAGAAACACGTACTTTGTACTCTTTAAAATCTGTGTATAGATATTAGTATTGCCCATCGTCTGAATTAGTCTAAATATTTTATTAGGTGTTCAAATAATACAAGAAGGAAAATTATCTACTGGGTTTTAACTTCCTTAAATTGCAGTTATAGTCCTTCTGTTTGCACATGCATGAGGTAAATAAACATCTAGTTAGTTTTAAATGTATTGCATATGTTTGGTTTGAGAATGTTATAATGCAAGTTTCTCTGAAGTTCAGAAATCAAAATATTTTGCAGTTGTTACTAGGATACAAAAGGTAAACTTACTTTTTCTTGTGGCATACATATATACTTGTATGGAGTGGGGAGAGCTCACTGTAAATTTTGTTTAAAGTCTTATTTAGAAGAGAGAGATGTATAAACAAGAAGATAGTGCTCACTAAAAGTTAAGGTTTTGGAAGTAGTTACGGTTCAGATATTACTCTGCCACAAGTATACTGTATAGGAACCAAAACTCAGGAACTATATACCTCAAGTTAGTTTGCGTATCTACAGTAATCTGAAAACAAGACGACAAATTATTTGAGGAAGGGACTCTGGATGAAAACTAACATACTAATTTCACTTTGAAACTTTTTGTCATGGAGATAGTCCATGACATAACTTGTTCTATACTATTAGACCTGATTCATTACACACTAAGTGTTTGCTTTTAAATGCTCTCTGTTCAACTTAATACACCAGGACACACTTTCAGAATAAGGGTGAGCCTTTGGCTACTGAGACAAAATGTGTCCAAGCCATGAGAGGTCTTACATTTCTTTGAGTGTTCTATCCAGAACCTTATCATTCAGTACTATGGCCACAAATTCCTAATGAAAGCAAATACAGTAAAAACCCATGGCAGGGGTAGAAAGATATCAAAACTTGACTTCTCTTGCAACTAGCAGGCTTAATCTGCAAGCTTTACAGATGCTAGGGGCTGCAGGGATTGTATACTTCCTGGTTTGAGACCTGTGGAGTTGCCAGAGATACTGGTGAAACAGCTTTCAAGCAGAATTGCTTATACCTCTTCTCTACATAACCAAAAGAATAAATCAGTGAATGAAAGTTCCTGCCCAAAAGAGTGCAAGAATCACTGGATCATTTTGTACAATAACAAATACTTTCAGTAGAGGAGAGACAGGAGAGAGAAACTTTGTAATTTTGTAGTGCTTATGAAATCCTGAAGAAGCAGTGTGCGCTTCTTTGGTGAGACTTACGAGATGCACTGAAAAAAATCAGTAATTCCATGCAACTGCGTCCAAGAAAGATAGTTCTGTGTGTGTATATATATTCCCTAGGAAAAGAAAAAGCTAGAACTGTCGTAAAGAAGTGCATTGACAGTAAGGTCTTTCATACAATACAGTGCTGTGAGCATTAGTTTTCTTCTTTTTGCCTTTAGAATGAATTAGTGTGGATTATTACTGATACATGTGATCACAGGAAAAAGTAAAAAAGTAATTTATACATATGTACACACGTGTATATGTGTACACATATGTGATTATAGATATTTATGGCAAGAACTAACCAAATCACTGAAGTTTTTTGAAAAAGGCTTCCAGAGATTGTTGCTATTGATGGCATCCTCTGAGAGTTATGAACTTACTCTAGATATATGCTGTCTTTATCTTCACAAGAGTAGCTTTCACACCTATGCTGTGTATTTCAAAGGGTGACAGGGTATACAGGCTTCAGGCAGAAAAGCTGTAATTTGCCAGAAGAAAGCTGATGATTAGTGGCATCCTGTGCTATTTCCATGCTGCTAAATTCCTTGAGAGCATCTTCCAGTTGTTTCCAGCACAATTAGAATTCCAGGCCTTCTCTGTGAACTGCACAGAAACTGTATTTGGGTGAATATTTAAAACTCTTAAAAAATATATTTTTATCTCAAAACTTTAACCTGATGAAATGTTTGGCTGCTCCCAACATTACTTTTACACATCTTTATTCTTTTATTCACCTCGGTGATGGGCAAAGGCAGGAAGGCATTCACTTCCCCTTGTGACCTTTCTCCTGTTGGCTGTTAGGGAAAGGAGAGTCGAAACAATGCACAATTTGGGAACACAATTTGGGAAGCGATCCTCAATGTGCAGTGACAAAAATATGGATGTAGTGTTTGGAAAGCCATTTCTGTCTGGCTGTGAGCTGTAAATTGGTGCAAGTGCATGGATACTCAGCAAGTAAGGTCCTCAGTGAGATAAAAGGAAAGCCCTGCGTGCATATGAAGAGAGGCTGGACAAGCTTTTGATAAGCGGTTGTAGCACAACCCTGTGAAAGGCAGGGAGCTGGAGACCAGTGAGGGAAGGGTGGTTGTCATCCTGCATTCTGGATCTCATGGGCAGCCACTGACTAATCTGAGGAGGATTGGTATCCATACCTGTGTGTCATTTGACTGGCAGAAGTGGCATCCCCTACATGAGGATAGCTGAACGAGATGTGAGTTTACTTCAGCTCCACTGGAGCTTAATTCATCGGACCTATGTGTTTAGTAGCCCTGGAGCTACTGTGTCTCTCATGCAACCATCCTCGCTGCTGTGACAGTAACTTCAGCTAAAGAAGTAAGGAGTACTGCAATGGGTAGGAACTGTGCCGACCTTCCTGGCTTCCATCGCTGTCACATGCAAGTAAACATCCTTGCTTTATTCCCCGGCTTTGGCAGACTAAATTGATTACCTGCCTTTGCTCTTTCTTTTTTTCATTCCTTTGCTGGAGGCACAAGAGGAGGATCCTGGAACTTGATTTCTCTGCTTAGGTGGTTGTGCACAGGCCCAGCTACAGATCATCTGCACTTCTTTCTACATTGCTGTTTGAACAGAACTAACATTTTTCATAGCAGTGGTGCAGGCTGACGTTGCGCAGAGAAGATGTCTTTACAAGTGACAGACTTTGACGAATGGATTAGCTTTTGGTACCGCATACATGTGAGCAAGTAAAAGTCTGTGCCTTTTCAGATTGGTGAGGATTTCTAGAGACCTTTCACAGTTGTTACTTAGGGGAGACAAGAGTGAGCTATTGTTATGCCAAGAAGCTTTTATGTCCTCGGGGCAAACTCGGAAAGAGTTGGATATCTGCTCTTCCTCATAGCTTCTAATGATGCTAATAGGAGGGCTACCTGTGATTATGAAGGAAGAAAACAGGTTTTCTTTATTGTGAGGGTTACACATGTACCTGCATGTACTATTAGTTTCAAGAGCATATCTCTAAATCTAAGCAGGACGTGGAGTGTTCCTCTACAATAATAATTAAAAAATCCCATACTGTAAGGCTATTTCATTAGAATAAATACGTTACTTCTTTCAAAGTACTGATCCTATTTGGTTTTCAGATGAGGGGAGGTTCCCCTGAGGTTTTCTTTGTTATGGAGTCCCTTCTAGTCTTATTAAACCTTACTGATGTTTAATAGTTTCTCCAAACTGTGCCAACTGATGAATGGCTTTTCACTCAGAAACTGCTTGAGAATGTTTTCTTCAAGACGAGAAATGAAAAAACAGGGATTTCTTTTGTGGGGAGGGAATTATTTTCGACATATTATTCACTACTTGTAAGTGTCCTGTGATGCCAAGTATTTGACTCACTTGTTTTTGTTGTTCCACTCTTAACTCAGTGATTGCACTATTAAACATGAAATTCCTCACTCCTGGCTGCAGCAAACTAACAAAATTACTTCTTGCCTCTCCTTTAACTGGAAGTGGGTAGTGGCAGTACCTTCACGGTCCTATCGTATGAGACAGGAGCAAAAGGAAGGCTTTGCTTAGATCATAATGGTGCTAGATTGTAGGTGAGTGCTGTTTTGTTTGGAATTGTTTATCCCTGGAGCAGGTTCAGTGCAAGGAAAGAACAGATGGATAGTGGCAGAACAGGAAAGGTTATCATATACAATCTCATATCTAAAGTTTTACCCTTTATCTAAAATACTTCTGGATTCTTTCAATAATTCAGTAATGAGCACCTAATAAATGTTTATTGTATTAATTCTCTTACAGAACTTGTGAGTTCAAGGAGTTGCCTTTATGGTCATTTTACAGATTTGCTAAGGCTGTCTTACAAACCTGCATGCTATGAAACTCCTGGTGCCGGAGTGAATCTAAAAATACTTGTGTTAGTGGCCACTGTGCTTTGGGTTGTGATGTCTTCACTGTTGGAGGTCTGTGCTATGAATAAGACTGCGGTTAAGGAAAAAAGGAAATGAGAAATATTCTTTTTTGAGAGAGATTACTTCTTGTTTATAATGCAGCCACATACACAGTCATGCTGATGGAGTAAGGAGATGCTATGCCCGATGCTTTATACCGTGAGGCTGTGGCCTAAATACTATGCTCAGGATCACACAGAAAATATGTGTCCGTACAGAAATTAATCAAGACTTCAAGTTAGGCTACATGCTAAGTCATCCTTTAGGTTTGAGCTTCAACTAGGTAATTTCAAATTAATTTCTTGCAGGTTTTGTTCAGATTTACTGCTTCGCTTTCCTATTCTAATAATGTGTCCTACAGTTTCCCCTTTGAGAAAGAGGCTAGATGGAGTAACTTTGATTCCTTCATGAGGGCACAGCTAACGTTGTGGGAACCCTAAAATGCATTTTATTGCCAAAGTTTCTTCATAGGTGCTGTTATGTATAATCTTCAAGGCTGGATAGTTTGGTGAAGGTAGTCTTTATATTATTTCCTTCCTTTTTTTCCAAACTCATATCTTAAACTGTTGCCTAAATTTGGTCTATTTGCCTTTTTTTTTTATGCTTGTAAACACCTTAAGGGATTTCTATAAGGTATTTGTTTTGATAGAGTGAAGTACACATACAGAAATACAATATAAACAGACCTAATGAAAATTCTGTTTGATCCACCACTAATTGTCATTCTTGGCTGTTCTACAAGGCAGCAGAAGCCCTGTTTTCTGCTCTGGTTTTCATCCTGAATCATTTTAACTAACAGCAAAGATGCAACTGTTTGGCTCTATCTTGGTTTTAAACATGTTTATTCTTATTAAAGTAAATTGAAATTGTTTACTGGGCACAAAACCAAAAACCATAGAGTGTTTTGTTTACTAGAGGAGTCACATTAAGATACAAAACTTCTTGATGTATTTTTCAAATCTGTCTTGACATAAATTATTCATGCTTAGGCAAAAAAAAAAAGGGTTATCTCAAGCCTAAAACATCAGTATTAATTTAGGATGTGCTTCTATGACAGAAAAAGTGTTTACTGTCAATTAGTATTTATTGTAGAAAAGCTTGGAGAACGTCACTCCCCAGTAAGTAGTCCCAGTCAGCAAAGCTGCTTTGGATAGCTGCTATACCTAGGCAAGTGTCTGCTGTCAGGTTATGTCTCCCCTGTCAGATGAAGAGATGTCTGTTATATCAAAGGTGGGTTATGCGCTGACTGACCTGTTAGGGGAGACGTGACATAGTTCTATGGAGTAAATGAGGTGTTGCTAGCTACAGACTTAGATATACAGTTGATAGAGAGCTACTTTATTGTAAAAACGTCTTCATTGTCTCCATCAACACTGTGCAGCAAAACAGGCAGAGCTTATTGGTGGTCCTCCTCTGAGGCTTTCACACCACCGTTCTGCAGTGATACCGCATCTCTGAGACTTACTGAGCACAGATACCGGTAGCACTGCACCGAGAGTGGCTTGACAACATCATTTGGCGTCAGGCGTGCAGGTGGAGGCAGGGATCAGAGTAGGAGTCTCAAGAGAGATGTAGATTAAATTCTAAGCAGATGGATTTTTATCTGAGATTATTTAATTGGAAGCAATTATAATAGAAGCGATAAACTTGCTGTGAAGTGAGGTAAAGCTCCATTTAGGGAGCATTTCAGCATTTTGAAGTTGCAACTATGATGCTGTATGTCGGAGTAATGCTGAAGTTTTGCATTTGCTTCTTCTGAAAGGTGGGTCCCATCAATGAAGTTGACTTTTAATTTCTCACATTCAGTCATTTCTTTTGTTATCTTCTCTGAGAGTAAAACCTTACTGCAGGTGTAAACATTGCCTAAAGACACGAAAATACCTTTGAAAAGGCTGAGTGAAACTATAAACTCAACAAAATTCTAAGATATAATTTTAGTGTGTACCATGTAATATTAAAGCTGCCCTGGATGTTCTGTCCAAAAAGTTTAAATTATAAAGTAAGTAGTACCTACTAGCAAGTTAAAACCATGTAGAGTATAATTTGAATTACCATTTATATTAAACAATTTATCAAATTGAGATTTCATAAAGCTTATTATGTTTATAAATTACAGCATTTATAGCTTTATGATATCAATTATCTTTAATTTTTGGTACATTTTGTGTCATTTAAGTTGACTAAATTAAGAGATTATGGGGAAAAACTTTTTTAATCTTGAGATTTTAACTACTTTATTCTAAACCATTCACCTTTGAAATTGTGCAATTTTGCTGTTTCAATTACTTTATGCTTTGGGTCGCTGTGAGAATGATTAGAAAGTGATGACAACTTTAATTGCATTACCGTTAAGCGCAATGATTCGCCATATCCTCATAACATTTTGATTCAGGCAAATGCCTACTGAATCCAGAGTGACATAAATGGATGGGTTGGTCCCTATATGTGTATTGCTAAGTGTGCATATTCTGCATTGTAAATGTGGAAATAGATTCTAGACGAATGGATTTTCATCTGGAATCCATCTATTTTCATTGGCAACAAAAAATCCCACTAGAAGTGAGACACCGAAGTAAGTTCTTCAGCTGGAAACAAAATAGAAGAGGTGGTGGGGTTTTTTTCTCTCCTTCAGGCACTCATTCTAAGATTTGATCCTTATTTTGTTTTCCACCTTAGCAAAACCCTACACCTTCAGACCTGGAAATGTCACTGCTACAAATACATAATCATGGAGAAAAACAGGAAGGAAAATTTTGTATTTTTTTTTTTTACCATCTGAATTACAGTGTCATGGCTCTATTTTGAAACTTGCTGAGTAGCGTGTTTTGCTAAGAGCAAATATTTAAATTATAGACCAGAATCTGTTGCTTTATTATCATAACCTAATAGATGGATCAACATGTTATTATTTTTAATGTGGGCAGTAGAGAGAAGAGGAAAAGAAATATTTCAACTTTGTGAAATCCACGTTCATCCAGAATGGGAAGCAGCTACTTCTCTCACTCTATTGGAAATGATGCTAGATTAGCATGATAATATGGTAAAGTTAATAGTAGCAGCACACCAGACCTATGTTTTGTATTATCATTGCAAGACTCCCAGTTAAAAAGCAGCACAAATCGTTGTAGTGACTGCATTTCTTGAAAATGAAGAGAGAAAAACCCTTGAAGCAAAAAATAGGAAAGGCATGGTGGTTACTTCAATTTGCTGCCCTTTCAACCACACATTTAGCTGAAACCAAAAATGCATATTTAATAGAATTGTGAGCACAGAAAGGAAAATATAATTACTGGTATGAAGTACAGCTGTCACAGGCATATGTATTTTAGAAAACTGCTGCTTATTATGTAGCATTGAAAGGATTATTTTATTAAAGAACTTTTTCCTGCATAACTGTTACATTTCTCATCATTTCCTCTGATCATTTTGGAAAGGTAAATGAATACTATCGATCTGACATTATAGATGGAAAAAATGACAGTATGTATACACTTCACGATAGAGTATTGAGGCTGCCATTTTGACAGTAAGTGCTGTGAGGATTTTTAAATATATATATAAAAATATACATGTTTGTGTAAATGTTGTGTGGTAGTAACAGGCACTGTACAGTTAAAAGAAAAGAAGCATGTTAATTCACTTACAGAGGAACATTCAGTCCTTCGTTCTTAATACTGTGTTGTAGGGTTTTTGTAGGAAAGTTCAGCAGGGGACCTCAGGAAGTCTGTAGTTTAACCTCCTGCTCAGGGTAGGGTCAGTTCTGAGGTCAGGCTGTTGCTCAGGGCTTTATCCAGTCAGGTATTGAAAGCCTTCAATGATGGATACTGTGCAGCCTCACTGGGCAACCTTTTCCAAAACCAGACAGTACTTACAGCAAATAAATTTGCTCTAAATCTCATATGGACTGCACTTGAGAGCAGTGATACATGTAGCACTCTGCATTTGAGCTTGACATTTCTTGTTGTTCCCATCCCCTAAATCAGCAGTAAGTTCAAATCTTTCTTCATCCTTCTAACGTGGTCCAGATAAATTGCTGCAGTGCAGTTCTGTGGGTGTAACATCTGTAGTGGTGCCTGCCCAAAGAAACTTATGGCAGTGCAGCAGCAGCTTCCTGCTTAGGAGGTTTCCTTTCCTGCCTTTTTTTATTCTTCTGGAAATATGAATCAATGCATAACTTTTAAACAGATTGTAGAGTGAGCAAGACCAGAAGTCTCACTTTGCTTGAACTGCCTGTGGCTGAGTACCACAAATCCAGTGAGTTTGTTGGTGAGATTTGTGGTGTGGGAAAACACATAGACTTTTTCAGTACTAAATTTCAGCATTTAAGTACTTTTGATATCCTTGGGAACATCAGGTTTTTTCTTCTTAAGGGAGAAATAATTATCCTAATGTCAGATGTTATTACTCTGTTCATTATTGTTTAACCAGAAATGCAGTTCACAATACTTTATTGAACACCACTGGCGCTTTTTTTTCAGCTATAGCTGAGAGCAGGAATATTTGCTATCTTTGTACTAGGGTATGTTTGTATTTTACATTGAAAGACAAGAAGACAAAGATTGTGGCTAAATTTCAGAGGAAAGGCAGCATGTGAAATGTGTGTTTCCTCAGATTTCTGCAGGATTACACTAACTGCCTGTAATGGGGCCATATTTTCAAATCACTCTTCTATTTTCAAAATTTTGTCTGTCACTCGGTTAACTTCTTCAAAGAACAGGTATAGTGGCATGCTGTCTTCAAGGCTGGGAGTGTGAGAAGTGGGAAAACTGTCTGGTGGAAGTTTGTTTACAATTATCGCTGAAGAATAATTAGGTACTTTTTGACTCTTGTCATTTGTCTTATTGGGTAAACTGTACATTGGAAAGAAGCTAGCCACTTATAAACTTTCCCAGCTATGTAACTTCATAAAGTACAGCACTTCATCAAAGCCGATCCATTAACCCTCTGACTGGTACTCTTCTCTTGGCTTTGATTGCAGCACCACACAGAAGCACCGAGCCCGTCATTGCTACCCCCATCAGCTTTACCGTTAGATGTATTAAACAACGCCGTTGCTGGATTTAGTACTGTGGAAGAACTTATCCGGTACCTTGAACCAGATCGGTGGCAACTGGATTTGGAAGATCTGTACAGGCCAACGTGGCAACTTCTTGGAAAGGCATATATTCATGGGAGGAAATCAAGAGGTAAATTAGTCTTCTGTCTGGCCTGGCAGCTTTCTATGGGTGTGTATTCTTAACAAAGAAACAGCAATTGAGAGCAGTCTTCATCTTGAATTTTGGTTCCAAGAAAGGAATATGTTAGAAATACAGCCAAGATCATTGCTGTTAACTATTCTCACCATTTATATTATCTGAGAAAGGACAATAACTAAACTCGAAACTTAAAGGAATTTAGCAGTGTGAAGTAGCAAAAGGGAAAAACCAAATCAAAGCAGACCAGTTTTCTGTAGGGAACCTGGGATATCTTTATTTCCACGAACTAGCAGGGCATCTTGGCTGGGTGACATAATCTAACATTGTGGGTTTCTTTTTTTATGGAAGGCAAAAACTTATTTTTTGTTTGGGATGGGTAATTACTTATGCTTACGGTATCATGGGAACAGTTGGGAATGATTGGTTTATTTCCTTAGAATTGTTCTGGTCTCTACACTGTATGAATTGCGACCAATTAGCTAAATGTTTCTCTTCTGTGATACCTCATGAAATCCCTGTGCCTGTGTCCAGTTTGATCACACAGTTGTCAGCTTAATCAGACGTAAAGTAGATGATGTATTTCAAGACTTGTGGAGCTATTTCTCATTCAGCAAGTCATTTTCTTCCATCTACATTTGACATTCATGAATTTTGTACCGCATATCATCCAGATGCTGCCCACTATTTCATGTTTATGAATTCCATGTGGATGGATAACATACAGGCAATACCTCCTTCCTTGCCCACCATACAGCATGAAAATGAAAACATATGAGCATAGCTGAATATCAACAACACAACGTATGTTGACAAATGTAAAATTATCATCTGATAAGAAAAGGGAGGAAGTGAAAACTTTAATAACACATATTTAAGTTTTTGACAGCTAATTCTTGGATCAGAGCCTAAAAATCAACCCTTCTACCCTACCTGTATTGTGCTACATCTATGCACACAGCAATTAAATTTAAGAGTCAAAGAGCAGGAAATCTCTTTAAAAGCTTTCAGCAGTGGACCATGCCTTTCAGATAGTTCTTTAACACTTTCCTAATTAAAGAGATTCAGTATTTACCAGATGTATGCTATAAGCATACAGTAAGTGGGAGAAAAACAAAATGTAATTTGTGAAACCTTACATAAACTAAAATGCAGGTGTTGGATAACATCTATATAGACAAAAGCAACTCCCTGCAAGACATATCTTAGAAAGAAATTATCTGAGTAAATCTTTTAAAGACTTCTAATTAGATGCCAAAATAGATTTTTTTCCCACTAAATAAACATATCACAGTATTGCCACATTTATCTTTAAGAGACCACCCTCAGACTGCATTACCGAGCGTGTAATGTAATAGCCTGAGGTGGAAAATACGTCCAGTTGAGATGACATAGTATTAACTGTTAGGTCTATTCAATAGGTAGGGAAAGCAAACCTTATTCTCCTTTTCTTTTTTCCTTCCTTTCTTTCTTCTTTTTTTAATGTTATTCCTTCTAGTAGGATGTTTGCTGTATTAAAAAACCTTTTTAAGAAATGTTTGAGAGAAGTGCATGCTGTAAAATGTTTGGTTTTTTCAAACTCTTTGATCCTATAATTAGATCAGTTTTATTTTTGCAGTACTTCAGTGTAAAAGCTAAATTACTGTCCTGCTTTCATAGAC
The DNA here is from genome assembly GCA_013399095.1 of Psophia crepitans. Lineage (NCBI taxonomy): Eukaryota > Metazoa > Chordata > Aves > Gruiformes > Psophiidae > Psophia > Psophia crepitans. The sequence continues at coordinate 1,022,427 of VWZZ01007484.1, read as the reverse complement.
AAACATCAGTTTACATCTAGATTAAATGAAAATGTAATTAAAAGTGTATGTTACTTTATGTAAAGAAGAGCATTGTCCTCTACTCCTACTTAATAATTCATATGAAAAAGACTATATTTAGACAGCCTAAATTCCACAGAACTTTTGTGTCTGATGTTTTCTCTGGATAAAATGCTTCCAAAAACTTCTAGCCAGGAAAGAAGAAACAAGAAGTTCAGAGGCTTTGATGTCTAAATATAGTCCTAAATTCTTTTATAATATTAAACATACTTAATAATAAAATATATTTTAGTGTGCAAAAAAATTATCCCATTGCTTCCCACAGAAATCTATGCATAATCATGAGACCATATTCTGAAGCCTGCTTAAAAAGAGTCACAATCCAACCATAGTCCTTAGTACATGTTTTTATTGTCTAGTTATGTGACTTTTTTTTAACTCCTTGTTTGAGGTTTTGTAACAGCCCTGTCCTATTGTAGGAGTCAGTAAGAAACGCTCTGAGGAACATCTCCAAGGTGCTTGGGAATGAAAACCATCCTGCTGCTATCTGTGCCTGCACACAAGTGCCCCAACCAGAATTTTAATTTGTTTCATTGACTTTGAGAGCAGTATCCAGCTGGAAAAATGTTTTGGGGAAGAGAGTTCCCTGTGGTACTCGATACACGTCCCGGAAGATGCCAGACAGTTGCATTGTCAATTGCAGGACACTGTTGCTTTCAGGCTGCTGTAAACATGGATTACTTCAGTTGTCAGTGCCAGTGAAGGCAAAGTAAAATAGACTTTACTGCAGACCTACCTGCATCTACATTTTTTCTCCCTTTCTTTCCTTCTCCCCTTATTTTTATTTTAGTGTTTCCCATTCATGTGCTACTGCAGAGCCTTCCATTCCTCCTGAGCTAGTGCTAGACAAAAGAACCTTGACTGTTGTGTCAAACATGAGACATGAGTGGAAGCCAAGTTGAAGGAGTGTTTAAATGTTCACATTATAACAGGTACTGTAACTCAGTGCACTTGGGAAATCCACATAACCTTTTATTGTGGTTAAGTAAACACTTTTAAGGGAATATATACAGTCTCTCATCTAGCTTCGTGCCCACAGTGTGTTAAAATAAATTTTGGACAGACAGATACCCTTTGAAAAAATAACAGCTTCATTCACACACTTCAAAGAAGTGATTATATAAGCACTAGATAAATTTGCCACAGACCTTTTAATGCAATTGAATTACATAAGGTAGGGCAAGGGTTCATTGTGAGGTACAATAGCAATATACCTTAGTACATTGTAAAGCATGAAAACCAAACATGACATTTTTCATCTCTCCTGAAGCCTGTTATAACAGTAAGGCACACTAAAAAGATATCTGCTAAGACCTGATTGCATGTTCTTCCACAGAACCCTTTTAAAATTTGGGCCTTCGGGTCTGAGGGGTTCTGTTCAAATTCATTGTAATTTTGTGACAAAATGTGTAATGTACATACTGCTCATTTTAGTCCACTGCCCTTTTCTCTATGTTATAACTGCAGCTAGTACTGGGAAATGGATGTGTTCCTCTGCTGCTGCCAGTAGGCAGGAGGTAATGGAGAAGCACAATGCCGTGCAGGCATCTCTCTCCCACTGGTCGGTGGGATTGCTGGAAGAGGCATCAGTGCCCAGCTTCTTTTTTTGATTTCTCATGGTGAAGGACTGAGCAGCAATTGTGTTAGGACACATAAGCTTAACTTCTTGAAATGCACTGTACCAAGCATGTCAGTCTCTGTAGAAATCTACCAGTAGAAAGTGTTAGCAGAACTAGCATTTCTCTCCCTGTGCTTTAGGCATCTTATCCTCATTCAGAAAGTTCACTTACTATATGCTTTCAAACATAGCAGGAGAAAGAAGTACTCCATTCCTATCCACAGTCCTTGATTAATGGAGGTAGACATGTCCCTCTCTAAATGAGTCAGCCTAGAGCTATTAGCTGATCAGAAGAGCTTAAATCGTTTCTAATTTCTCACAGTGAATCTCTCCCCCGGAAGTTTTGTCTCTCTTTTCCTCTGCTCTCTTCTCAGCTTTCTCCAAGGAATGCTTTTGCAGTGTGGGAGGCGGGCTGGCATCCTATCAGTAACTTTATTGGAGTTTTTACACACTCCTCCCTTTTAAAAATCAGATTGTTTATTTAGGAGCCTGTGTTAAGCTGATAGTGATGGAATGAAGTGCCCCAGCTTGGCATTCGCTGTAAGCGCGAGCAGAGAAAAGGCTTCAGTGTGTTTAACCAACCTCTCAAAACAATAAACTCTTACTTATGGATGCCAGTATATGGATATGGTCTGCAAAAGAAATGTTTGAAGAAACATGAAATGAAATTGCTACCCAAAGATCTGCTCCTGGGACATTTCTACTAGAGAAATGCAGCTTCTAAATTCTCATTATTTCTTGCATGCTTAAATAGAACTGAGAGGCATTATCTTGCCTTGATAGGCTGAATTTCTCATTTGTGACCTCTAGAGACTCTACATAGTCAGTAGAGGGGGGAAAAAAGGTCTTTCTCTAGAGGGCGAAGCAGATCAGGAACATATTTTTGCTTAATTTTATATCTTTTTATTTACAAACTGCTAGCAATAACTGTAAAGTACTTGTCAAGTAATATCAATGCACTGGGATATTTTTTACCCTAGTTTCTTCTTGATGTAGCTCAAAACCAGTTGGTTTAAAGCTCTTTGCTGCTTTGTTCAAGACCTCTGTTTCGGTCATCTCAGCAGCCATATTATCATAAGGTTTTCTTTTTCTTTTTGTCTTTTTTACCAGATAGAGTGCCCTCATGAAGTAGACCTTACTTTTGTTCCTAATGATGGTAGGTTTGCAGAGAAACAGTTCAGACAAATTTGATCCCAGATCTTGATCATTATAGTCTGGCTTTTCTGAAATAAATTAAACTACATTGCTTTTCATCAAAGATGTATTAATTTTCTCACCAATCCCACTTTTTTCAGTCTTAACCACCTCTTTCAAGGCCTGTTATTTCTTGTCTATGCAGCCAAGGAGAACCTAAAGGAGCTTACCCTGTTTCGTATCTTTTCGTGAGCTTGCTGTTCCACCATTGGCATAGCAAAACTTTAGTACAATACAGTGGAACAAGTTTATAAGGAAACTGAGGCCAAATATTAATATCTTTAACTTGCACTTCAAGTTAGGTGCTTACAAGGAGGAGCTCTATTTATACATATAATATAAAACACATGAAGTGAAAATGAAACCTAGAGAAGCGACAAATATATGCTGCTATGAAGGAGGAGGGGAAAACGGAGACTTACATACATAGATACTCAGACTTGTGCATTTATTTGTTGTCTGTACAACATTCACTGATGATGGCACAACTTCTTGAAGTTCTTAGTCCAGAGAAGTAAGTTCCTCTTAGTAGACATAAATGGTTTTATTCTTTCTTACATTTATGTCACCCTTGCAAAGAAGCAGTAATTGAAATTTTAGCAGGGAAGAAGTTTGAAAGCTTTATGCAAACGAATTAAAAATGTGTTCGGAGGTTTGCCGGGTTCTTAATTCCTCTGTGTGTTTCTCCAATCAAAAATGAATATAGAATAGCAACACTAGAGCTCAAAGTATGAGCGTGGACAAAGGGAACTTCATTAGGGTTGATTTGATAAAACATTTATTGGAACCTAGTAGCCTAAGCTTGCTTTGTTTAAGTTGAACCAACTTTGGTGAATATTTCTATACAACGGTCATTCCATTTAGGTTTCATGGTATTCATACAACTGCAGTATATCACAGTTGTGTGCTGGACCTGTACCACGTGCACAAAAATGAATTTTCCTCAAGGATTTTGCACTGCTGATATTGGCTTACCACCAGTGAATTTGGATTAAGAATCAGAAAAGCACCAGTTTGTTTGTCTTTTTGCAGTGGTGGATCTCAACCTCCTAAAGGAGGAGGTGCGGCTGTATAGTTGTACTCCTCGCAACTTCTCAGTGTCGCTGAGGGAGGAGCTGAAGCGAACTGACACCATCTTCTGGCCATTGTGTCTTCTGGTTAAACGTTGTGGTGGTAACTGTGCCTGTTGTCATCAGAGCTGCAATGAGTGCCAATGTGTACCAACAAAAGTCACCAAAAAATACCATGAGGTAGGCGCTTTTTTTACATTTGCATGTTTGGAAATACTGAAAGCCAATTACGGAATTTATTTACACTATAGGAATGCACCAACATTAATATTTAAAATTTGTATGCATTGCACTGGTAGTAAATATTTTTTTACCATTTTAATGAGGTGTTACATAAAAAAATGCAGTATCTTTCTTGTTAAAATACTTTGCTGTGGAACTATTAAGTCATTCCTGAGGTATTTGTTTCCTGGTCATTTCCACATCACAACCACACCTCCTGGTTCAGCTTTCTCAAGTGGTAGATGTGAACTTTATGAAGAAATAGATACCTGTCCATTTCAATTGTTACAAACCTATAGCTAAAATTATTTATTACAGAATTATCTAATAATTCCATTGGGTAAACTATACTATTAGCCTTTAAATAAAATTCAGTAGGAATATGAAACTGCAAGACTCTTATTTGATAAAAGCAAGTATCTGTTCAACATGTTTTAATTGATTTTGTAAAGGGCTTGAGGTAAAAGCAAAAATAATAATTAGTGGATGGAATAATTGAAGAAATTCACCTCAGGAAAGCCTATTTCTTTTAATACGCTTCCTGTCATCCGGTGTGTTTCCAGTACAACCTAGCTCATAGTCTAGGTGTGTGATAAAGCACTTGCTGTTTTCTTGATGCTTGGCTGCTTCTCCTTCAGGTTCTTCAGCTGAAGCCAAGGATTGGCGTCCGGGGATTGCATAAATCATTGACAGATGTACCCTTGGAACACCATGAGGAGTGTGACTGTGTGTGCAAAGGGAATACTGAAGGATAAACGTGATTTAATTGTGCTGTTTTCTTTCAAAGCACATTCAATCAATGGCTGATTCTGTTATGGGGCTTGTGCATTATCTCCTTCTGTAATCTCAGTTGTTTGCTTTGGGGATCTTCCATCTTCAAGATTTACAGTGAGCTCTAAAAAGAGGAGAAGCAAAACTGGGATTATATGTTGTGTGACAGCTCTGTTTGGAGGCCCAGTGAAAGGATGGGAGAAAGGCATCAATGAGGGATTTAAAATATATGTATTGTTTTTGTCCCCCACAATTTTCTTGACAATACATGGATTTATAATTTAGGAGTAAAAATAAAGTTAGAAGGCTCACATCATGGAGACTTGATCCTGCTGGCTGTCTCATTTCTACAGCTCCAGTACATCTGGCCTCTGGTTGAAAACACCTGAAATCTTTCTTTCTGTGTTCAACTACTCCTATGTACTCTAAACCGAAGCGTTCCCTGTTGCATAAACTTGGGGTAAAACACAAACAGACTGTCTTGTTCTGAATTAAACTTAATTTGTCTAATGCTGGTAGGAAGGACTGGATTTTCTAGCAGAGCCCTGCCTTTTAGAAAGAAGACTGGACAATAACGTGAGCTAAGGAAGCAAACATTGAAAAGAACAGCGCCTTTATTCTTACTACTATGGCTGTTGATTTTCTGTTTCTTTGTTATTTTTTATTGTGTACATTTTTATACTCTCCTTTTGACAATATAACTATTTGCTTTTCTAAACTTGTTAAATATATCTATTTTTACCAAAGGTATTTAATATTCTTTTTTTATTACAGCCTAGATCAACTATTTTTTAGTTTTGTGAGACTTTAAAGCCAGATTTATACAGTTGGAGGAACAGAGTTGTGGTTACAAAGTGAAAGGAGCACGATCTATTTGCAGTTTGTTGCTTCACAGTGAAAAAATACATTTTTTTACCTGGATGCACAGTAGTAATAAACAGAGATGTGTGGATGAAGCTCTAAGCTTGCTAGCTCCGTGACACTGAAAATATGAAAGACAGACGTTACTGTAAGTGGTTTCAGACGCTAACTTTAAAAATACCCTCTCTCCGTACTGGCCTTTGTTCAGGTAGAAAAGAAATGAGCATAGATAGCTGCATTCTGGCTTGTTTAACTCTTTAATTTCTTTAAAGTAGGATGAACTACAATGTAAAAGCAGCAGCTCAGTGGCTTGTAGCCTCCATGATGCATCATGATCATGGGAAGGCAGCCTTGTTAATGTCGAAGTGTATGGTTTTCCGTTGATGGTTATAGCTGTTTAAGTACTGTTCACTCACAGGATCGTAACACTCAAGTACAGTTTGATGAACTATGGATTTGTTCTTTTGTATGTTATGTCCTTTAACCAATACACTTATCCCACCCTATGCAAATTGAAAAGGAAGCAGTAAAGTATTTTGCTTGTAAAATGCTTTAACATTATGCCTAGTTTATTTTTTTGACTATTGGATTTGCAGATTGTAATGAATCACCAAATAAAGTAATAATGCTAATTTTGGGAGAATAAATGTTTCTGTGTGGTTGCATATCTGTATCTGTTCAATATACAATAATAGGAAAAGCTGAGAGTGATTTTCTATTTACCAGTTTGAAAGTCAGTTATGAAAACAAGAGTCTTCTGTTACCAAGACTGCCACTTGCTTTATTAATTCTGCTTTACTGTAAATCCACAAGAAGGGAAAAAAAAAAAAAGAAAAAGATAGTATTTGTGTAAACATTCAAAATGTTCAAAATTGTGTGGATATGAAGCCATCAAATTAAAATAACATCTTCTGTTATTGTTTCCATCATGAAAATGAATTCTGATAAAAACAGGGAGGTTTCTGCAAATTGGTATGGCTTTCTGATATCAGTTCTGGAAAATTCTTAGGTGGCTTCTGATTCTGTCTTAGCTGGTCTGTTGTGCCCATCCTCAACCTCTGTTGTAAATGTGGCATATCCAATCTGAACATTAACCTTGTGTCAGAATGCAGAATTGTGGTCACGAAGAAACCTGGTTTACTTGAATTTTGAGTCTTTGACCAGAATAAAGAGTGTTTTGCAGGGATGTTGAGGATTATTTTTTTTTTTTGCATTAATCTTGTCCCTTTTGTGTGATTTGAAGAGCTTTTGAAAAGCAAGTTGAGATAAAAGCAGAAATCATAGTCTTTGGCATCATAATTGAACAGAAGAATTGAAACATGTAATTCCGTTACAGAAATTTCAGCTGCAGGAGATGCCAGGAGGTCTCATCCTCTCTGTAGACTTGCTAGGGGGAAAAGGCACAAAGTGCATTTTGGGATAGATATTTGGTGACAGCAGAGGAATGGGGAGTTTCTGGAACGAAGCAAGGTATGGAGGGTAATGGTTTCCAAAAGTCACAAGTATTTCTTCTGTTGACCCCTTCTGGCTTTGGCTCACTTTCTTCCTTGCCAATTTCTTGCACTGGTTTCCTTCCCAATTGTTTGCTAATGACCCACATTTGAACTCATCCCTTTGCTCTTTACACCCCTCTTCACAGTGCAGTCTCTGTAATCTGATCCAAAATCACCATCCCTCCTGTTTGCCATCCCCTTGCTGAACATTAAGCTAATTCCCTCCTCCTTGGCTCCGTACTGAAGCTGTCTTCTCACTTCCACTGCCTGACTTTGTTTTTCCACCTCCCCTCAGAAGTTCAGGGGATTTATCACTCCACCTCTTCCCTATCTTACAGAGCATGGATGGGATCAGTTGTTTTAAAGAACGAAAGATACCAACCAAGCAAAGCAATGAAGCGTGCAGTTTTCCTGCTTTGTGCTATGTCCTCTGTCCCGCTGGGTAGAGCGGCTGCCCACCGGCAGCAGAAAACTTCTGCTGGTGGTATGGTGGGACGCACCTGTCCTGCATCCTGCCTGGTTGTGCAGCAGGCTTGGGCTGGAGATCCTGCCGAGTTTGTCATGGTCTTTGCATCCAGAAGAGTCTTTTGATGTTTCAAAGATGTCCTGACAAAACAGGTGAGCTGCTGTCACAACAATAAATCACTCTGGTGACAACCTGTTGGGCAGAAAGGGTGAGGTGAGGTAAAAGATGTGAGATGAGTTGAAGGCACGTGAGGGGCCACAGGTGAGCTGGGCCAGGCCAGGCCTCTTGGGGGGAAATACAGCAGAAAAGGACAAGAGAGAAACGGTGCTGATGATGGTCTCCTAATGTGCCGACAGCTCCTAATTTGCTGACAGCCCCCCTACGATGAGGCCTGTAACTCCCCGACACCTTCCTCCCGTGAGAAGTTTTGCCAGCCCCGGGCGGAGGGCTGTCCTCAGCAGGCGGAAGGGTTGAGACAGGGAAATGCACGGCTCTGGGTGTAGTTGGGATGCCTTGAACGTTGATGGTATTTGGTCTTAAGCTTTGAAAAATATACTTGAGATAAATCTTCAGAATTGCACATAAGAAATGTACTAACTATGGTAAGTACAGTCGTAGCATAAAGGGATTATTTCACACCACATTTACAGAAACAATTGCCTAACTCTCTCTCCTAATTTGCTTTAAATCCCCCTGTTAGGAGGTTTTAATTTCTCCCTTTGAAGATTTTCTTACCCCAAAATGAAGTTTTTCAGTCAGGTGTTTCTGAGGAGCCCTAACTCCTTGTGGCCTCGAGGTGAGTCGAGGCTTGTTATACCCACAGTTATACGCAGCAATCAGGAAACGCTTCTCTGAGAGGTTTGTTTCATCATTATTATTATTAATGTTCTGTTGTTTCTAAGAAAAAAGTGTGGTAAAAACTAACTGAAGATACTGATCATGAATTACTAACAAGCAAACAACAGTGCCTTTCATAGTTACAGGTCATTGCAGCTGAATGCCAAGGATGCCGTATGTGTAGAGAAAGATTGACAAAAGTGGGTAGAAAATCCATGATTTTCGATGTACAATAGAAGTTGCAAGCTTTGATCTTACATCTTTGTGGAGGTTGTTTTTTTTTAAATTGTTGCTGTCTATTTTAAGCTATGAGTTGCTGAACTGCATTAATGTAAGGATCCGTGTTTGGGGATAAACAGGGAAATGACTGTTTCCAGTGGGCCTAAGCAGCGGAAACAACTGAGTGGAATAAAGTAGCTCCTGTAAAAAGACAAAATCCAAATAGCGTACGTTGCATTTTGTAGGTTTTACAGTATTCCCAATAAATGGCTTCGGCTACAAGTAATTCTTTTCCCCCAGAGGAATAGGTGGGGAGCTGCTGACTGATGGTGAGCCTTGTTTTTATGGATTCTGTAGATGTTCACATTCCTGGAACCCTCCTGTCAGCCGTGGCCAGCATGGGAGTGCTGTGGAGCTGCACCAAAACTTTAGTCACCAAGGGCGTTAACTGTAGATCCTTGGCTCTTAAACTCTTTTAAATTTCCTTGCCCTTTGTCTGCCTGGTTGCAGAGACTCACAGCTCCTTTTCAGCAGAAGAGGAGAAAAAAAATTTTGGGTGATACAACAATGTGTGGAGGGGAAAGACAGAACCACAAAGCTACCTTATTTCATAGCTACTGCATCAGCTAATGTAAGCTGTTTCCCTATTTCGTTTCTAATGGAGGGTTGTGTTGAAACTCTTATAAATTTGCAATTCAGATACTAGCTGCTTAAATAGTCTCATTTTGATTGCACCAAACTCTGGATATAAAAATTAGAAACATTTACTTTTTGTTTGACTTCTGCAGATGCAGCAGTAGTGCTACTGTTAAAAGCTCTCTCATAAAGTCTCATGCAGAGATGCTAAAAGAATCATGATTGCACAATTTTCATTCAAACCAAGTTCTGAAGATAAGTAGACTAACTTTTCTGATGCTGCTTGTGATATGATATGATATTTAACTAGTTTTAAACTAGCTTGAGTAAGTTTGCTCTTCATATCATTTTTGCATGGGATATTTTATCAGACCACTTGCCTTTCAAAGTCCTTTCATGTACCTTTTAAACAAGAACAGTGGTGTGGTTTGTCTGCCAAAAGTACAGAGTGAAAATACGGCTACTTTTTTTCTGCATAGATTGGATAAAGCTTTTTAGAGAAGACAGTTTGCCTATTTCCTCACTGGAACTCCCCTAGATTGTTCAAAGAAAAATAATTTTACAGCTCACTCATGGGAGAAGGAGGACAGCTTCTTTGAAAGTGTGATTCAGAGCACATAAGCTAAATTCCTGCTCTGAATCTTGTTCTGTGTCAGTCTTCATTGAGCTCATCTGTCTTTAAGCTTAGAGTCAAAGTGTGGTCCTCCCAGTTGAGGTGAGTCTGTTAGATGCATGAGGTTAATCAATGGAAATACCCTATTTACAGGCCTGTTTTCTGAGCAAAATGTCTCTTTCTCAAAGAAGGGTCTCAAGAAGTTCTACAGCTTGGAATGGTTTTCCATATAGCTGATTCGGCTAGCTTTTGTTTTGCCTAGTGAAGTAAAAGGAGAAGTGCCTGTTCAACTCAAGCCCATGCTGCCTTCCTCAGATTCTGCAGCGCTGAGGAGAGATTCAAGCTGTCTTGGTTCTGATGTCTCTTCTGTTGAGACTGAATGACAAATCACATAGCTCTTAGTAAACTTGCTTTTCTTTCACTGTGCAGAACCCTGATAGTTAACGAGGCTGACAAGAAAACTTGAAATCTGTCTCACTTTGTCCTGCTTCAGTCATATCCATGGAGTGTGCCTTATGATCTCAGATAGCACCTACATGAACCTCATTTAAGAGAGAAGGCCTATGAAGGCCATGCATGACATTTACGTTTTTTTTTCTGAAGAGCGGCATCTCACCGAAATCAGTACATTTAGCAACTTTTTTAATTGAAGGACTGTAAAATTAACTGCACCACTTTGCTTAAAAGGCTTCATTTAGAGACTGATGAGAAGAAAAGCATATCTAAGCTTTGATTTCATTCTTGTCAGGTTTTTCCACAATTTCAGAAGAGGGTCTGCTTTTCACCCTCACAAATTGCTTTTCATTTTGTATCCTTTTGCCAGAAGTTGAGTAATTTTCCCCAAAAACAGTAAAATAAACACGTAACTCTCTATGTCCTCGGGTGTTAAAAGCCTGGACATCCTGATTCTTTCTGCCTTCAGGATGACATCTCTTTTATTGTGACTAATATACTCTTCAGTGAGAAGTAGGTGACCTGTGTACCGTATAGCATCTTATACTTGCACCTTAAAGATGTTAAGCAGACTTTTGATATAGCTATAGTGAGGAGGTGCTAGGCAGAAATTGTCTTTTTGGGGGGCTTCATGTTGTTGTGAAGTCATAGCAGGCTCTTAATTGCTGAAGGGTGTATGGAATTTAAATGCACAAAATTCCACCACGGTTCTCCAGAAAGGATACAGCCCATATGCAAAGCCTCAAATATAAGTTTGTTCACCTATTACCCACTTAGTTACTTTTCATGTCTCATGTTGAAGACATTGAAAGACAATATGTGTCTATCTGAGCTGTAAGAAAGCTTCTTCATCCAGAGGCTTAAGCAACTAGACCTCTGATTCATTCAGTAAACCGTAACAGGAGTTTGATTCCGTGTTGTGTAGTTAAATCTCAGAGGTTCAGCACAAGTTTCTGTTACAGGCAGAGACAATCACCTCTTGGTTGTAGGGGTAGGATGAGAGGGCATCCTTCCTTGGCTGTTTTATGGCATTTGGCTCTTTGGGGAGCAGTCTGTGAGATACGATCTGCATGTGATCCTCAGTACAGGCTGGTTTCCAATTAGAAAGCTGGTTATTGATTATAGAGAATTAGGAGTCTGTGAATATGAAAACAAGTGAAAGTCTTGCGTTAGACCCGATGCTCATCTAGTTCAGTGTTCTTGTCTCTATTCATGGCAATGTTTGATGTTTATGAAAGGATACACGTACACTATGCTTTCCAAATTCCACAAATCAGTATTTAGCCATAGTTTGAATTACAGGCTTTAAGATCAGCAGCAGCAGCTGTAAAACAGAGCACATTTAAACAAATGAATTTATCTTCTGTATGATGTGATCAGAGAGTGTTGAAATTCAGCACAGGCCACGCCTAGCAGAGAGATGATTATTGTGTCATAAGGTTGGTTTCCTTTGACACATATGACCTGAAAGTGTTCCAAAGGGGTAGATTAGCTGATTCACTACCAAAAAGGCAGGGGGATAACCATAGAATCGTTCAGGTTGGAAAAGATCTTTAAGATCATCAAGTCCAACTGTTAACCTAGCACCGTCAAGTCCACCACTAAACCACGTTGCTAAGCACCACATCTACAAGTCTCTTAGATACCTCCAGGGATGGTGACTCCACCAACTCCCTGGGCAGCCTGTTCCAATGCTTGACAGTCCTTTTGGTAAAGAAATTTTTCCTCATATCCAAACTAAATTGGTCCTGGCACAACTTGTGGCCATTTCCTCTTATCCCATCACTTGTTCTTTGGGAGAAGAGACTGCCACCCACCTGGCTAGAACCTCCTTTCAGTTGCAGAGAGCAATAAAGTCTCCCCTCAGCCTCCTTTTCTTCAGACTAAATAACCCTAGTTCCCTCAGTCGATCCTCATAAGACTTGTGCTCCAGATTCTTCAACAGCTTCACTGCTTTTCTTTGGCCACACTGCAGCACCTCAGTGTCTTCCTTGTAGTGAGAGATCCAAAACTGAAACCAGCACTCAAGGCTCACCAGTGCTGAGGACAGGGGGATGATCACCTCCCTACTCCTGCTGGCCACACTATTCCTGGTGCAAGCGAGGATGCTTTTGGCCTTCTTGGTCACCTGGGCACACTGCTGGCTCATTCAGCTGGATGTCAACCAACATCCCCAGGTCCTTTTCTACTGGGAAGCTTTACAGCCTCTCTTCCCCAAGCCTGTACCATTGCATGAGGTTGTTGTGACCCAAGTGCAGGAACCAGCACTTGGCTTTGTTAAACCTCATATTATTGATCCAGACTGACCAGATCTCTTTGTAGAGCCTTCCTACGCTCAAGCAGATCAACACTTCCGCTCAGCTTGGTGTCATCTACAAACCGACTGAGGGTGCACAGGCAGTGAAGTGGATTGAAAACTGGGTGAACATTCAGGCCCAGAGAGTGGTGGTCAGTGGAACAAACTCGAGTTGGAGACCAGTAATTAGCAGTGTAACCCCAGGTTCAATAGTGGGCCCAATCCTGTTCAACATCTTCATTAATGATTTGAGTGTTGGGGCAGAGTGAGCGTACCCTTGGCAAGTTTGCTGATGACACAAAAGTGGGAGGAGTGGCTGGTATACCGGAGGGTTGTGCTGCCATCCAGAGGGACCTTGACAGGCTGGAGAAAGGGGTTGACAGGAACCGCATGAAATTCAGCAAGGGGAAGTGTGAAGTCCTGCACCTGAGAAACAACAACCCTAGGCACCATTACATACTGGGAGCGACCCAGGTGGAAAGTAGCTTAGCAGAAAAGGACCTGGGGGTCCTGGTGGACATTGAGTTGAAAAAGAGCCAGCAATGTGTGCCTGTGTCAGAGAAGGTGAATGGTGTCCTGGGCCACATTAGGAGGCGTCGTGCCAGCAGGTTAAAGGAGGTGAGCCTTTCTCTCTACTCAGCATTGGTGAGACCACACCTGGAGTGCTGTGTTCAGTTCTGGGCTTCCCAATACAAAAGAGACATGGACATACTGGAGAGAGTGCAGCAAAAGTCTATTAAGTTGATTAATCCCTCTTATGAGGAGGACCTGAGAGCTGGGACTGTTCAGCCTAGAGAAGGCTCAGGTGGGATCTCATCAATGTTTACAAACACCTGAATGGAAAGTGGAAAGAGGATGGAGTCAGTCTTGTTTCAGTGGTGCCCAGTGACAGTACCAGAGACAAAAGCAGGAGGTTCCTTCTGAACACAAGGGAGCACTTGCTTACTGTGAGGGTGACTAAGCACTGGAATGGGTTTTCCAGAGAGAGTGTGGAGTCTCCCTCCTTGCAGATATTCAAAAGCTATCTGGACATTGGCCCTGTGCAACTGGCTCTAGGTGGCTCAGCTTGAGCAGAGGCCTTCGACCAGAGGATTTCCAGCAGTCCTTCCAACCTCAGCCATTCTGTGGTTAGCACACATACAGTTTCCACCAACATTAAATCTACATCGTAACACTGAAATATTCAAATCATCATAGAACTAAGGATTCCTTATGCCATAAAGGATATACCTAAGTGTCAAATTGCCTCATAATGTTTACAATCTGATAGATGATAGATTCTTTTACTTCATTTTCTCCCAGAGTAGGCTTCTAAGGGTTCATATCAGTTTTGTTAATCATTACTTTCAAGTTAAAAACTGAAGATAAGGATGTGAAATAATCGTATGTTATGTGATAGGAAGAGGCCTATGTCTAGGCCAATATCCTGTGTGAAATCACACCTTTATTTTTCAAGTAAGATCAAGTTTCTTGTATAAGTGATAGCCTTTGAACTCTTACCAAATATCTTACCTAATAGTCCTGTTACATTTCAGTTTAGCTTTACACAGAGCATAAGAACATAGCCATTTTTCTCTCAAACTTGTTAACGGTTCTTTGCCCTGACAAAAGCTACCTCGTAAGTGCAAATAGAGATCAGGAGTTGCTAATCATTTAGGAAATGACATCAGAGAAATTTTATGGCATGTTGTCCAGAGGCAGCAATGCCAGGAATGGTGCCACACAGGATGATGATAACCACCAGGTCACAGATATCCCAGTATGTAAATACCCACAGGATGCAGGGTTGGGGACCAGTACCCTTGGGAGTTCACTGCGGAAAGGATCCACTTCTTTAAAGACCGATTTGTCCTTGTTAGTCCATCTGAGAGAATATGTAAAGGCAAAAGAAATCGTCCTAATCTCTTCCTGGAAAAGAAGGAATGAAGAGCAAGTTAAACTATCCTGATACTTATAAATCATTTTTGCCCCATGGGAATGTGAAACAACAAATAGAGTATTTATTTAAGCAATGCTGCAGTTCCCCTTACCCATGCTCCAGGGTGGCATTTGAATCAGTAAGGGCAGCATTCTTTCCAGTCTGAAAGCAGTGAACAAGATCCTCTATATAAATAATTTACTCTATAAAGTATCTGCATTAACATATCACTGCTATACTAACCACTCGATTATGTCAAACCGCTTTGTGTGGTGGGGTAAAATTGTTGCCTTAAATGCGGTAGCTTAGTTTTCAACTATTTTAAGCAGTCTTAATGGATTTTAGAATTTTGGCTGCCCTTGTAGTCTCTTTGAAAGTCACTCTGAGTGATGGCTGCAGTGAAAAATTTGTTCTCTGTGACCTGTGGGACAGTTTTAAGCAGTGAGGTCATGAAAGCACTCTTATTTAAATGCAAGAGAAGAGGCCAGGCACAGATTTATTTTTAAGTTTCAGGAAAACGACTAGAGAAATCACTCTCAATTGGCAGAAAGGGGACTCTCATTTCTCAGCAAGGATTATTTTGTCTCTTAAAACTTAAATTTCCTCCCCTCTCCTAGGAAAATGTAAGAAGATTAAAATAAGGATCGTATAATCTACTATTTAGCTTTATTCCCTTTCATATATTCCTTTTGTATGCGTCCTTCTGCAACACAAGCAGTGAATCTGGACTGCCTGAGCCTATGCATTTTCTCCCTGCCTTCAAGCTGTTCTAATAAGCCCCAGAAAGTAGAAACGCTCAGCCTTTTAGGATGTTTCAGATCAGGGTCAGTGTAGTTAAACAATAGAATTAGTAAGCAAAAGAAAAGTAGTTAGATTGTGCAAATAAAAAAGCTCAGAACCTCTACAGATGAAAAGATGAAAGGAACCTAGCACCTCTTGGGAGCCAGTGGACTGTAGGTATAACTTTACTAGTCTTTGAGCAAAAGGAAAATGAGGGCAGGAAAATATCTTTGAAAATGGACCTGGGCGTGGGAAGTCTGAAGAAACTAAGCACAAGGTGAAAGGTGGTGTTTACAAAGGAAGATAGCCATGTTTGGGCACTGGTGACGTTCACTGATTGGGGAGCTCTGAAGGGCTTGGGTGTGTCTCTCATTTGCAGGCAGATGAGCCGAGTTTTACACTACTCTGAGTCTGCCTGGCAACGTAAGATGCTAAATGCAAGTGTGGCAGAGACCTTCCTGTTAATGGGCACCTTGGCTCTGGCAGGCTGAAGGAGGCTCACCTGTGCCTATAGGAGCACGGACTGGCTTTGCCCGGCTATGCCCTCCTGGACAGAGAGGATCTTGGCAGAGATCTTGGCACTGTACTGTGCCACCAAAATGCACTATCTTGTGTGATGCTTTTTGGGGGGTATTATGAGGTATGTTCAGAGACCTGCCAGGAAGGCAACTGCTTTTGGAGTTGGATAACAAAGTTTGTAGCTCAGAGATATCAGTCAGTGAGTTTGGGCTATGGAGAAAGACTGTGGAGGGGAAAGTGACAGCCTGAAAGTGCCACTCCATCCATGAAGCAGTGGATGGTTATTTCCATCCTAAAGAAATGCAGTAGTGAAGTTACTGCCACCTGGATACTTGAAAATACTTAATTTTGTCATGTTATGCGAGGTTCTGACTCTGGATTTATATAGTGGGATTACAGACAACATTTATTTGAATTTTGGTTGCAGCACCTGGCTCTTTGACTAAGTAAACTAAAAAGTGAACTTTTCCACAGTTATAGCAATATTGTTTGATCCATGGGTCTTGTCACTGATGCTGTTATGGGGGAGACGGTAGAGAGGGTTCATGATGTCGATAAGCATAAAGCTTTCACAGTCTCTGAGCAGAAACATTTTGTCCTGTGTGAGCAGATTTACTTTGGAGAGAGTAAGCTGTAATTCTTGGGAGACTTGGCCAACATTTTGTTTCTTTGGCTTGAAAAGCTATGTATTGGGTACCTGAATTGCAGCGAGGAAAAAAGGAACAGCTTTTGTAGAAGATTCAAGCTGACTGTGGAATGTGCATTTAATAGATTAAAAGGAGACATGCATTGTGTTTAAATCCAGTGGACCAAATACTCCCAATTTGTGTTGTGTTTTGCCTGTTATCTGCAAAGCATAGAGGAAAACATTGCAAGGTGGATCAGGGGTTTGGAGAGGCTGTCTGCTGTTTTCTGAAAAGCCATTCAAGAGTGTAATGACAGAGCTGGTTGTGGTTGCACATGGCTGAGGGAGACTTCAAGAGATGGAGCATTTGCTTAAAACATATAATATTAATAAAAAATTAGGATCAGACTTGTGACATAAGTTTACTGTGACTTAAGCAACAGGCTAATATTTAGATAGAAACAAAAAAAATACTGAATATTATTTCCTAATTCTTCTAGCATGTCTTCTTCAGCTCCAGTCTCATACTATTTATTTCAGCAAATCCTAAACCTCTGCAGCTGGAGTGAGCTACTGAAATTTCCGTTTATGTGACATGAGTACTTTGAGACTCAAGTCTAGCAAGTGGGAAATTAATTTTCAGAAAAACCACCAACTAGCTTGGGAACATCTCTTAGCAATCTTCTCTCACTGTGCGATCACGAATATCTTTACATTGAAAGTTTAGTCGTCTCTTTGTTGTGCTAAGTTCCTTGGTGTTCCCTTAGCCTATTGTGCTTGATTTCATTTTTACTGTGGGTGTAGTATTTTCAGTAATCAGAGACATTATATTTAATTTCCTTCTGTTTTAAACTACTTCTTTTTATCGGTGCTCCAGTAAAGTTGTTTACCAGAGGTACATACTGTGAAGTACATTTTCCTGATTTTTCCATGGGTGAAATAAATTGCTTCATGTGGGAAGAACAGGAAAATAATGTGATGTATTCATTCTGCAAGAGATCTTTAAAATTATTTTTTTATTTATTGTGGACTATTCAGCTTTTTACCTAAAGTTGGAAAACTTTTTGACTTATGCATTAATTTCGGGGGGGGGGGGGTTTGGTTTTTTGTTTTGGTTTTCTTTTTTGCCTAATACCTTTGTCCTGTTAGGAGACACTAAAAGAGAACTTCAGACCACTTGCAAGTGTGTTGACTGTCAGTTTAGTCGTATCAGCCATATGAATATGGATTCATCCCCCACAAGAGCAAACACAAACAGATCCTCTTTACTGCTGGGTTAGGCATAACGGCACACTGGAGAACTGCTGAGGGAAAGGCTGTGTGTGGTGCGGTGCTGCCTGACCCATGCACCTCTTCACCTCTGGTGCATGACACCGCTGAAGCAAAGTGGAATTTTAGTGCTGTTACCATGTGCTCCTTCAGTATGGAAGAGCTGGGCTGGAGACTGATCTCCATTTTTAATGCTTTTGTTGTCCCTTTATATTGACATTTTCCCTAATGTGCAGATATCCAGATCATCTTATTTACTTCTGTTTTTAAGAAGTGGATGCGGTCCCATCAAACAGCCTGTCAGCTGCTCAGTTTCCCACATGGTCTTCTGTGGATGTGTCTGCACACTGTTTAGAGCAGGAGTGCATTTCTGAAGCAGGAATCCATGTAAATACCTAAACATACAGATTGTGTACAGCAGATCACACTGTTTACATTGTGCTACACCTGTATGACTCCTTCACAAATGTATGTGCACAAAAGATGGAAGACTGTCAATATGAATATTTGTTGAAAAGAGCTCCTTTTAATGGTAATCTTTTCTTACTAGTATGAAAAAGGAAGAATTGTCCAAATGGATGCTAGTCTTTGCTTAATGTACTCTCTGTCAGGGTTGCAGTTAGATTATTATGAGCTCCAAGTGATTTTAAAATTAATTATTCTTTGATGATAGAGGCCTATTCAAAACTAAAATGTCTTGTGATGTTCCAAAAACACCTTTAATGAACCAACAGATAAATAGATTAAACAGCAGTGAATGTCCCTTTCAGTTTACATGGGAAATCTCCTCCTTTTTTTCAGGAGGACCAGAACATTAAGGATTTCATGCATTACAACAAAGCAGAGAAATTGAGACTGTGGTTCCAAACTACAGATTCTGTGCTATTGTAAGCAAAGACTATGCATCCAGGCTTAACAAAATAACATCGTCTCCCCTTCCTTCAAGATAGTAACGTATCAGACTAGAAATCAGCGTTATCCTCCTGGCTCTGCCACTGATGCCTATCGCTGAAAAAATCACTTTCCCTTTCTTAATTTACCCTGTTGGATGTAGGTGATGGCACCTTCTTTTTACAAGGCACTTTGAATTCTGAATATGGAACACAAAATGCTATTTTAAATACAACTTTATTTGTCCTAAGACAGTTTGGATTAATATTATGTAGCTGAACCCAGGGGTACACAGAATGAAAAAGGAATGGAATTGCAGAAGCTTTTGGCATGTAATTGCATTGCCACATAAGGGGAGGACCGTGGTTCACCCAGGTAATTATCCCACGAGTGCTGGGATGATGCATGCAGCATTCATGATGTTAAAACTTGTGCTTTCTCGCAGTAACCCAGGCACACATTAAATCAGAAACGTAATACTTTGTTGTTTTGGCTGGTTTTTTTAAACACATCTTCACTAGTGCAACTTCCTTCTCAAATCAGCAGGACTAGTCTTATGCCATTTAAAGCTTACAACGGATTCCACAATTTGTGTTTTGTCTGTGTCTGCATTGCTTTAGAGACAATCTGGATTGGGTTTTACAGAGTGAATGACCTGAAAAGTCAGGACTTCACTCATCTTTCAGTGGTTGTGTCTTCCTTGCAGTTGTTTCTTGCCACCTATAGCTTGAAGCATAATGAGGAAATAATTTTGCTATCTATGAATTATTTGCATATTTAAGAGTTAATGGGATTGAAATGAGTTTTTTATTATTATGAGCATCTGGTCATTGCTCATAATCCTGATAGAAGCCAGGTCAGACGCCTTTTCTCCACTTTACCATGTATTTGATATATTAGCAATCCATGTTCAATATTTCAATTTCAATAGCAGTCATTTTAATTTTTGGCTGAATTTGCTAACGGCATTTATTTATGGTTTTAAGGACTGTTTTTGAAGTAACTGAGAGAGTGTTATATTTTTTAGGCGTCTTTATAGACATGACAAATGCTTTCTCTAATGTGAAATGTCTTACAGTATCCAAATGCTATTCTGAATATCTTTTCCTTCTTTCTCACTCCTCATCTTGCTAGAAATCCCAATATATCCTCCTTTTGGCAGCTACAAATTCTTACTTATCAGTAAGAACATAAAATTTGATGCTGATCATCTAAATTGGTGTAATTAAAAAAAGGCTTCAAACTACACTGAGTTTAAATATAAGATGAAATTGGCACTGGGTTATTGAAAATCTCTGGGGACTAGTATTCATGTTTCAAAGTTAAAGTTGATACTTCTTTATATGTGCGTTTCCTTACTTGTGCATTGATAGACTAAACTTTGTTCATTTAATGTAAAAACATCTCTGGTTGCATGTTACCTTTCATATGAAATTAGCTGTCTTCCTACCATATATTCTTGTGTGTCATATACATATTTTTATTAATTTGTTATGCTGTCATTCCTATCATGTTGAATTTCATGAAAACAAAAAGCATATAAATATTAACAAATGAATGAGTGGTAAAGAGTGCAAGTTACACGGAAAGAAATGTCTCAAACACAGAAGGTTTCAGTGCTGTATATTTTACACTTCCACTCAGCGACAACAGGAAAGCTCCTCCCTACCCCCCTGTCTAATTACCACGGGCTTTATAGCTCTTACAGCACCTGGTTTCGTCTCTCCTTTCAAAGTTAGGATTTCTGAAGTAAATCTATTAATCCAGCAAATATTAACTCAAAAGCTTTGAAAGTTGCTTTGTTCCTGTGCAACATCAGATTTGCTGTTGTCTCAGTGAATAGGACACACGTAAGGTGGAACAGAGAAAGGATGGTACATCCGCTCTCATACCATTTATGCCATTTAATCAGCTTCTGCTTATGTATGAAGACTGTTTTCTGTGTCATCTCCCACACTAATTGTAGATTCTCATTTTGCAAACTGGAAACAAAACATAATTTTGTAACAGACATGGTTTGGGGAAAAAAAACCCAACAAACAAGCAACAAAAAACCCAACCTCGTCTTCTTCACAGAAAGAATCTGAGCGGTGGTGTGGTAAATTCTAAAAGCAAACAAAACAAACAAACCAACCCACCCCCCTCAAACTAGTGTTATATGTTTTAAAACTCACATGCACAGTTGCAAAAATAAACAGTTCAGTGATAAAGCAATAAGGTTATTTTCCCTCCCTCATCTTTTTAAATCAAGACCTTTGTTCCTTTAAAATCAGTAATATCACTGCAACAATGCTATGCTGTGAGACAATAATATTTTGACTTATTCAGAAATAAAGTGGGCCGTGCAGTATTTATAGAGACAAGTTACGAACTCTTAAAAACAAGATTTTATAATGGAAGTGTTGACACAAGCTTAATTCTGCTGGCATAATAAATTCCATTATAGTATTCATTATAGGAATTTCCAGTCCTTTTATAGACTATGGAGTCTCTGGAAAGCAAATGAAGTGAAGAATAACTAGACTATCACACAAACTCCTTACAGCAATTACTTCTTAAAAGTAGCATATGTTTTGAGAGTGTTACTTTTGTTTCCAGTAACCTCTTTTTCTCAGGAGACATTGTCTTACCATCCCCTCTCTTCCTTGTTTTGCCTTGAACTCGTTGTCGAGCAGACATATATAATGAAATTTTCTAGGTGATTTCACTAAGTTGCAAGAAAAATAGACATTCCAAGAACATTCAAGTGAGTCTGCTAAGTTAATATGGTACCAGTCACATATTTTTTATCCCTTGTTTGACTGATGAGACTCACATTTGTAGTAGGAGACAGGTGAAAGGTAAATTCCAAAGACTGAAGTGAACCAGACCACTTTCAGAAGTTGTTTAAGGCCACATCCACAGAAGGATTCACCATCAGGTCCCCAGTGTTAGTTACTTGACAATAGCCATGCATTTTGTGATAGGGCATGGTGGAAAAAGGCCAGTTCAGCCTGATTAAGCACCTAACTGGCCATATGATGTCAGTGCAGTCACTGGTTTGGGTCTTGAAACAGTGAAACTACATTAATGTGATACTATAGCTGAGCTTATGTGGCCAGACGTATGGCTTATTAACTTACATGGCTTATTAACTAGGAACGGGGCCATGCTGATATAGCTATATTGTTTTTGACTAAAGGCAGGTCATTCAACCAAATCTAAGAGCCTAGATCCCAGATCTTACTAAAAATGAATGGTGTCATGCTTCCTTATGTACCTGCTTCTCTGATGCTGCCCTAAATCCCCAGGCTAATGGCAAAAGCAGGCAGTGGCAACAGCATTCTGCTATGTCAGCTGAATCTATATTCCTGTTCAATTAAAGAAAAAACTCATGGGCTACAGGGCAAAACTAAACACAAGGACAATGCTGGTGACATTTAGCTAGGAAGATGTGAGCCTCCTGAATTTGGACCTTTGCCTTTAGCCTCTTGTGGAATCACTCTCTTCTCAAAGCAGTCTGTGCACCTCACAGCCATGCTACGCTGAGCCTCCTGAAGCGTGGAGGAGCCAGAGCCCTTTGGGAGAGAGGCACCGGAGTCTCTGCCACTGTGCATGTCCCACAGACCTCTGTATAGGCTGAGCCTAGGGTCTTTGTACCCAGTGGGTATGCTGGGTGATAGAATAGAATAGAATAGAATAGAATAGAATAGAATAGAATAGAATAGAATAGAATAGAATAGAATCATTAAGGTTGGAAGTGACCTCAAGGATCATCTAGTCCAACCATCCCCCCACCACCTATTACCCACTAAACCACGTCCCTAAGTACCATATCTAACCTTTCCTTAAGCACCCTCAGGGATGGTGACTCCAAGCTCTCCCTCGCGCCAGTAGGAAGCAAATTTCTTTTGTGTGGATTGCTCTCCTGTAATTAAGTACTGAAATTCTGCATAGTCTATGCATTTGGGAACCTGAATGCTCTTGTGAACTTGAGTCTTCAGTATGTCAAAATCTAAGGACATGCCTGAGACAGATGGAGTAGAAAGTTTTGAGCTGATCCCATTGAGCCACTTTAAACCTGGAAATGAAATTGCTGGGGCAAGCTGTGAGAAGACACTATAGCTGGTGGGAGATGTAGTTTGAGCACATTTGCATAGCGCTTCATGAGAGGTAACGAGTGCTGTCTCTCAACTGGCTGGCTCAGAAACAAGAAGTTGCGGCCTTGGATGCATTGCATCCAAGCCTCAGCTAGCAAATCTGTATGATGCTGTAGAGATTTGCTGTGTAAGTCTCTGTAGGCTTCGAAATCTTAGGCATATCCTAAAGTCTACTGACTTTAACTCAAATTAAGGGTGGGACTTCAGTATAACTTGATTTGTTTGAAGTTGTCTTTGTTTTGGAAAAGAATATCACTTTGATATAATGCTATTGTTAGGTTTTTGGGAAAAAAGATACAAAAACCTTCTCTGAATGGCACCTTTTGGTCTGTCTCACAAATGTGTGAGACCTGAACCATGTTTCTAATATTTTATTATTTTCTGATTCCAACAGAGGCAATCTGTGAGCCCTCTTTCTTGTGTCAGTCATGATGTACCACTTTGTTAAAGTGATTATTTGCGTTTTCACCCACAAAGAATTTCACTATAAGTAAAAGCAACTCCCATATATTAGCCCTGTCTACAGCTTTAACCCCTTGTGTTTTGAATCAGTCACTTGCTAGAAGTGACTGTTTCTTATATTGCCTGAAAGCAGAAAATCATAGAAGACATTCATTAACACGTCTTTTACTTGGCATTACAGGAAAGAGGCTTAACTGAATAATCTGATTTTCCCATATTTTTCTGTAGGTTCTTTTCAGCTGCCAGACCTGAGCAGATTAGAGGAGAAGCAATATTGCAAGGAAAGAAAGCCTGAATCCTCACAGAAAATGCGAAAAAAAGTCAGATGTCTCACAAATACTGGCAGAATGATCAAGGTGGACAGGTTTTATTATTCTTGTATGGTTATATAGTTATATTTTAAATTTCTGTTAAGAAACTATGCATTTAAGATGTATACTTCACAAAAACTCTAGCTCTAGCTCTTCTTCTGCAAGTATATGGTGTCCTTGAAGTAATTCAAGCATCCACCTGGAATCAGGTGGATCAGGTGGACAAGGTAAGCTGTTAGGACAGAAGAACTGTTTGGATGCTCTTTAATGGACCTAAGAGTATTTTGTGGCTGTGGTAACAACCCTATCAAAGTACTGATGTTAAATGCAACACTGGGTGACAGTGCAACAAGTTGTTGTCCTAAGGAAGTCCGTGGCAAGCTTCTCTCTTCAGTGGGAATTCTGTTTTTTTATGGCTGTTAAACAAGTAGGAGGGTTAAGTTTGTACAAAGAGGGGAGATGGGTGAAGTGTCCTTCCCTTTTCCGCTGCTTTTAATTCCCAGAGTTCCCATTTTAGCAGTTATTCCAAGAAATGACTCAGGGAGTATATCTGGGCTATAGATAACGTTCTTTTACACTTAGAATATGAGGAGATGGAAGAAGGACTACATGTTTAGATGATGACTGGCCTGACACTGGAGCTGTTCAAGCCTTCATTTCCAAGCTGTGAGACTTGGCTGAATTTAATTAGGGACAGACAGCTGACAATTTGTGAGTTGTACATGCAGGCCATCCTTAGCTCACTGAACAGCACTCGTATTTGTCCAACTTGGCAAATACCATATTCCTTTCACCATTCCATAGTACACATCCCTTGCCCATTTATGTGTGCAGACATATTAACTGAGCAATGAAAGTAGACTGTAAGTAATATGCATGTCAGGATAGCAGTAAAGAAATAATAACCAGCAGAACATCCAGCAAGTGTATTTCCATGGACATTTCTGCATGCTCCTTTTTTATCAACTGCTAATATTATAGTCCTGAAGTTTCAGGGAACATTGCTTAAGTATGTAGATTCTTGATCTAACAAGTGCTAAAGCCTGATGATCACACAGTATTTTAGATCAATGTATTCAGTTTATTAGTAAATACAGGGATATTATAACAGTACCCTTCAGGCTACTTAAGACCATGCCTCTTTGGAGACTGATTCATAGAATCATAGAATGAAACATAGAATCACAGAATGGTTTGAGCTGGAAGGGACCTCGAAGATCATCTAGTTCCAACCTCCCTGCCACGGGCAGGGACATCCTCCACTAGATCGGTTTGCTCAAAGCCCCATCCAACCTGGCTTTGGACATCTCCAGGGATGGGAGTCAATGGTGTGTCGTGTCATTGGTGTGTCTGAGTATTATACTGTCAGATTTGCTAAGACTGATTGCTCATCTGCCTATATTTTAGGAAGTTTATAGGTAATCAGAATAAAAGGATAAAATCTAGAAATGCAAACTATTTCAGGTAAAGAAAGCTCTCAGTGGAAAGTTCAGGAAAAACAGTAGTTCTTGAGAAATGTATTTTCTGTGACTAGGTGTTATAATCTTGATATGCACTGTGGTGCATATTTCACTGAACCACTTAAAGGGAAAAATAACACAGGAAGCTGAATAATGCATATGTCACATTCTCTTTCTGTTTACTTGTTTGCCTTTTTTGAAGAGAAAATCATGAGTTTAAGGTGACAGGAGAGATTGATGCCTTAAGGCAGCTGAGAGAGCTTAAACGACGGTAAAATATGTAGGATAAATTTTACACAGGTATATATTAATAATTGGTGTGATCAGTGAACACCTAGGATTTTTTAAGAGATGTTCAGTAGGTTAATAGCTGAATAGATTATTTAGGTAAGCATGCATGTGAACATGGATTGCAGAAATTTTTATCACTCATAATTTTATGTCCAAGGAAGTGAAATACCTTTTGTAAGGAATAACAATAGGCCAGTCCTGAAAATCATGCACAGAGTTTATGTTGTAATTGTGATCATGAAATAAAGGTTCTAGTATTTATATTTGATTTATTTACATTTAACATTTATTTACCTATTAATATATCTAATGTGTTTTTCTCTATTTAAAATTGAAAAGTTACTCAGAAGTAAGACATGGGACAAGTCTTAAGAGAAATGGAGGAATTTTTTTTTTCTAAAATGAGTCAATACTCATTCAATTATGTTGTGGAAAGATTAGAATTATTATAGACTTTGATCTGAAAACTCTATTTGCAAACAAGAATTTGATGAGAATTTATGATAGATCTTTTTCTTTTCTTCTTGCCCTTGTTTTTATCACTCCTTAGGAGAAATTACATTTAGAGAAGAGAAAAACCTAATTATAAGAGCTTCTAGCTTCAGGAGTGAAAAATGCTTTAACTGTTCTGAGTTATGATTAGATTCTGCTGCGCCTACGTGATAAATCAGAGCCATGCCAATGCTTTTTTCCTATCAAAGTGATGATACCAGAGACAACTGATTTCGTCTGACTGCAGTATTTCAATGTTCAACCCAGGCACTGAAAATCCCACCTACACCAAAGACTTAATAGAATATCTGACTCATTCATAACCACGAACAGCAGGCATTAAGATGCGAATACTTCCCCCACAGTTCTATTTACAGACTTGTGTCTGAGGAAATAGGGTGGAAAGCATGGGATCTGTACTGCAGTTTCTTCAATTTCTGTTCTAGAGAACATCAATATGTGATATAAGTAATTAGTGCCACACACGAATTACCATGTTCACGCTTGTGTGCTATTTCGTGCCCACCAATAGCATCAAATTAAGACTGAATGTTTGATTGTTGAAATAACAGTTCTTCACATCCTTTTAAGATGTGATGTGTCATCAGGTGAGTCATAAAATCCTTGTGTTTTTACATCTATTTTCTACATTCAAATTTATTAGAATTATTTGTGTCAGGACGGTAGTATTGTTATTTTCAAAGTCACTGAAATGAAGTTTATCTGTGACTGTATGTTGAGTTTTTTACGGTAGCTCATCCCTGTAACACATGAATATCTTGCACACAAAACTAATAGGAAAGTATTACATGGACCTTAAAATAATCCAGATACTTTTGACAGGTTGAGAACTCTACTGGTTATTTTTCGCTTTGTTTTCATAGAACAGGGAGGCAGGGTTGTCACAAGATGCTAATAAACGTAGTACTTGAATAGTGAGTGTCACTGATGTTGACAAGGATTTTTCAGGGAAGGCTGTGCAATCTTTTCTAAAGACAGGCTAGATCTACCTACTGTCCTCTGACAGGTTTTGCTTTGTCCACTGCACACAAGAGTATTGGTAATGGTGATAACAACAATGAATCCACCTTGATTTGTTGTACAGTATCCCTAGGGATCACAGTTCTAGTGCTTTACTAATATATTTATTTCTTTCTTCAATGATTCTGTAGCTGCTTATCCCAAGGTGGAAGAGAGTCAAAGCAGCCACTGACGTCAAACTTTTCAGGTCAGTTTTAAGTTCCTTATAAGGATTATGTATGGGTTTTGGTGAATCTCATTACATCGCTGAATTCTTGCAGCTCTGTTAGCTCTATAAAGCAATTATTCATGGAAGAATATATTTTCAAGGTTGTCTACTCTGTGTCTTTCTCGTCTGTATTCAGTCTGTATGCCAAATTATTGATGCTACAGTGGTAGCTGCCAAATACATCTTTTGTACCAAATGTTGGCTTTTTCTGTGTTTGTTAGTTACTAGCAAATTGTGAAGGAATGAAAACCTCTCATATGAGGTCTTTGCATTTTATGCAAAAATTCATAACAACTTTCCCTGCCATTTTGCTTCTGGTTTTGCTACCTGTGCCCCCTTTCCTGCCCCCAGCTCTCACCGCAGCATTGTAAAAGCTGCTCGGTGTGCCAGGACTGCTACCCATCTGTTGGTAACAGCCGGGGAGTATGGCATTTGGTCACCAGTCCTCTCCCCAGTGAATTTCTCCTAACGCTCAGTTCTGATCTGAGTTTCTTTAAGAACTTCACTGTCAGCAGCTCATTGTCACCAGCATGTTTCACGTATATGCCAAGAGCTTTCTCCTGCAAAAGCTTACAGATGGGCTCAGTTTAACATACGTGAGTAGTCCTGCTGTAGTAGGACTCTTATGTACATGAAGTGCCTGTATAAGCTTTTGAAGAAGATTACTTAAAAAATTATCTGAATGTACATATTTTTATACACAGCATTTTTGTTTGTAAGGATCGCTGCTGTGAGGGAGCTTAACTGACTCATGTTGCTTACTGGAAGATACCAAGACCCCTGTGTTACCTGTCTGCTCTTTCACATAGATCTTTGCCTTGTCCACCCATGCAGATAAGTGAGGTGTGCCTCCTTGCTGTTCCAGTGAGGTCTGCAAGGTGGATGAGCAGTGTTAAGAACTATTCTCAGGTCACACATACTGTGGACCTCGATGCCCACAGGATTGGGAGACTTCTAGGCAATTGCACCTATCCACCCTGTGTTAAAAAACTAGCATTCTGCTAATACACCTGATCAGCAACACTATCCTACCTGATGCCTGGTGTGGCCAGACAGTTTGCAAAAGGGAAAATATGAGTGCATTCTGTCCCATTATTTCCTGGGAACCAGTGGGATTTTGTTCAGGTTTAAATCTTTTCCAATTCTTTCCCTTAAAGAAGTTTTATAACCATTAACTTGTTCAAAGATAGTTTGGCTCATCTTCCAGTCAAACCCCTAATTGTTCCTTTTGCTTTGGGAAATAATGTAATGTCACCTAGCCACAGCCAAATACAGCTACTGTCTGCTCAAATACTAAGCAGAATGGATTGGATAAACTTGTCCAATTTACCATTTCTGCAGCAGAATATTCTTTCCAGGCCAGACATAGCAGCATTTTGTGATGAAAATGTGGCCAAGCATTGGTGACCCCTCATTCTGTCTTTGGGTCAGTAAGGTTGTCAAGGAAGTCCCTGTGGTTTGCTTGGTCTTATTGCAGATTGTGCTGTTAATGCATTTCTAAAAATACCTATTACTAGTGATGATGAAGAGCAAGAGCATAACTGTCCTCCAGTGCTTTCAAATATTCATCATACTCTTACACATCTGCTGAAACACATTCCCAGAAGCCTTTAATTTTAACACTTTATTGGCAGAAATCCATTTGTTGCCTCCTTTTTCTGCCCCTAACATCATTCCTTTAGTGCTTTTATGCATTTGTTCTTTATGTATAGCTAATAAGTGTCCACAAATGTTTTCAGACCTGACCTAAGGTGGCTCACTGCTAAAAAAAAAAAAAAAAAAAAAAAAAANAAAAAAAAAAAAAAGCTACAGATAACAAATTAGGATAAGTAAGGAGGAAAGAAAGAGGGAACCGACAGTAAGCCACTGTTACAGGCAGAGAAGCTGAAGCTGCTGCACCATGCAGTGTTACCAAGTCTCACTCAGAGCTGTTGCCGTTCATATTTCTCTTTGCTGGCAAACGAGCAATCCTCTCTTCACACTAGCTCTAATGTTTGTCCAGCCTTGTTTGGGACGTTTCAGTGCCTTAAGGCTATAGAAAACTAACCTGAAAAGCAGGGAGGGGAGAACAAAACCCTTTCATATAGCTTTTCATACTGAAATGGCTCGGCAAGGGTCAGAGCTGAGACAGGGAGCATGGAAGGAGTGAGACTCAGGCAGATCAGCTTTAGGAACCACTGCCTCAGGCAGAAAGGAGATTAGATAGCTTGTTCCTTATCAAGTCTGCGACAGAGCCAAGAGTGAATCAAAATCTGAATCCAAGCTCAGTGCCTAACACATAGAAATAACTCACCTCTTGATTTTTCCATTTAGTGTTCTTTTTCATCAACGGGTTTAACATATGAATACATAACTGTGCCCAAGAGAAGTATTTTATTTCTTTCTCTCTTTTGTTCTAATTTGTAAATAGCTTTGCGTACTCTTGTTTCTATTTGTGTATGTGCATATTGCAAAATTAGATTACAAATTAAGACAGGAATATATGTGTTCAAATGTAAAATGCAGTGTGTCAGTTTTCAAGCACACAAAAGAGAGCTTGGCTTTAGAGATATTTTTATAATGTTAGAAAAATAAGATAAAAATCTCTAATTAAAATGGTATAAGACCTGGATGTGTTTCAGTTTAAAAGGGCTATTTTTTGAATACAGAAAGCTTATGTTCAAATGCACATACAATTTTGTGTGGCCAAAGGGACAGAGGCACCAGATAAATGGTTATATATTGAAGGAAATATGTTATATAAAATACTCGTACTAAAGAAAATACTATCACTAGAAAGCTGATACTAAATGGCTATCTGGAGTGTTTAAAAAATGGAAGACTAGACTTCAAAAATATGATAATTGAAACAGGTCTTTTTTTTTGTAAAAATACAGACAAACATGTAAAAATAGAGTTGACATTTACTTGCAAAACAATGCAGAAAAATATTCCAAGTTAAGTGATTTGGAAGAAATGGCTTTGGATTATGTGGCTATCAGACTAATAAAAGGAGAGTACTAATTAGCATGCCAAATCTTTAATACCGTACCAATCCAATTCTCTACTTTGGTAATTCTTTATTGTAGCCATAGTAACAAAAGAAGGAAACTTAAGTCACCCAGGCATTTGCAGTTCCTTTTATTTTTCTTAAATAAGTCATCATTTCTCTATCTAAGAAGCTCTGTTTTCTATTCGTAGCACTTGTAATTATACTTTCCTACATTTAAATATGACAGAATATCATTAGGCATTAATTCATTCCTACCCAGCTCATCTAGATTTCAATTTAAAAGGCTTGGTTTTGCTTTCATTATTTTATGAAGAGGCCTTCAAAATAAACTGCAGTATTCAGAATTTAAATATATACATATAAAATGAAAGTACTTACCTAGAATAGAATAGTTATTTTGAGGGGTGTATTTTTTAGAAATAATTTAAAAGATGTTCATGCTAAAGCAAAAGGAAGTTAAAGGAGGTAGTGATTAGAAAGCTCCTCAGAAGGGAAATGTACATTTTTCTGTACTCCAGGAAATGTCTTAAAGCTTACAATCAATCATAGATCAATTCAGGTTGGAAAAGCCCCTGGATGCCTCTAGTCCAACCTGTTGCTCAAAGCACAGTCAGTCCTGAGGTCAGCCCAGGCTGCTCAGCACTTAATTCAGTTGGGTCCTGAAAGCCTCCAAGGCTGGAGACCACACAGTCTCTTTGGGTAGCCTGTTCCACTGATTGACTGCCCTCATAGAAAAAGAGTATTTTCCTGTTTCTGATGAGACCTCAACTGTCTCAGTTTATGTCTGTTGTTTCTCACCCTCTTGCCATGGACTGTTCTGGCTCTATTTTCTTGCTAAATTTCCCACAGACACGAGGGGTGTGTGTGGGACTGGGGGTGTGGGGGCTCTGTGTGTGTGTGTGTGTGTGCTGTTGAGTCCCTTCTCCCAGCTGAACAAGCCTCAGCCTCTCCTCACAAGACACCTGCCCAACTGCTTTAGCCCTCAACCATCTTGGCAGCCCTCACACTGAACTTGCTCCAGTTTAGCAATGTCTTCTCTTCCTGTTCAAGGGGCCCGAAACTGAACGCATATCCTAGATATGGGAATAGGGTCTAACAAGTGCTGAATAAAGGAATAGACAGTTCCCTTGCTGCAGTGTATGTTCCTGATGATACAGCCCCAAACACTGCTGCCGTTCATTACTGCCAGAGTGTGTTCAACTTTAGCTTATGGTCCACTAGGATCTTCTCTGCAGAGCTGCTCCACAGCCAGTCAGTCCCCAGCCTGTACCAGTGTGTTTCATTCATTCAGGGTGAAGAACTTTGCATTCATCTTTGCTTTGTTTTTTATGGTCCCTGTCACCTCATCCTTCCAGCCTGCCTAGGTGCTTTTGAATGGCAGCCATGCCTTCAAGTGGATTG
Organism: Psophia crepitans; assembly: GCA_013399095.1. Taxonomy (NCBI): domain Eukaryota; kingdom Metazoa; phylum Chordata; class Aves; order Gruiformes; family Psophiidae; genus Psophia; species Psophia crepitans. The sequence continues at coordinate 990,819 of VWZZ01007484.1, read as the reverse complement.
ACTACATGCACCAATTAGGTGTCACCTGAAAGTTCAGTGAAGGTGAACTCTAACCTCTTCTCCAGGTCACTGAAAAAGATAATAGACAAGGGATGTCCTAGACTAAACCCCTGACAAAATCATAACTGTCCTCCCGGTAGAGCATGCACCTTTAACCACCCACCCTTTGGCCCTCAGGGCCCAGATAGGTTTTCATCCATCCAATAGACCACTCACCCAGACCATCCGTAATGTTCCAACTCAGATACCAGGATGCTGTTGGAAAGAGTACTTCTAGATAATTTTTTTTTACCAGAATCCATATTTCTGAACCACTGAAAAAACTGTTCACTAAAGAATACTCCAATATTTTTAAGTCACAGATCTATAAATATTTACTGTGACAAAAGGTATTTCAGTTTTCTGCACATTGTATATAGTGCGGTTTGTTGATCTGGATACAGTAAATTACAGTTTTTTCTCTTTCTATCTAGCATATAGCAATGAGAGTGAGAAATACTCAGCAGAACTGTACTCAAAGAGCAGGTCATTATAGTTTAAAATTACCATAACAAATACATCATCTTCATATTGATCATAGTTGTATTGAGGATGATTTGTATCAAAATATATATATTTTGTTCCTATCATAGTCTGTGAACCTGTGTAGGTGCATAGAATAGAAGAGGTTGGAGAATGGCACTTTGGGAGATAATCTGAGCAGTTTTTGAGATTGGAGCCCTAAAGTATTTGATATGAGAGGAAGGATGGGTTTTCCAAGATGTAAAGAGACATCTCTCCCTCTTTTCTTCTGGATGGGTGGCATCCTTAACTGATTTGGTGCCAAGGATGCACAGAACTGTGTTCCTATTAGATTTTAGGAAACATCTCCATCCTTATCCAATTTTCTTTAACGCCACAGTTAAAGGCCCTTGTGGTTGTGACCCAGAGCCAGGCTGCAGCAAGTGGCCCAAGAATCAGGTTTCTCAGTGCAGACAAATAGATTTGGGTTGCTGGAGGCTGTTCATCCTGTTCATCCTGAGCCCCTTCTGCAATGTCCTTTTTTTAAAGCAGGTGACTGGAAACCTGGAAAATACCCTTTCCCTACCTTATCCCTCCACCCCCAAAAGAGCTGCTACGTACATATCTGAGTTGTGTAGGTTCAGCAGCATCCCACAAACAATGGAGAAAAAGCGCAAGAAGTGTTGCTACCCACTCTTCAGAGGTCCAAGCTCACCAGTCTCAGACTTCAATCACCCCAAATTTTTCGCTGCAGCAAGCCACAGTGAAATCCCCAGGAGACAGATTTCTGAACATTGGCCACACCTTCTTTAATATGTCTCTTATTCTCCTATTTTCACAAGTATTATCTGCATTTCCACCACTGTTTTCCTCTCAAAGCTTTTCTTGCTTTTCACATGATATATGTTGCTACTGAAATGGCTTTTATTTTCCAAAAACCCACTTCAATTGGGGGAGCATAGCATATCAAACCTGCCACTGATTATGTCAAAAAGAAGAAATGCAACATTACGTGAGAAATACAGGTATATTGATTTAAAAAATCCTCAGTTTGAGGTAAATATTTCTTTATATGAAAAGAGCCCTAAATATAAAGTCTCTTACTGGCAGCTTAAGAATTGTTTCAAAAGAAAAATTTCAATTTACACAACACATAAATATTTGTGTAGTTGTTTCTTTTTTAATGTAGAGAATCCATTATTCTTTCTTAACACCACTACCAATCTTACAATTTCCTTTCCTAGTAACCTTTCCAAATGTTGGGACTGACCATTTTCACAGTGAAGACCACATAAATACTTTCGCTGAGCCTTCTGCAGTGTTTCAGGCCTTCTGTAAATTGTTAGACCGAGTCTGTTTAGACTTTAGATTGTCTCTTAATTGTAGATATTTCTCCTTTTCCATTCTTTGCTCACTTCTGACAGGTTTTCTCTTGCTTACCACCATCTTTTAGTGTAATTGTGTAATTCTTTTCTCTGAGTTATTTAAAGTCATACAAAATTTTTCTGCCTAAAATTTTTCTGCCTAAAATTTTGAATTATTTTTACCAGGATAAATAAACTGAAGAAAGTCAAGAGAGGACAAATCTGAAAGAACAAAGTTACCTAATACTTGCTCTAAGGCTCAGTGTCCCAAAATGCAGCTTTTATAACTCCCTTAACTGGCCACATAACTTTGGAGCCACCTGAATTCTTTAGCTGTCATGCATTTTTCTGAGCCCTCAGAGTGTTGCCACACTGGCACAGCTTCTCAAACCGAGCAGGCTTAGCTGGAGCTGGGTTGGAGGGAGTGCAGAGTGAACCTGCAGCTGCCTTTAGCCACCCATTGCTGTAAAAACTCCAGTATTTCCTGAAGGCTTCAAATTCTTTTTTTCCTGGGCATCCCAGGACTAGCTTAGTGTGGAGTGGCCCAGCTGTAATTTACATTTAAGCCTAATTTGGATTCATAAGCAAAGCATTCCTCAGTCTGTTTCACCTGAGGGGCTCTATCCAGCTGGCATGCTCTTAGCATGACTAATGGCGCAGGCTGTGCATGAAGTGCGACAGCAGAAGGAGGGCATGGGAGTCCTCATTCACTCCTCCAACAGGGGTATTAGTAGGTGATTTGGAGAGCCCGGATTCGATCTCTGCCTGGCAGAAGAGGTTTATGCCCACCTTTCACCCCAACTTTCCACTTAAAAACTATTCTAATATGGCTTTCCTCTGTGAAACAGCTCTGCATTTGAAAGGAATATGTACTTATTTCCGGAGGAGGTGGGGAGGAGCTTGCGCAGAATTTGTGCTAGAATAGTCACGTTATTTTGGTGTCCGGGGGCGATTAGAGCTCTTGCCTGGGAAAAGAAGAAGGCTGACTTCTAGTCCTTGCTAGTGATTATTTAAAAGTTTTACCTGATGACTGATTAACAAAAAAATTCATGAACGTTAGCCTCCTGGCTGTTGTAAATCTCGACTGGGTACCTAATGCTACTCAGAGGTTAAAGAGGAAAGAGGTGTACCTGCCTTGGTAGGAAGTGCACTTGCCTGATTGCCCCTCTCTCCCCCACTCTCCCTCCCTCTAACAGGTCTTACATGTGTTTTTCTTTCTGAATTTAGACCCGGAGTTTAAGCTTCAGTCCTTGCATTCCCAAACTATACTGATACCAAAGAGCATAAAATGAGATTTGCCCTAAGGCACAGAACCCAGCACATGCATTTAAAAACTTTGTGTGCACACAACTGGCTATTACAGTGGTATTTGAGCAAAATGGATGTCATTATGCACATTTGACAGCAGTGTGTACAGAGCATGCAAAGAACAGGTCTTGTAGCTTGTATGTCTCGTTCAGAATGCAAAACATTGAGAGGAGAGGTTAAATCAAGACAATTTGGACACTTCAGAGTGTTTGCATGCCATTTGGTAGAATCATTTAAGACTTTTTAATGTGTTATTGAAAGGCAAAAGGCACTTAAATTGTTGATATGTGTATAAATTTTTGCTTAACAGAATGTTTGTGCTGTTTAGTTTTTCAAAATGTTTTTTAATAAATATTCTTATTTCCACACTGTGGTGGGTTGACCCTGACTGGAGTCCAGGTGCCCACCAGAGCTGCTCTCTCACTCCCCCTCCTCAAATGGACAGGAGAGAAAAGGTGTAATGCACAGCTCATAGGTCGAGATAAGGACAGGGAGAGATTGTTCACTAATTACCGTCCTGGGCAAAACAGACCAGACGCAGAGAGGAATTAATCTAATTTATTACCAAGCAAAACACAGAGCAGAGCAGTGAGAAATAAAATCAGATCTTAAACTACCTCCCCTCACCCCTCCCTTCTTCCTGGGCTTAATTTCACTCCTGATTTTCTCCCTGCTCCCTCCTGAGCGGCACAGGGAAACGGGGATGGGGGTTACTGTCAGTTGATTACATGTTGTTTCTGCCACTTCTTCCTCAGGGGGAGGACTCTTTCCCTGCTCCAACGTGGAGTCCCTCTCACGGAGACAGTCCTCCACGGACTGCTCCACTGTGAGTCTTTCCCACGGGCTGCAGTCCTTCAGGAACTGCTCCAGTGTGGGTCTCTCCCACAGGGCCAGACCTCCAGGAGCAAACTGCTCCAGCAGTCCCCCTGGGGCACAAGTCCTGCCAGCAAACCTGCTCCAGTGTAGGCTCCTCTCTCCATAGATCCACAGGTCCTGCCAGAAGCTTGGTCCAGCACGGGCTTCCCTCGGGATTACAGCCTCCTTCAGGTGTCTCCACCTGCTCTGGTGTGTGGTCCTCCATGGGCTGGAATCTCTACACACCATCACCCCTCCTCCATAGGTTGCAGGGGTACAGCCTGTCTCACCACAGTCTTCAGCACAGGCCACAGGGGAATCTCTGCTGTGGCACCTGGAGCATCTCCTCCCCCTCCTTCTTCACTGACCTTGGTGTCTGCAAAAGTTTTTTACATCTTCTCACTCCTGTCTCTGGCTGCAAAAGCTCCTGTGGTTGTTTTGTTGGGGTTTTTTGTTTGTTTGTTTGTTTGTGTTGGGTTTTTGGTGTGGTTTTTTTGTTTGTTTGGGGTTTTTTTGTTTGTGGTTTTTTTTTTTTCTCTTCTTAAATGTGTTATCCCAGAGGCGCTACCACTGTCGCTGATGGGCTCAGTCTTGGCCAGGAGCAGGTCTGCCTTGGAGCTGTCTATTAGACACAGGGGAAGCTGCTAGCAGCTACTTGCAGAAGCCACCACCCCTGTGGCTCCCCTGCTACCAAAACGTTGCCATGCAAACCCAAAACACACGTGCACTCAGTACATGGAAGGTAAAGAAGTGTCTCATCTTTATAACTTTCCCAGTATAAAACTTGAAGAAGTAGATATTACAAAGCAACTACATCAGAATAAAACTGTAGGGGTTAGAGTAGTGTTAATCTAGCTCTGTCAATAAGGGCTACCTCAAGGTATGCTTTACACTGCTCAGCATTATCTAATCTTTACGCCACTGACTTCAGGTATAGTTGGGATGGGTGTGTGATGGTTGACAGGCTATATAGCCCGTTGGCAAACTAAGGGCAGATTTTTGTGCTGTTTGTGCATGGCAAAGTCAGTATATGTTCTAGAATTTTAGTGTTGTGATGAGACAGCCATCAGAGACAGAGACAACATTTTAAAAAGAGACTTTTTTTGATCAAATTAGGACTACCCATGTGAAAAAAACATACAGGGTACCTGTAGGTTGTAACAGAGTAATTTAGCCAACAGGTTGTTTCTAATCAGGTTAAAGCAGAAAAGCTGTGAATTGTCAGGCAACTGAGGGGAGGATCAAGATGTTGAGAGATTAAGATTTATAACCAAAGCGTATTTTCCCAGATTTTGAAGGAACAGAGAGGTCCTTTTTTCACTTGTAACACCACTGTAAAAGTACCTAAGACAGTCCATTTACTAGATTATCTTGAGACTTCAGAAACTCGAAAGCGTGTTATATGGGAAGTGTAGTGCTGCATAAGCCCTCAGACATCAGCCAGCAAAATAAAAGGGAAATTTAATACCCCAATAGTATTAACATTGTATTTACAGCTGCTGCTGCTGCCCACATGAAAAAAATGTTTCCCAGGGGCTGAGATCAAAGATACTGCCACGGTGTGACATACTATGGGACTACACTATAATAATTTTACAGATTTAACAGATTGTTTCCAATGAAAATGTGTGTGATATAGACTGCAGGTGTTCATAAACAGAGAATGAGGGATCAAAATTCTTTTTTTTAAATACAGGTTAAATTTTAAATTAGCTGCTTGCTTCAGCTGTGCAACAGCCTCATGTTTGATTCTAGAAAAGTACCTCGTTTATCTATAATTTTCAAGGAGCACATATAATCCAAATATCCTAGAATTTTGGTGGGACCATGAATCCTGTGTAAATGCTAGCCTACTCTTTCATATTAAATCAATAGGTTGCTAGCAGTTTGTTGTCTGTATTTGCTATATTTTTTTTAAATTAGCTTTTGTAATGCTGTTAGATACCTTATACGAAAGGAAGTTTATATGCAAGTGGAAGGTTGAGGCAAAACCCCCCCAAAATTGTACTTTACAAAACGTCTTGGATGGAGGAAATTGGGTTTTCCCTTTGTTTTATTTTGCCACCCTGATTTAGATGAGGGAAGTATCATATCCAAAAGGACTTAGAAATGGCAGCAGGCTACTTGCCAGATGCTGTGGGTACGTCAGCAGAATGGTGCGCAGGCATTTAGCCTCCTGACTCTATTAATGTTAATGGGAGTCAGGCAGTTCAACCTCCATATACCATGCTCCAAACATATCCATTGAAGTCTGGCAAACAAGCCTTGAGGCTCCTTGTAAAAGTCTTTGAAACTGCTGCTTTTCTGTAAGATTTGTGATGAAAAACAAGCCAGAAAGCTGCCCACTATACAGAGATTTCCACGCAAAAGCTGTGCCAGAATACAGACGGGACTGATGGTTTGGCATAGTACTAAAATCAAAGCACTGTGGGGGAAAGAAGGGTGATAAGGGAAGTGCCTGCTTCCCATGGGCAACTGGCTGGCTTTCTAGATGCATCTTCAGGCAGGCATTTTGTTTATGCATTATATCAAAAGCTGCTGAAAAACACCTGAACCAGCCACCACAGTTCAGGTCCCCAGCCCTGACAAAGCACTGCTGATTTATTGTGGTGTTCTGGTCTGGTGCAAAGTGGCTGCACAGCCAGTTTATCTCTCTTCTGGGAGTGTGGAAAGATATTCATGTATTATAGAAGGCTGACCATAAAAATCTCCCTTTCAGCTCCTTTCTCACTAGGGAGAAGGAATGCATCCCTGCTGCTTCCAGTTATGTGGGGAGCAGGAACTGGGGGAGCTGCCCTTACAGCAACTATCAGCTGGTTACCCCTTGGAAGAGGAGACTCAGCCACATCTGGAAATAGGGCCCCAGGGAGCTCGTTCTTTGTGCCTTCTGCCATGTGTGGTCTTATCTATGATAAAGTCTGAAGGTAATATTTATTCCCACAGGATCACAGATGGTGCAAAAATGGTTTCTGGAATGCAAATAAGAGGGGGCAGAAAGCCAGCCTCCACTGCTTTCTTACTTGCACCGCTGTAAGTTTGAAACAACATTACTCCCATCATCTGAGCTACTCACTATGAAGCTCCTGGGAGAAAAGAATCAAGTTCATTCTTACTTCCAACAATACCTTAAATTCCTTGACTCTTCAAATGCGTAAGTGAAGATAGATGGTTCCAGGTTAAGCCAGTTTGCAGTTAACTCTCATGCATGCTCGGAATCACCAAGTTTTTAGCAGTGGCCTGTTTTTTCCCTTCCTATATTCCTGCAGGTGTGTGGTCCCCTGCAGGCTGGGCTGCCTTCCACAAGCCGTAAAACAACTTGAGGACTGCCCTGATTTAGGCTCTGTTTAAAGTCTGCCTTGACTGTAGTTATTGGCCAGAAGTGCAGCAGTGCAGGGTAGCCAAAAGCAGCCATATCACTACTAAGAATCAGCCCCCAAATTGCTTGATTTTAATCAGGTGCAGTGCAAGATATATCAGGTAACAGATTTCCTGTTAGGAAACCTTATTCAAATTTTTCGTGGTAGCATGGAAGGATATTTCACTGTTTACTTCTTTGTCTTCATTAACACAAAGTATCTTGCAGGGAAAATGTATGGCTGGATAATGGAAACCGAACTTCATGTTTTAGGCTATGGTGTGATACCTTCCGAGAAAGAGGTCTCTCCTCACATGCTGCCGGTGCCATTGCACAAGCAACCGCATTGTGCACAAGCGGTGTTGTGTGCGTGCTGAGACACAAGCCAGCAAGAGTGAGTTTACTAGACTTCTCACGTCACTCACTGACCACAACAGGGAGCTGGAGGATAGAGGAGAGCAAACGTGTAAAGGTCTGCGTGGCACACTATGCCCCTTGCCACTGTGGCAGGCCATGTTTCTACCTCTGCTGCCCTAACCTGCAGGATTTGCTAGTCTGTCACTCAAAACAATCTTTATTTGCTTCACCAGCAATTTTACTCCCTGGAGGAGTACCATCTGCTGCCACTCACTGTCTCCTGGAGTAAGCCACTGCCAGACTTTTACATGTAAATAGTGATTCTATTTTTAACTTTTTCATTTTTTCTTGAATAAACACAAAAATTGTAGTTTATATTTTTCTGCCACATCATGCTTTTTTCTGGCTCCTACGAGAAATGTGGTGAAATAGTATTTCAATGAATAATATTTTTAATTCTTCAGGAAATGATTTAAGCATTTTCAGAAGCCACTAAGGTTTATATGTGACTTTCAAGGATGGTGCATAGCTTTCTGTGTGTGTTTGAGAAGTGTAAGCTGTCTCTTCCAAGATAATTAAAATGCAATTCAAAAAACCCCAGAAAAACACTTTATCAGCAAGAACAACTGCAATGAAACTGACTTCCTAATGTTTGGGTGATTGAAATTAAAATAGATCACACAAACTTAAAAATGAAAAATTACAAAGCTAAGAATAGAGTCGGTTCTATGACTTCATGCTGTTTCTCAGAAAGCTGTGATTATTCATCTGAGAGATAGTAGTATGATTTTAAGATTGCTTTTAAAATAAATGTGCCATCTTTTTGCTAAGGATAGTGGTTGGTAAGGTTGGTAAGACTCAAAATGATACTAATATCTTGTGCTTGCAGCACAGGATGCAATAGAAAGCCACCTGTGGTCATATGTTGTGTGTTGATCCACCTTTTATTCAGAGTCGGCACATATTACAGTCTGACCCCAACTCATAAGGTTCATTTTTAAGTCAATACAGAGAGGTATGATGACAACAGAGATTTTTTAAATATGTTTTCCTCAAAATATAGCACTCCTTAAGCTGAGGATCAGATGTTGATCTCAGCATTTTTTCTTGATAAACTTTGACACTGCCATCGCCATGCCTTACAGGCTACTCAGATCTTCTATTTGGTTCTGCAAGATTTTGAATTGTTTTCAGAAGGCTTTCAGTTGCTTTTTTTATTTGTTTACTAGCATATTCTAAAGGTGAAGGAATTTCCACTGGCTCGGTGACCCCAGATTTTTGCCCATCATCTTTGAAAACAGGTACGATGCTGGATGGGTTTATTCCACTTGATTATAGGGGAAGGGTTTCAGAAATGGATAACTGTCCTCTGCACATGGTTTTCTCTATGTCCAGCTTGGCTTATTGACTAAGAGTTGAGAAAAGCTCAAGATCCTGTGATCAAAATGAAATCCTGCTTCTTATTTGTGCTAAGCAGAAATGAATTGCTAGAGTAAGATTTAGAAAAGCATTGAAAATCTAAAGAAAAACTTAAAAGATTCCAATGTTCTTAAAATCATAGCCATGATTATAAGAAAAAAAACCCCAAACTACCTGCTTGTTCTTTCTGGCAACATACAGTAACAATATGAAATACAGTTACAGCATGCAATAGCAGTTCTGGGGTTTAATTTTGTTCCTTGCATCAGTTTTTTGGTTTTCTTTTTTTTTCAAGTTATCACAATTGGTGTTTATACAAACAGATTTTTTTTTCCCCCTTGAGAATCAGGCTTATTGTTTTGGTTTACTGTTTTATCCTGATGAAGCAAACCAAAATTTTCCCATATCAGTTATTTCACTTTGCAAAATTGTGTGACTTTATAGCTTTCATAAGAATAACAAAGCAGGTTAATTTACCAAAGTTGGAAGATGCAGAATAATGTCATTTTAACTATATTTCAGCAACTGAATTTTTCAAACAGAAAATTGAACCATCAATGCCAAAAGTTTGTTACAGAAACATGCATCTTCTGCACTTCTCAGCACCTATGAGACTAATAGTTATTAATTCCACTACTTCTAAGCTGAAATCCCACCTACTTGCATTACAATTACTGGTTAATATATGGTATGAGAGTTAATGGATCTGAAACTCATCTCTATTTTAACTACTGAGATATTACCCTGGATACACTAATTTCATGAAAAGTTGGCAGGTTGGCATTGGGATTTTCTAAGATGTAAATGGCTCAAGATCACACTGAACTCTTAAAACAGGCGTACCTAGTAGCCGTATACAAAGCCATGAGGAACATGTAAGTGAACTGCAAATGGAGAAGGGATATAGTAATATGGAATATTTGTCTTTTGTCAGTAACTTGTGAAACAGAAATCTCCCTTCTCCAATTCTCATTTTAAGACTTGCTTGCCAGGATTTACAAGACACAAAAAAGTGTAAATATTACATAAATGATTTTATATCTAGTAAAAAAGGCCCTGGATAAATCTTATAACGTCTCTGATAGGTAAGAACGTGTATCTATTTTAATCAGTTCATATTGCCAAGTACCCATATTAATGGGAAAACAGGTTAAGTAACACAAGTTTCCTAACTGTGGCCCACAAGAGAAAACCTTAGATGGGTTTAAGATGTTAAAAGTATCAAAAAGTAAAAAAATCCTCTTTCTGTGGCATCTAATCTTGAATTTGGAACACCTGCCTGCTCCCCCAGGTGTTTGTCGGGGCCCTGCAGGTCTGTTTCCCATCTGGGCTGGGCTGGGCTGCCCTGCCCTGTCTGGGGGACGTGAGCAGCCAGCCTCTGGCCTCCTCAGCTTCTCGGGAATCCGGGCACTGGCGGCACAGCTCCCGGCCGTCCTGCTGACCTTTTCCGTTCGCATGGGGAGCGCCTGCAGGCACTGACGGAATCTCCAAAGGACGAAGTGTCTTCTGAAATTATTCATATCCCTGCAGGGGGGATGCGTGTGTCATTTTTTGTTGGTTTGGGATTTTTTTTAAAACCAAAGTGGTGCCAGAACTGGTGCGCACCTGATATAACAGTAGTCAGTATGGTAATCCAGGCAGGAAAGGCTGTCCCTATGCTATCCTCTCCCTCACTCCTCGGCAGGAAAATATTTTTTGGAGTCCTGCTCTTTCAAAGGCAGCCGGGCTGAAGCAGGTGGGAGTTCTGGAGTAGTTATTCAGTGGTTGGGGACAATTACGTTTTGCTGCTGCTCTTCAGCTGATAACAATTGCAAACAGCTGTTGTGCTTTTTGCTGAAGCAATTTCTGCAAGCTGAGCCTTCAGTGTGCTCATACTAGCATGGAGGTCTTCCAGGGTGTGCAGAGTTGTGAACTTCGTGTTCCTGCGGCAGTAATGTGTTCTTCTTGTAATGAAGCAAGTTGCTGAATTGTGATCTTTGTTGTCATAAAGGGTAAGAGTGTATTTTAAAGTAAGAACGTACGGAGTGCGTAGAAGGCTAGGAAAAAAACACAGTATGCTACAAATGTTTTAAAGTATTTATGTTGCCTCTGTGAAAATTAGGAGATGATTTAAGATTAAGTTTTTGTAGCTTTACATCTAATGGGGGCTGAGGGACAAAGAGTATTATTGTTGGACTGATGGACAGTCCGCTTGCAATCTGTATGGAAAGTCAGCAATCAATTGTGTGCCGCTATGTATCTATCTGGCTTTTTGTTTTATCTCTGTGTGTCCCATATCTGAGTGATCTGTGTCTATGGCAATTTTGAAAAGAATGTTCTGTGGCCAAGATCCAGACAGTTTTGAAATGGCAATTTTAAAACCGTAGCAGCCTCCAGTTGCCCTTAAGGAAGAAGCACAGTAAGACACAGACAGGTACTGTTTTCTGGCACTCCTTTTCCAACCTCCTTTATTTGGTTTCATCAGACTTTAATAAATCCAATGTCAGTGACTGTGATAATCCAGCCAGTACAGCTAATCAGATACTTAATGGGATACTGAGCTGTATTTAAATTCAGTTCTGTTCCCAAGACGCAAACCACTGATACTTGTTTTAAAAGAACAAATGAATTGTTCCCACTAAATGTGGCTGCAGTATGTCCATCCCATGGATAGCTTGTACCCCTCATAATCTTCTTGGGGGGGGGGGGGGGG